>CM044003.1:18387899-18465399 GCA_024085815.1 Flaveria linearis
AGGGTTTTTACTAAAAAGAGAACCATAGGGTACTATGTATTTGAAAGAATGCAAATACAAGGTACATAGAGTTTTCAAAACTATAATTAATGAAAAATAAAAATCCATTTGGAAACAAGTTTAACACCATCCTTTTACACGACACTCGAATCACTTGAGAACTATTTATGGGATAAAGGTCAACTAACCACTTTTAGGGAACTTGTGTTTTTTGAGGTGGGCTTAACGTATTTGTGGAATAAAGGTCACCTAACCACTTGTATGCGCAAACTCACACGTGTGTGTAAGTAGGACGACTTAAATTGGAAACCATGTGCATAGGGTCACCGAAGCATGGCGTACAATGGTGTTGATGGGATTTTACATGTCAACTAAACATAAGATGTTTAACCGATCCCATAAAGCTAGAAGTTGCAATACGATTGCAATTGTCAAAGTGTTGACTACCTTGTTAATTTAAATAATGGGATAAAGGTCACCTAACCATCATTTAAAATGTAACGTTGGATTCTAGGTTTTAATTACTAATTGTCTACGAGACATAAAAGGGTATTAATGATTAAAATGTAATTTCTTCAGAAATACTAATATGAACTTTGTAAATTTTGTAGTAATGGCCGCAAACAATAATGCTACCATCCCGACGGTCCATACCCTATCGCTGAGAACTATCATAGAGAGGGATCGTCTTAACCACAATAATTTTATGGACTGGTTTCGAAACTTGAGAATCGTTCTCAAGCAAGAAAAAAGGCCTATGTCCTTGACGGTCCCATTCCTGACCAACTCGACCTCGAGGATGTTGAGGACTATAATGATTGGCTTCAGTACACTGAGGATTCCATGCAGGTTTCCTGCCTCATGTTGGGAACTATGATTCCTGAACTCCAAAAGGATTTGGAGCATCATGGGGCATATGACATGATTACCCAGTTGAAAGAAATGTTCCTTCAACAAGCTAGGGTAGAGCGCTTCGAAACGGTTCGAGCGCTTCACACGTGTCATATGGAAGAAACCCAACCGGTATCATCTTATGTACTTAAGTCGAAAAGCCACATTGATCGCCTTGAGAGGCTTAACTGTCCCGTCTCAAAGGAGTTGGACATGGATTTGATCCTTAATGACCTAACTAAAAAGTTTGAGACATTCATAATAAATTACAATATGAACGGATGGGACAAGGGCATCGGTGAGCTTCACGCAATGCTCAAAACAGCAGAGGCAGAGATGGGTAGAAAGGTTCTACCTGTTCTCTCGATCAATGAGGGAGGCTATAAGAAAAGGCCATTCCCCAATCCTAAGGCAAATGTTGCCAAAGGAAAGGGGTACATCAAAGGCAAGGGGAAGGGAAAGGCTAAAGCAGAACCTCCAAAGCCTAAGCTTAAAAAGCCTAAGGTAACGGAGAACGATCCATGCTTTGAGTGTGGAGAGATAGGACATTGGAAAAGGAATTGTCCAACCTATCTCAAACAGTTGAGAAACAAGAGGGATGCTGGGCAAACCTCATGTACAACTTTCATGATTCATATTGGTTTAAATGTTATTTCTTCAAACACATGGGTATTGGATACCGGATGTGGAACTCACATTTGTAATTTGTTGTAGGGGTTCAAAAGAAATAAGCACTTCAAGAAGGGAGACACGAGCCTCTACATGGGCAACGGAGCAAAGTTGATGTCGAAGCCCAAGGAGACTACATTTTGAAACTTTCAAATGGTTTGGAAGTTGTTCTTAAAAACATTTTGTATGCTCCTAGTTTGACTAGGAACATAATTTCTGTTTCCCTTTTAAAACAATATGGTTATGATTTAAAGTTTGTAAATAATGGTATTTATGTTTGTATGGATGATGTATTTTATTTTAAGGCTATGCCTTTTAATGGTATCTATGAATTGGTTCATGATGATTCATCCTTTATTAACTCATTATACCAAACAAACACCAAGAAACTTAAAATGGATTTAAGTGATTCATATTTTGGCATTGTCGCCTTGGTCACATAAACAAGAATCGGATTCAAACACTACAAAAGAATGGTCTTTTGAAAACAAATGAAAATGGTTCATTTGATATGTGTGAATCTTGTTTATAAGGTAAGATGACCAAGTCGCCCTTTAGTGGTACTAAGAAGAGGGCAAAAGACTTATTGGGAATCATACATTCGGATGTATGTGGTCATTTTAAGACAATGACAAGAAATGGTGAAAGATATTTCATTACCTTTACGACGATTACAGTCGCTATGGGTATGTGTACTTGATGACTGATGTGTGTTTTGATATATAAACTTTAGCAACAAATTTTACACAATTAAGCTTGAAAATTATAAAATGATTTTCACCTTATGACTAACTACACACACAATAGGCAAGTGTACCTATCGAATAGTAGTATAGCTTTTGGTAAGAAACAAGTATCGATCCATGGACACGAGAGCTCCTGATACTAAGTCTTTATCATTATCTAGCCGATGAAAGAGGATTTGTGAATATTATCATTAACTAATTTAACTAACAATTAAACTAATTGAAGAAAGTAGATAAAGATGAAGATAACCAATCAGAGGAAGGTATCACTTAGACTTTGAATCCGCTTAGCAAAACAATGACGACATGCATGAACCTATGGTGAGATCATTTTCTACACACGAAACATGGATATAAACTAGACTCTCGTCAAAGTTATCTAATTATATAACTCTTTGGAAAGGTAAGATGATAAACACAAAATAGCCACCTAAAGTTATGCCATGAAGAACTAATGATAATATTATGCCAATGTTAAATATGATTTGGACTCCCGTCAAGGATACCAAACCCACAAATCATTGGAAAGTTAACACGATGAACACGTGGCAACCACCTCAATTTGCGTAATGTAACAATACCTATGTATATCCTTCAACTTATGAATATCCTAACATGAATTTATGAACCATAAATTTGCGCACTATCTATGGTTTTACATAACAAAGTTAGGAGGTATTCATAACAAACACAATGGTATTCACAAACACATGTATAAGGATGCATACTTGTTCAACTTTACTAGATATTCAACCATTCATTCACTATTTCTAGTCAAATGCCATAAACTACATACTAGGTTATGCAATTCATGAATAAATGTTCCAACACACACGGTTTTCCAACATAATGTGGTTGCAACACCCACAAGATTCAATATTTCATCAAGTTAAATAAGAACACACCACCATTAAAGGACATTCATAGCTTTGTAATGAGCATTGACATAAACACCACCAAGGGTTTCATACAACATGTCAAAGTATGCTAAGCTTCATCTAATCTAAGTGATTAAGAGTATTTAGCCCATGAGGCTTGCAAAAGCCACAACCAAACTCATAGAAATGGAAGAAAACATGTTAGGTCTAGAGATTTTCAAACCAAAGATGAGTGAGGATGGTTGTGTAAAGTTGAATCTTTCTTTGAAATGCTTGATCTTCAACCTCTCTTGAACTCTTGAGAAACTTCCTTCAAATCTCCTTCAAAGATGAAGAAAAACTAGGGTTTTCTCTTGCAAAAACGTCCTACCTTCAATGGAGAAGAAGAATGGCTTAAAAAGGGGGCCTGATGCGTGTCATGGCCATGACACAGTTTGTCATGGCCATAATGAGCTCAAAAAGGGGTCTGCAGCTTGTTATGGTCTTGACAGCTCCTGTCATGGCCATGACAGCCTCTAACTTCCAAACACTTCATGATTCCTTGGCTTTTTCTTTTGAAATCATCAAACAACCATTCGAAGCTACAAAAATCAAATTAATCACAATTAAGTATCGCTAAAGATTAATTTGAAACAAAAATCACTTAAAATGGGAAAAGATATGTATTATTAGCATGTATAATTATTCACATATCAAATATCCCCACACTTAAGGTTTGCTTGTCCTCAAGCAAAATGACAAAAGATTTGACAAGATTCCCATTGGCATTAATAATATTTATAGGTAGTTCACAAATAAGCTAAAGATTTAAATGCATAAGATTTTTAAGAAATACACATTTAAAAAGGAAACCAACGAGTCAACCAATTTCCAACGTGTGAGAATATCTAAATAGATTTGACAGTTTATGGAAAGAAATTTATGCCTTAACTTGCACTTCTCACAATGATTCGCTCAACACTCGGATGTATATATGGATGTAGGTATGTAAGTCACTCAAAGCACATAATGAAGCAACATTATCATAAGCTTGATTAGAGATCAAATTCTCCACCACATAACATAATAAAGTTGAACAAATCAAGAGGTCTTTAAAGGTTGTAACGGGGCTACGGTTGAAGGTGTGGATTTTGGTGATAAAGTGGTTAAAATGTTAAAAATCCGGAATCGCTAGATGCTTACTACGAACAACTACAAAGCATAAGAAACAAAAAAAATACACACACTAAAATAAACTAATACGAATCTAAATATATAATAAGCTTTTATAATGGTTTCCCATTATAACATAAAAATTGCTCACTTTTAATTGATTTCTATTAAAGCAAACGAAGAAAATAATGCAATAATCTTCTTTTTTTTTCTTCTTCTTTTTTTTTCTTTCTTTTTTTTCATATATATATTTTTTCTTTTTTTTCTCTTTTGTTTTTTTCTTTTTTATTACAACATATACTACGCCAATAGAACAATAACACAATTGTTCTAAACATAATTACAACTATATAATATAAGTTAGACAACTAGCAAAATCCGGATTTTAACACAAAAATTAAAAGGAAGGAGGCTATTGGCTAATTAGGTTATTCACGGTGGTAAAACAAAAAACATGAGGTTTAGGCTCAACAAGGGCAACTAAGGGTGATGATCGGGCATGAGAAGAGAAACGAAAACCGAGTACACAAGGTGAGTTTTCCTAACGCCTCAATCATTTTCATGCAACAACTTAGTTCGTGATCTTGAAATGAATGACCTAAGCAAGTTCTAAAATGTTACAACATTCGAGCCGCTCCATAATTAACAAAAACGTGAGCATGTGATATATAGTGAATAAACAATGCTCGAGAGGCACAAAAGTTTTTTACTCACGGAAACGGGGTGGTAGGAATCGATGCAAACTTTGGCATAAAAATCTTTCAATCAACATGACAATTATTACGATATTTTCAACATTGTTTTTGCATTTTCGTTGGATTCTCTTAGAAATGTGTTTTCAAAATTGAGCTTATGCTTACAAATCTAATGTTTAAGCAAAATGAACACCATAAAAAAAATTAAGCAAAAAGAGGAATTTGTTGGAAGCAAAAATATATAAGATCGGTGGTTTTGATGAAATCAAACAAAAATCCTTAGCATCCCCACACTTGAACGATACATTGTCCTCAATGTGTCAAAATAAGTAAAAACAATGCAAGTAGATGCAATTAACATGCAAGTGAGAATGAAAGAGAACAAAAGAACTCCCCTTATCAAAAGATTTCTGGTCGCGCGTGATCAGATTCCAAAAAAAAAACAAAGCAGCCTCGCAATTCATGTAACCAAGAGTTCAATAGAATTAGTCCTCCATGAGATCATCTCCAGAAGGCTGGGGCGGGAAAGGATGTGGCTCCCGTCCGACTGCACGAGCAGCCTGCTGTAACTCCTCAACTATCCACTGAATGGAATCTGACATCTGAGAAACGGATTTGACAAGTATCGCTTGAGTTTGAGCAATTTGATCGATGCGCGTCGCCAAGTCAACATGTGGAGGAGGGGCTGGTGCTTCTTCTCTAATGGTAATCGCGGATGGTTCTTCGCAACGTAGATGAGCAGGCTGCCATGGATTTCCATCTTCATCAATAAACTTCCATCCTTCATCACCAAACTGTGCAGCCAAACTCATGTTTTCCAATATTGATGTGCTAATAACCGTTGTAGGAAATAAAGGTGCTAATCCTGAAATAACATCATTAGTCATGAAATCAAAAGACAAAGCCAACTGTGTAATGAAAGAACCACCACAGATGTAACTAGCGGGTTTTGTTCCGATGCACGATGAGAAGAATTGTGCCATAGCGTAAGCCAGATTACAAGGCACTTGCTTGATTAAAGAATATAGGAAGAACAAATCCTTACGAGTCACCACACCCCTGTTGTTTTTCCTACCACAGATCGAATGTCAAATCACACGGTGAAAATAACGATGAAGCGGATCTTTCAGCTGTGTACTCATCGATAGCTTTGGGGAATGATTGCCCGTGCCAATTTCACGCCAGAAAGCAGATAAAGTTCCCTGATCAACCTTCTTTAAACTTTGAAGAAATGGCGATCTTTTCAGCTAGATTTAGTATAAATACCAAGCACGCCCCCAAGCTGAGCAACAGAAAGCTTGCGTTCCTCACCACCCAATCGGAAAGAAATGGCATTCTTATCATGTAAGTCAGTAACCGGGTGAGCAAACCGATAAGTAGCACAGAATTCCAACACAAGCTCTTTGTACTGAGGCTGACGAATCTAGAAGAAACGTTGCCATGGTTTCGTGAGCATAGCGTCAACACGAGCCTTCTCTCCAAGAGCTTCCAAGGTGGACATGCAAATTGTACGTGATGGTTCAAAGTTCCTTAAGCGAATGGCTTCATATCGCTTAGCCCTCTCGCTGTCTTGTGCAAATTGAAGAAACCGATGAAGATCGTCATTCGCCATCACCTGCAAAAATGAAAATGTGAGATAATGATTTAAACAATATACGTGTGTATATGTATACGCATATATATATATATGTATACACACACACACATACATCAACAGTCACACATCAAAATATTATAAACCTAAAATTGATGAACCGATATCACACAAAATTCAAACAATGTTCTAGACACTACCCCATGATTTTATCCAAAACGCAGATGAAATAACAAGTCCAATTAGTCATCCAACAAGTAGAAATGAACTTGCTATAATGATGGTAACTACACACCAAGAGTGGAACAATATGAATTTGCAATTGTCGTATGAGCTAATTTGATGCATTTAAACAAGAATCATTAAACACACCTACACCAAATTAAATCAAAACAACACAAGTCTCATCTCAACAACTGCAACAAAAAGATATATATCCATAACCTATTCAACCCCAAAATACATGTGAAATATCATACTATGGTTCAATTTCACCAAGCCAAACCAATTGTCAACAAAACCTATCATGAAAATGCTTTGAATCTAACAAAAATCAGCATCATTCTTGTAATCTAACAAAAATAAGAACTAACAAAAGGAAAATAAAAGAAAATAAAAGAAATAAAAAAATGCTAGTTAGATACCTTTGTAGGAGAAAAATCAAAGAGAAGATAAGGGAAATGAGGTGGAATTGGGGCTGCTGGTGGTTGTGGTTTCGGTTGCTAGTCGCGAGGTGGTGGTCTCGAGGGGTGAGATTGGCTGGTAGTTTATGCAAAGGGAGATGGGTGGCTGGTTCAGTTGGTGGTTAGCTGCGATTATGGTTGGGTGGTCGTGGTTCGCAGGTGGGTTTGTGGAGGCTGGGAGGAGACGGTGGTCATGGATTCGACGGGTGGTGGCGACGGGTGTAGCGGTGAAGGGCGGTCGGGTGGTGGGGTTGGTCGTGATGGTGAAGGGCGGTCGGGTGGTGGGGTTGGTCGCGATGGTGAAGGGCGGTCGGGTGGTAAGTGGCGCGAGTTGGTTGTGGCTGCGGGATGGTGGCGCGGCTGAGGGTTGTGGCGCGAGGTGGTTGCGGCTGCGGGATGATGGGGGCGACGGTGGATGGTGGGGGCGACGGTGGATGGTGGGGGCGACGGTGGATGGTGAGTTGTGGTTGTATGGTTGTATGGAAGATGAGATCTGATGAGATTTAGGTTTCTTTTAAGATTCAAATTTTTTTTTACCTGAAAGTTTGACCAGGATATGGCGATGACAAAAATGGTCATAGTCATGACAGTAGCTTTTGAGCTCTTGACAATGCAAAGGTCATGGGCATTACTTTTGTGTCATGGTCATGATAAATACATTTTCAAAATTTTTTAATTAATAAGAAAATTTATCTTATCATCTAATTTTTTTTAATTTTTTTTCATTAATTCTATGACAATTACCTAATAAAATAAATATTTGAATTTTTTTTTTTTTTTTTGCTTTTAAATATAAATATTTAACGGGTTATACCAAAAGATAATGATTTCAAAATTTAGTTATTGGTTTTTCGAATGATTAGCATAATCACTTAAGAAATACTTACCGAGTGACGCCGGTAATTAAATCTCGAGTTTCATCATGCTATAAGAAAAACAACGATTTCCTAAAAATCAAAACATTATAGAGCCCGTAAAAAGAGAACATACAATACCATAATGCGTTCAAACCCTCGGGTTGCCACCCGGAAGCGCTTAGTTTATTCACGAGTCTTTAGCTTGACTCAACCCCGCATTAATTGTTCTTGGGGTGAAGATTCACAATCTCTAATTCCTCATCCACGGGCCTTCGATGTAATGTTTCAATCGATGGCCATTCACTTTGAAAACTCTTCCGTCCGGATGTTCTATTTCAACAATGCCATATGGAAATACCTGTTTCACAAAGTAAGGACCTGTCCATCGTGATTTTAACTTTCCTGGAAACAACCGAAGTCTTGTATTGTAAAGCAAGACACGCTCCCCAACTTGAAATTGTTTGTTAGCCTTCAAGTGATTGTCGTGTAATTGTTGTGTTCGTTCCTTGTAGATTCGAGAGTTTTCGTAAGCTTGATTTCTCAATTCTTAAAGCTCATGAACCTGCAACCATCTGTTTTCACCTGCACATCTTAAGTCAAGGTTAACTGATTTTAAAGCCCAATATGCTTTATGCTCAAGTTCAAATGGTAGATGACAAGCTTTTCCGTAAACCAACTTAAATGGTGTTGTGCCTATTGGTGTTTTGTATGCGGTTCGAAAAGCCCATAAAGCATCATCTAGCTTATTTGACCAAATCTTTCGGTTTTGCCCCACTGTTCGCTCAAGAATGCGTTTAAGGCCTCGATTAGTGACTTCCACTTGTCCACTCATTTGTGGATGATACGCCGTTGAAAATCTATGATGAACACCATAGTGTGATAAAGCTTTTTCAAGTAAAGAGTTATAGAAATGAGTGCCTCGGTCACTAATTAAGGCCTTGGGGGTTCCAAACCATGTGAACAACTTTCTTAAAAACTTCACAACAACCCTAGCATTGTTTGTGGGCAATGCATGTGCTTCCGCCCATTTTGAGACATAATCAACAGCAACTAGGATGTATTTGTGTCCTCGTGAAGATGGAAATGGTCCCATGAAGTCGATGCCCCAAATATCAAATACCTCACATATCTGAATCCCGTTTTGGGGCATCTCATCACGGGATGAGATGTTACCTGCTCGTTGGCAAGCATCACAAGCTTTAACCAACGCATGTGCATCCTTAAAAATGGTGGGCCAATAGAATCCAGAGTCGTAAACCTTCTTGGCGGTGTAATTAGCCCCATGATGTCCACCAGTGGGTCCTTCATGACAATGGCGAATAATGCTCATCGCCTCACTACCATGCACACATCTTCTCACCACTTGATCTGCACATACCTTAAACAGATGCGGGTCTTCCCAAAAGTAGTGCTTTAAATCAGTAAAGAATTTCTTTTTCTGTTGGTAGGTCATTCCTTTAACGAGAACCCCACCCGCAAGGTAGTTTGCAAAATCTGCGAACCAAGGATGATCATCAATCTCTTGAGCCTGCAAAAGAAATTCATGTGGAAAATTGTCATTTATGTTGGATTCCCGGAGTTCTTCTAAAGACGGGTTCTCGAGACGAGAAAGATGGTCAGCTGCGACGTTCTCAACCCCCTTTTTGTCTTGTATCTCTATGTCAAACTCTTGTAAAAGCAAGATCCATCGAATCAATCCCGGTTTTGCATCTTGTTTTCCAAAAAGGTATCTGAGAGCTGCATGATCAGTATAAACAACAGTTTTTGATAAAACAAGGTAAGAACGAAATTTATCAAAAGCAAAAACCACAGCAAGCAATTCTTTTTCAGTTGTTGTGTAGTTCTCTTGAGCATCATTAAGGGTTTTGCTTGCGTAGTAGATTGGATGAAAATGTCTTTCCTTTCGTTGCCCTAAAACTGCTCCAACTGCATAGTCACTAGCATCACACATTAGTTCAAATGGGAGATTCCAATCCGGGGCTACCATTATGGGTGCATTTATTAATTTCTCTTTCAACAGATTAAATGCAACCAAGCATTCATCATTAAAAACAAAAGGCACATCTTTTTCAAGAAGTTGGGCCATAGGTCTTGCTATTTTTGAGAAGTCTTTGATAAAACATCTATAAAAGCCGGCATGACCTAAGAAACTTCTTATTGCTTTGACAAAATTTGGTGGTGGTAATTTCGAAATGGTTTCCACTTTTGCCCTATCTACCTCTAGCCCCGCATTGGAAATCTTATGACCTAAGACAATGCCTTCCTTCACCATGAAGTGGCATTTCTCCCAATTGAAAACAACATTTGATTCCTTGCATCTTGCAAGCATCCTTTGCAAATTACTTAAACAGTGATCAAATTAATTTCCAAAGACGAGAAATCATCCATGAACACCTCTATTGAGTCTTCGATCATGTCATGAAATATGGCAACCATACATCTTTGATGGCCGATTAATGGCCATAAAGACATGTAAATGTCATCTTTTCTTGGTCCTCGGGTGCAATAGGAATTTAAAAATATCCTGAAAACCCATCAAGAAAACAATAAAACATGTTCCCAGATAAACGTTCTAACATTTGATCAATGAATGGTAAAGGAAAATGATCTTTTCTTGTTGCATCGTTGAGCTTGCGGTAATCGATGCAAACTCTCCAACCCGTGACGGTTCTTGTGGGTATAAGCTCATTCTTTTCATTTGTCACCACCGTCATACCTCCTTTCTTTGGTACCACTTGAACCGGGCTAACCCATGGGGAATCGGAAATCGGATAGATTAAGCCCGCATCAAGTAGCTTGATTACTTCCTTCTTTATAACCTCTTGCATGTTAGGGTTAAGGCGACATTGATGTTGCACCACCGGCTTGTACTCATCTTCCATTAAGATCTTATGGGTACAAAAGGAAGGATGTATTCCTTTTATATCCATGATCTTCCAAGCCATAGCTTTCTTGTGCGTCTTTAACACCTCTAAGAGCTTCTCCTTTTCATCATTCGTCAAATCGGAAGCGATAATGACGGGTAATTTGGAATCCTCATCCAGGTAGGCATACTCGAAATGAGATGGTAGCTCCTTAAGTTCCAATGATGGTGGTTCCTCAACAGATGGTTTAGTCTTATTTGCATCATCTCTTTCTGATACTTCAAATACTTTTGGACTTGAGGATGGTTCATTGGTTAACGAGCAAGCTAACTCATCAACAACTTGCACGTGACAAATGTCAAAGTTCTCCCCATCAAGCAATTGTGTGTCCAAAGCATTTTGTTCACAACTTTCCTGCAGATAATGATCCACATATGAGTCAATAGTATTAATAAAATATAATGAATCATTATGATTTTGTGAATGTTGCATGGAATTTTTAATATCAAAGACTACCTCTTCTTCATCTACCCTTAGAGTTAATTTACCATTGCATACATCAATTAAGGCTCTAGAGGTAGCTAAGAATGGGCGACCTAAGATAAGTGGTACATTTTATCTTCATCCTTGTCAAGAATTACAAAATCAACCGGAAACACAAATTTATCAATTTTAACCAACATGTTCTCAACTATGCCTCTAGGGTACTTTACAGATCGATCGGCAAGTTGGATGCTCATTCGGGTCGGTCTAGGCTCACCTAGGTCTAATTTTGCAAATACCGAGTAGGGCATCAAATTGATGTTAGCACCTAAGTCGGCCAATGCATTGCTAACAGATAAACTACCAATTAAACAAGGAATAGTAAAACTCCCTGGATCGGTCATTTTCTTCGGTAGCTTGTTTTGCAAAACCGCCGAGCATTCTTCATTCAACGTCACATGCGAAAGCTCCTCGAGTTTCTTCTTGTTTGTTAGAATGTCTTTAAGAAACTTGGCATACTTTGGCATCTGTGATAAAGCTTCAACAAATGGTAAGTTAATATGCAATTGCTTAAAAAGTTCAAGAAATTTACCATATTGTTCTTCCATCTTTTCCTTTTTCAATCTACCGGGATAAGGAATAGTGAACTCTTAATGGTTCTTTGACTTGTAAGGTACTTGATGGGCTTTGCCTAGTATGTTGCACCTCGTCTTGAACCTCAACTTCCTCTTCACCAATTGGCTCGGATGTAGAAGCTAAGTTATCCGAATGAGTGGTCTTGCCACTTCTAGTCGTGACCGCCTTCACATGAGCTTTAGGATTGGCTCGGTGTTACTCGGAAGGCCACCATGTTGCCTTTCGGATAATTGCCTTGAAATTTCTCCCACTTGAGCTTCTATACTTTGCATTGCGGCTCGATGGTTTCTCAATTCCATCTCATGTTGTTGGTGACGAGCTTCCGAACTTTGATGACGACTTTCGGCTGTAGATAGAAATTGTGCCATCATCTTTTCCAAATTGGGTTTCTTTTCTAGTTATGAACCACTACTTGATCCTTGATGTTGGAATTGTTGATATTGATTTTGATTTTAGGAGCGGAATTGATTGTGAGTTTGTTGTTGATACGGTTGATAGCCTTGTTGTTGATGGTTTTGGTATGTTGGTCTTGGTTGAAATCCCGGGGGTTGGTTACTACCACTTACCTTCCAACTAAAATTTGGATGATTTTTCCAACCCGCATTATATGTGTTACTATATGGGTTATTTTGAGGACGAAATTGACTTCCCATATAATCAACTTGCTCCGGAGGGTTGAACATTTCCCTTTGTTGACAATCCGAACTCATATGTGGTCCCCCACACATATCACAAACTACTTGGGCCCTGTTTACCTGCATTTGATTCATTCGATTTGTAAGTGCTTCAACTTGTGCAGATAAAGAATGATATGTATCAACTTGATGAACACCCTGTCTGGGTTGCCTTGTTCTTGGAGCTTGCCATGAACAACTGTTGTTAGCCAAATCTTCAATCAACTCATATGCCTCCTCGGGTGTTTTATCCCAAAACGCACCTCGTGAAGATGCATCACTAATCTGACGACGGACATAACCCGTTGTAAAATGTTTAGATTTGAAACCAAGGTTCCAATCCATGGTGTGGACACTTCCTCATTGAATCTTTGTACCTTTCCCATGCTTCATATAGTGATTCTCCTTCATCTTGCATGAATGATGTGATCAAGT
The DNA here is from genome assembly GCA_024085815.1 of Flaveria linearis. NCBI lineage: Eukaryota > Viridiplantae > Streptophyta > Magnoliopsida > Asterales > Asteraceae > Flaveria > Flaveria linearis. The sequence continues at coordinate 18,401,157 of CM044003.1, forward strand.
TCCTTAATCTAGCGGGTTTCGATGGTGGATAATACTTCAAGAGAAATTTTTCGGCCATTTGATTCCAAGTGGTGATGGAACCAACAGGAAGTGTGTTCAACCATTGCTTTGCTCTATCACGCAATGAGAAAGAGAATAATCGGAGTCTAATTGCATCATCACTAACTCCATTAATCTTGAAGGTATCACATATCTCAAGAAAGTTTGCAAGGTGAAAGTTTGGATCATCATCCGGATGACCATCAAATTGACAATTGTTTTGGATCATTTGAATTGTGCTTGACTTGATCTCAAATTGTTAGCTTGCACATTCGGTCGTACAATGCTAGGTTTTGCCCTTCTAATGATGGTTTAGCAAAATCATAGATTGTTCTTCTATCTTCTTACCCCGCCATTATGTCTTCGGTGTGCTCTTCTTCACTTTCTGTTCCGTTTGTATCCTCCTTTTCACTTTCGGTCTCGTTTGAGTACTCTAGCCTCATCGCTTCACCTTCGATTTCTTGTGCTACTTTGTGGGATTTTGCCCTCAAGTTTCTCCTGATTACTTTTTCGGGTTCAGAATAAGGCTCTACAAGATCATCAACCGATGAAGATGCGGACATAGGCTTCCTGAAAACACAAACACTACCAAACGCGTAAAGAAAGATAAAGGTAACAAAATAATTAAATTAAATTAAAATAGTAAATACAAAGGATTGGCTAAAGTAATGACTCGGATCTTTCTCAGAATTGCCGTGTCCCCGGCAACGGCGCCAAAAACTTGATGTGTGTTTTGATATATAAACTTTAGCAACAAATTTTACACAATTAAGCTTTAAAATTATAAAATGATTTTCACATTATGACTAACTACACACACAATAGGCAAGTGTACCTATCGAATAGTAGTATAGCTTTTGGTAAGAAACAAGTATCGATCCATAGACACGAGAGCTCCTGATACTAAGTCTTTATCATTATCTAGCCAATGAAAGAGGATTTGTGAATATTATCATTAACTAATTTAACTAACAATTAAACTAATTGAAGAAAGTAGATAAAGATGAAGATAACCAATCAGAGGAAGGTATCACTTAGACTTTGAATCCGCTTAGCAAAACAATGACGACATGCATGAACCTATGGTGAGATCATTTTCTACACACGAAATATGGATATAAACTAGACTCTCGTCAAAGTTATCTAATTATATAACTCTTTGGAAAGGTAAGACGATAAACACAAAATAGCCACCTAAAGTTATGCCATGAAGAACTAATGATAATATTATGCCAATGTTAAATATGATTTGGACTCCCGTCAAGGATACCAAACCCACAAATCTTTGGAAAGTTAACACGATGAACACGTGGCAACCACCTCAATTTGCGTAATGTAACAATACCTATGTATATCCTTCAACTTATGAATATCCTAACATGAATTTATGAACCATAAATTTGCGCACTATCTATGGTTTTACATAACAAAGTTAGGAGGTATTCATAACAAACACAATGGTATTCACAAACACATGTATAAGGATGCATACTTGTTCAACTTTACTAGATATTCAACCATTCATTCACTATTTCTAGTCAAATGCCATAAACTACATACTAGGTTATGCAATTCATGAATAAATGTTCCAACACACACGGTTTTCTAACATAATGTGATTGCAACACCCACAAGATTCAATATTTCATCAAGTTAAATAAGAACACACCACCATTAAAGGACATTCATAGCTTTGTAATGAGCATTGACATAAACACCACCAAGGGTTTCATACAACATGTCAAAGTATGCTAAGCTTCATCTAATCTAAGTGATTAAGAGTATTTAGCCCATGAGGCTTACAAAAGCCATAACCAAACTCATAGAAATGGAAGAAAACATGTTAGGTCTAGAGATTTTCAAACCAAAGATGAGTGAGGATGGGTTGTGTGAAGTTGAATCTTTCTTTGAAATGCTTGATCTTCAACCTCTCTTGAACTCTTGAGAAACTTCCTTCAAATCTCCTTCAAAGATGAAGAAAAACTAGGGTTTTCTCTTGCAAAAACGTCCTCCTTCAGGGGAGAAGAAGAATGGCTTAAAAAGGGGGCCTGATGCATGTCATGGCCATGACACAGTTTGTCATGGCCATAATGCGCTCAAAAAGGGGTCTGCAGCTTGTTATGGTCTTGACAGCTCCTGTCATGGCCATGACAGCCTCTAACTTCCAAACTCTTCATGATTCCTTGGCTTTTTCTTTTGAAATCATCAAACAACCATTCGAAGCTACAAAAATCAAATTAATCACAATTAAGTATCGCTAAAGATTAATTTGAAACAAAAATCACTTAAAATGGGAAAAGATATGTATTATTAGCATGTATAATTATTCACATATCAATGACACATAAATATGAAGCTTTTGAAATGTTCAAAATCTTCAAGAATGAAGTAGAAAATCAACTCAATAAATCTATCAAAGTTTTTCGTTCAGATAGAGGAGGTGAATACCTCAATGAGGCTTTTCAGGATCATCTAAGAAGTTGTGGGATCGTCTCACAACTTACTCCACCCGAAAAACCACAACATAATGGTGTGTCTGAAAGAGAAACCGAACCTTATTGGATATGGTTCGATCTATGATGGCTGTAAGCTCACTACCTCTATCATTTTGGGGTTTCGCATTGCTCTCCGCGACTCGTATTTTGAATATGGCCCCGACCAAGAAAGTGGATTCGACACCTTTGAAATATGGCATGGAAGAGTTCCATCGCTATCATATTTAAAAGTATGGGGTTGTGAAGCTTATGTTAAGCTAAACACCCAAAACAAGTTGGAAAGTCGATCCACTAAGTGTATATTTGTTGGATATCCCAAAGACTGTATAGGATACTACTTCTTTGATCCAACAGAGCAAAAAGTATTTATTGCTCGAAAGGTAGAGTTCTTGGAAACTAAGTTCCTTATGGATGGAATAACGTATAGAATAGTGGAATTTGATGAGGATCATATCCACGAGCCGATACACATTTGGTTGACACTAGCAATCAACAAGAGGTTGTTGATGATGATCAAGAGGTTGATCAATACACACAAAAGGTTCGCAGATCTGGTAGAGTTAGCATTCCACCTGAAATATATGGATTTTTCATGAATGGATGTTATGTGGTTGACTCCGATGAGCCAACTACATACCATGATCCAATGTCCAATTCGGATTGTGACAAATGGCTGGAAGCCATGAACGTAGAGATGCAATCCATGTATGACAACCAAGTCTGGGAATTGGATGACCCTCCATTTAACTCCAAACCGGTTGGATGCAAGTGGGTTTTCAAGAAGAAAACAGATATGCATGGAAACTTGGATACTTACAAGCAAGACTTGTAGCAAAAGGTTTCATTCAAACTCAAGGGGTTGATTATGATGAAACCTTCTCGCCTGTGGTGATGCTAAAGTCAATTAGGATATTGTTTGCCATAGCTGCTCATTATGACTATGAGATTTGGTAAATGGATATCAAAACTGCTTTTCTTAATGGACATCTCAAAGAGACTGTCCATATGGTTCAGCCTGATGGTTTTGTCAATCCATAACATCCTAATAAAGTATGCAAGTTAAAGAGATCAATCTATGGATTGAAACAAGCATCGAGAAGTTGGAATCAACGTTTTGATGAAGAGATCAAGAAATTTGGTTTCATCAAGAACGCTGACGAGGCTTGTGTATATAAGAAGGCTAGTGGGAGCATAATTACATTCTTAGTATTGTATGTTGATGACATACTATTTTTTGGAAATGATATTCCAACCATGGAAGGTGTTAAAACCTGGCTTGGAAGTTGTCTTTCCATAAAAGATCTCGGTGAAGCCGCCTATATTTTGAGAATAAAGATCTATAGGGATAGATCGAGGCGGTTGATAGGTTTAAACCAAAGTGCATACATTGATAAAATCTTGAAAAGGTTCAAGATGGAAAACTCTAAGAAAGGTATTGTACCTATTCAAAGAAGGACAATATTGAGTACATCTCAATGTCCAAGCTTAAAGGATGAGCAAGATCGAATGAAGGACATCCCATATGCGTCTGCTATAGGATCCATCATGTATGTGATGATATGCACTAGACGGACGTGTCATGCGCGTTAAGCATAACAAGCAGATATCAGCAGAATCCAGGTAATAGCCATTGGATGGCTGTTAAAAGTATATTGAGATACCTTAGGAGGACTAAGGATATGTTTCTAATATACGGATCTGATGAAGAGGAACTCGTTGTAAAGGGTTACACGGATGCGAGTTTCCAAACTGATCGAGATGATTCTTGATCACAGTTAGGGTATGTTTTCATTATGAATGGAGGAGCAGTGTCCTGGAAGAGTTCAAAACAAGACGTGGTAGCATTGTCCACTACAGAATCCGAATACATAGCCGCCTCATTAGCAGCTCAGGAAGCTGCATGGATAAAGAAATTTATCACCGATCTAGGGGTGGTCCCTACCATTCAAGACCCCCTAGAAAACTTTTGTGATAATGAGGTTGCGGTTGCACAAATCAAGGAACCCCGTGCACATCAAAAGACTAGACACATTGAGCGGAGATTCAACTACATAAGGGATGAAGTTGAAAAGGGAAAGATATGTATTCGTAAAGTTCACACCGATCAAAACATTGCGGATCCACTCACGAAGCTCCTTGAAAGGGCAAAGCATGAAGGTCATACTTGTGCCTTAGGACTTCGATATTCTAGTGATTGGAATTGACCTGTTTAGTATTTAAAAGTTTGGAACTTTGTAATATTTAACTCTTTCATATATTTGTGATATTTTGAGTTATGTTCAATTTAGCATGTATACATCCATGAATATGTTTACTATTCTAAATGTCCATAGTCGGCCATGTTTGTGGGAGCAAATATGAATGTAAGACTATTATGAACGTGGATTAGTGGATATTCATAAGGCATGAATATAGAGCAATTGGTTGCTGCCAAAGTTCATAGATATTTGTGGGATACGAATATTGGACTGACCCGCGTCTCAAATTTTACTACATGGAACCTTTTTGATTGATCATAAGTAAATTTGAGTAAAGTCGAATATCATTTGGTATCCTTTGACCTGAGATACATATTGGGTTTTGATATTCACCAAAGTGTTATTCCTTGAGCTAGTTCTTCACTGCTCTGAAATAATGGATAGTACATAAGGCTATGTTCAGGTATGACACGAGGTGATTGTGAGAAATGTATGTAGTCAAGATGGAATTTGTTCCTCTTATTCATTGAGAGCAAGTTGTCTAAGGCCTGATTAAGTTAAATCAACAAGGAATGATCATTCTGTGTCCTTGGATTTAACATGACATCTAAAACAAAAGGATAAATGATTAATTCACCTCAATCATTTCAAGTTGGATACTTGAAGGGGATGATGTTATTGAATGGCTTTAAGTCATGCGTATTAAGGGTAGTAAGCCGTTGTTAGGCGGTATTTACTGCTTGCATCAATCTTCTATGAATCTTGTGCAAGTGGGAGATTGTTGGATTCTTTATGCCCAAGACACATAGAACATTGATGTGGTTAGTACGTTATGATCCAAATCGGGTCATACCCAATAACAAGCTTAGCAAACACCAATATATATTTAATTGATGATATGATCATGCAATTAAATAGTTACACCAATTTGGAAAAGTGGATTTTCTAAATAAGTTGCATTTGAGATGGAACAACTTATAGGGATATTTTGTTCATGGGTATTATTTGTAATGTTATTTAAATTGGTTAAATAACATCAAGTAATATAAGTGTGTGTATGAGTTATAAAATTAAATGGTTAATTTCATAACTCAACAAGTGACTAGTTAAATTAAAATGGTTAATAAAAATTGGGGGAAAACCCCTTTTGGAAGACATTTTCGGCCGCCCCTTTTATGGGGTTGGTTCATTTTAGTCTTGAAACAAGACACTCTTGAGAAACACACACGCAACCCTCTCTCTCTCATACATGCTAAGGACCAAGAAGAACAAGTTCTCTCTATTTTCTTGAAGAAGTTCAAGGCTGAAAATCATTTTCTGCAGCTCTTCTTAGGTCATTTTGGTGTACAAATCCTAGCAAGAAATGTGCTTGCTTGATGCCTGTGGGTATGGTAGCTTGAGGACACCTCTCCTTGGTGTTTTGGTCGTTCAATAACATCACCATCTTCTTCAAATCTCACGTTTTTCAGCAACTCCTGAAAGGTAGTTTCATGGTTGATTTTTTGGTTGTTTTTCATTCTTGATAGCTAGTCCATTCACATATATTTTATCCTATGTTCTTGGGTTTGTTGATGTTACATTATATGCCTTGATTTTAAGATTATAAAACATAATATTAAGGTCTTATTCCGCCGCGTTTTTTATGTTTAAATGGTTAAACTACTTTGATATTGTGTCCAACAAACCCGACATGTGACAACCCAAAACTTCAGGTTAGACTATAATCAAAGTTATCACTTAAATATATATATTATAGTGCCTTACATATATATATGAGCAAATTATATGAATGTATGTTATGCATGTATATATTATTTACGCGTGCATGCATGTATATATATAAAAACCATTATCAAATATATATATATAAGTTTGAGTATGGTGCATGCATGCATTTTACGTAAGCATGTATATATGTATCCATAAATCATGATACATATATATATCAAACATTAACAAAAAACAATATCTAACAAAACCATTATGTAACCCGATTAACAAACCTCAACCATTAATTAATCTTAGTTTAAAAACTAAACCTATCATTAACTACAACTTGGACACCAAGCCACCCTCTCCATTTCTATCGGCTTACTATCATGCACCATCACCACCTCATGACACCAATCTTATTCTCCACATCGCCACCTTGCATCCCTAGCACCCTAGTACCCAAGTCATAAAGGCACCATCATTACTTTACACTAAGCATACATCTAGCTTGAACACCTCACCTAATAGCCATCATCACCAATGAATTAGGTGTCCACCTCTTAAAACCGCCACCAACACACCCACATATCCAAGGGTCTCGGCTATATGAAGCTTCCAAAACATTAAGACAATTCTTCTTACAACATCACACAGCCCTCACCTTTCACTTTCTCTCCCTCGATTTTATAATCATAACCATCAACAACCACGACCACCACAATCCCACAACAACCTCGTTTCCCTCGGTTTGTCATCTACAAACGTGAACCATCACCCTAGCACCACCTCTCCCCCTTATCTCTCACCACCACCATCACCATCACCATCCGTAATCACCACCACCTTCACAACTCTTTCTCTCGGTTTTACTTCAGCACCACACATCATCATCTCCCAAACCAAATTTGTAACACCTGTATATTTCTTTTAAAGAAATAAAAGAATAAAAGAGAAAGAAAATGGGGGAAAAGAAAATCAACCCCAAAGTTGATGGACCAAAAGTGTAAAAGATGATAAAAATCATGAAAAGTTGGTAATAAGGAGTATGGCTGCCCACTTTTCTGCACAACAACTTCATTCGACATTTAGAGAGAGAAAGCAGAGAAAACTTGCGGATCTTGAAGAAACAAGAAGAAGAATTCGAGAAATTAGGTAAGGTTTAGTGTTCTGAGTTGTTTTTGGCTAGCCTTAGCCTCGGTTAAATGCTTATTTGTGTTTCTATGTGTTCCAAATGTGTGTTTAGAAGGTTTCCAGGTGTTAGAATCGTTTAAAGGAACTCGGGTGAAGAGTCTTAAGATTTGAAACAACTAAGGTGAGTTCTAGACCCCTTTTACCTGTTTTTAAATGCTTTGGGGCTGGAAAATGCATGTAAGTATGTTTGTATAAAACTTGGATTTTATACCCGTATGATTGAATGTATGAATGTATGTGTTTATGTTAAGTTTTGCCTAGAATCAGGTGAGCATGTTTAGAACTAGGCATTTTGATGTTTGGGATTTGGAATATGAATTAGATACATGTCCAGGTTGCTAATACGACCAACAGTGTGGTCGTATGATCAGGTGATATTTTTCTAAGTGTGTTGAAGAGTCCAATAGGACTCATACGACCAACAGTGTGGTCGTATGACCAGGTGATATTTTTCTAAGTGTGTTGAAGAGTCCAATAGGACTCATACGACCAACAGTGTGGTCGTATGACCAGGTGATATTTTTCTAAGTGTGTTGAAGAGTCCAATAGGACTCATACGACCAACAGGGTGGTCGTATGACCAGCTGATATTTCTAAGTATAGGATGAAAAGTCCAATAGGGCTCATACGACCAGCAGTGCTCTTACGCCTAACAGGGCTCATACGCCCAAGGGGCTTATACGCCCAACAGGGCTCAAACGTCCAGAACACTTAGAATTTTTACAGAAATTTCCTACAAATCCGAAGTTCGAGGTTTTGACCAGGGTTGACTAGGGTTAATAAATGATGATGTTTTATGCATGTAATGATGATTATGATTAACCCTTATTTACTGATATTATTATCAGTGTATTATTATTGTTAACAATATTATTAATAAAATATTGTTAAGTATGGTATGATGCTATGTATGATGATGAATGTATGATGATGAATGTATGATGATGAATGTATGATGAGTGTGTATGTTCCTTGTAATTGTGTATGCTCATCTTTCTGAAACTTTACGAATAACGAGAATGAACCAATGAAGTATTATGTATCGTAAAGTGAAAGATAATGAAAGAGGAACATGATGATGAATGCATGTATTAACGAATGAACGAAAAGAAGAATGATGATGAACACATGCATTAATAAATGAACGAATGAACGTATGAAAGGCTTGCAAGCAAATGAATAGAGGTGCACACCCCTGGTAGGTGTTAGCTCAACTGTGATGCGGGTTAGCTACCCCGAAGGATGCACACAGGGTCAATCTTTAAGATTGATAATGAGGTGAGCAACTTTGTGTTGCAACAGACTCGGTTAGCAGGCAATCCGTGGGGTTGCCACTGAGGTGAGCAACTATGTGTTGCAACAGACTTGGCTAATATATTGATAATGAGGTGAGCAACTACGTGTTGCAACAGACTCGGTTAGCAGGCAATCGTGAGATTGCCACTGAGGTGAGCAGCCGTGTGCTACAACAGACTTGGCTAATATGATAGAATGAAAGAACGTAATGTGAATGTATGAATGAAATGAATGAACGTACGAAGGAATGTAATGAACATATGAATGAAAGAAATGATCGTACGTATGAAATGAATGTATGAATGTATGTAATGTATGAATGAATGAAAGTAAGATACATACGAATGGTAGAACTAATATGAAAGAAAGAATACGAATGTAAACGATGAACGGCACACTAACGAAGGTTAATGAATGAACGACGAAGATAATAATAATATTATCTGTGTACGTACTTGTGTGACCGCATATAAGTAAAGAAAGGTTTTCCTCAAGACGAAAAGCAAAGTATTTTAAATTATAAAACTAGAACTCACTCAGCAACGCTGACTTTTATGTATTTTCCAGTTGGCAGGTAACAGATTGCTGAGGATGGCACACGGTGATGGCTACTTGGCGGGCAAGACTGACACCCATTTATGTTTTGACAACACTGTTGTTTTGTAATTCATGCAACTAATTATTTTGTGAATTCCTAAACTAGAATGTATTGCTTAGCAACAGTGTTTAAAAAATGAATGGATTTTATTAAAATTAATTCCGCTGCTTTAATTTATAATATACGAATGTTTTATGCTGTGAATGACCAACTGTGAGGTGCCCGGGAAGGGGGTCTTACAAAATTGCAAGGAATCAAGATTTCAAGGCTCAAAATAACCATCCTAACTGATTCACCAAGAAGTTAGAGGCTATTGTCAAAAATCAAGGTTCCTCCTAATCATTTACTAACTAAGTTTACAAGTTATATATGTTTAAACAACATATATAATCAACCCTTGTGATTAAAATATGAAAAGTTCTTCATCAAACACTACAAATATTTCATATTGATCAAAACCCAGTAAGAAAAGTTTGAGAATCTGAAAAAATATGACAAATTATGAAATCAAACAAAAAGATTAAAATAAAGGGTTGAAATTATGTGTATACTTGATAAATTTGGTTTATTATTTAAATAACTGTGATTGTGAGAATAAACATTGGAAAATTCTTAGAAAAATGTTGATTTATCATTTTGTAAATTTTGGTAAAAATACAATAAGTAAAATAATTTATATAAATTATTTAAGGAAATGAAAGGAAATTATCAATTAGAAGAACCGAACCTGGTAAAATTTTATAAAAATTATATAATGATTCTCATATGTTATAGGAGCTCCATAATTAATTTTGGAATTTAATTTTGTTAGGATCTCAGCCTCTAGTTTGATCAATTAGATTGTGTTCGCAGCGGATTTAGCATGAATATTAGCAATTAAAGCAAGAACATAAAGAATATTGCATGCAAACCAAAAGTAGATGTAGAGAGAATAATTCTGCCTTGAAGGAATAATATTCGTTTATTTCATGTTTCGGCGTGGAATACATTCAGGTCACTGCCCTTTTATAGGCAAATGACCCATACTGTTGTCAGATTCCACTGACATTAAACAATTATTAAACTAACTACTGATAGAACACAACTGCTGAAGATGTCACAACAGCTGACATCTTCTTACAAAATTTCCTAAGTGTTCTACTTGTTACAAGTACTGAAAAGGAAACTACTGAAAACTACAACGACTGAAGAACAAACTCTTCAGTCGTTTACAACTACTGAACTATAACAGTTGAAGAACAAACTCTTCCGCTGTTGTACAAACTACTAAATGAGAAATATAAAACTACTAAAAAGAAAATAAACCATCACAAAACTGAAGAAGACTTCTTCAACTGTTGTGACAAACTCTGAACCTTCAGCACTTTGGTCTTCAGACTTTGGTCTTCAGATGATTCATCAGCTGATGACTTCAGTAGTTATCATCAGCTGATGTCTTCAGTCGTTGTCTTCAGACTTTGTGCATCAGCAGTTGTTCATCAGTTCTTCAGTTCTTCAGACTTTGATCTTCAGCATTTGTCTTCAGTACTGAAGTCTCAGTACTTGTGTTTTCAGTACTTTAGACTTCAGTACTTATCTTCAGTACTTTGGGATCTTCAGCTGTTGTACTTAGTTCTTTGAACTTCAGCTGTTGATTCTTCAGACTTTGTCAGAACAGCTGATGAGGGTCTTCAGCAGTTGTTATGATGTCATGTGGGACTTAGAGGTTTTCCTGATCTTGGCTCATTGGTTCTTTTGGTCCAACAACTCCCCTGAACCAATGCAGCGAAAACCTCTAATTATTTGTTGTCCCACTTATTGGTGGCATAGAGATTGGTCTATTTCCTTCTGGATCAGATCAGAAGTTGACCCTGATAAGCGCTGGCCTGGGAGAAGGTTTCTGGTATTGTTTGGCTAAGTATGGATGGGAGCTCTGTTTTGGGGAATTAGACACAGAGCTGTTATCCCATCCATGAAACCTACCTCTCATGTACTAGCCTGTAGGATTCTCTAGTGTAGGCTCGGACAAAGATCATTTGTTCTTCTTTGGTCATGCCTTCAGCCCCACCATCGAACAATCCTTCATGGTCGTGCATCTCTGAGACATACAACAAGTTGAGCTCATCTTTGCGGAAGTTCTCAAGCTTCTTATAAACTAAGCCTTTTCTAACCATCCTGTTCTCCAACATCATTTCAGGAGGTTTCTTAGACTTATAAGCTTTCTCGAACTCATCCACAATTTCCCAGGGTGTTACTACAAGAGCCACTGTGATTACTTCATCTACAATCCTTTCATCTGGCTCTTGTATCTCACAGGAAATCTTTCTTTGTGATCCTGTGAACCACCCTAGGATCAGGCCAAGTCCTCACTCTCTCTTTGTTATATTGGAAGGTTTGTTTGAGAGTGAAGAGTCTCAGAGCTTCTTTCTTCATATTCATGATAGAGGTAGAGGAAGCATATGCTTGGTCAATAGACTTAAGCATTTCAGCATCATGAAGCTGCTGCTGTGCCTCTTCCTCTATCTTCACCCTCACAGTGTCCATCTGTGAGGTGGGAGTGATGGTTTGGGAGTTGGCTTTAGGTAGAGGAATGACTGCTGAAAGGGGCAGTCTGTCCTCCTCATCCTCCTCTTCTTCTTCTTGCAGCCTCAACACCCTTCTCTTCTTCTTCAAGGGTGGATCATTGGCTGCGGGTTTTGATGGTGAAGGGGTTGGTTTAGTGGGTTGTGGTTGGGTTGTTGGTGTGGGAATGTTGGCAGGCACTGCTAGTAACCTAGAGATAAGGGCTGGTTTGGTCTGTTTTACTAGCAGTGTCCTGTTCCCAGCACCGGCTTCAGAGAGGGCTTCAGCGACCAGTCCCTTAGTGAAATCACCAGCCGAACAGATCTTGGTGGTTATTGCCAAGAGTCTGTCCCCGGTCCATGCCTTGACATCAAGGACTGGTCTGCCCAGGTACTTCGAAGTGAATACTCATAGCCTCAAATTTCTTTCTTTCCAGGCTCAATTTCTTTCTCTTCAGGACTCTTCCCTCTCCTTTTGATAAGTAGTCCAGAGTCCATTGAACGTACTCATGCTCAGCATCAGCCTCCTTGACAAGGCTGCTAGATCAGGATCAGCACTCTCCCTCACCTTCCTGATCTCTTGATCTAGCAGGACAGTGTCCTTGTCAAAGCCTTTCCTGAATAGTTGTTCAATGACAGAGTCCATCGGCTATGCTCAGCATCAGCCTCCTTGACAAGGGCTGCTAGATCAGGATCAGCACTCTCCCACCTCTCCTCTCTTTTGATAAGTGACACTGAAATCCTTTTGGAGCTCCTCCTCTCCCCTCTTCCTCTTACCTTGCACTGAGGTCTCCCCCTTTTTGGGTGCATTGGTTGGGGTTTGACTCTCAGCAAGGCTTTAGCAACAGCAACCTCCACCAGAGGTTGGATATGTGTGGGAAGCCTCTCATCAATGGTTTTCATCACATTTTGTGATTAGTGGGTATGATAGAGCAGGATTTCTGGAGGATAGCATCTAGCTGCTCAGGGGGTTCTGACCCTGAGAGCTAGTGCCAAGCAGGGGCTGGTGGCTAAGTTTGTGGGAGTGGCTCAGTGTATATGAGACCTTCGGGTGAAGGTGCCATCTGTGGGTTGGTGGTGGCAGATGGACTTCTATCTTGAGTCATTTGCAAGCAGCTCTTTGAGTCTGCTTATCTCATCCTCTAAGATAGTGTTGTGAGCAACTACATCATAGAAGAAGCTCAGGTCATCATCAGTATGAACTGAATCACCTGACCTCCTGACTGTGTCAGGATTACATGCTCTGAGTGTGGCTCAGTAGTAGCATGTGCCCCTTTGTATTGGTACTGGGGACTTCCAGCCTCCGGATTGGATCCAACATCGGAAGTTGCCTCTGGTGAGGTCATATTGCTTGTACCAGCTTCACCCTGCTCATGTGCTGATGCAGGGGAAGTGGCAGCCTCACCAATTGTCCTATCTCCCTAGCCACATTGGGAATTGGACATATGATTCTCTGTGTTGGGTGGCTCCCACCACACTTGTATCCACCCTCTCTTCGGTTGGAGTCTCCCCAGTTGTAATAGTTTCTGGGGAGAGGGTGGAGTGTTCAGGTGGGTCAACACTTTGGCATCATTAGGTTGACTTTGTGGGGCGGCTTCTGTGGGAGATGGGCTAAAGCAGAGTGCACATGGGAGGAGTGTGCATTTCAATGGCAGTCTCCTCAAGTGAGAAAGACCCCAGATGTGTATTGCCCCAGTTGTGTTTGCATCAGCTCCTGTTGAGAGGAAACCTGTGCGTTTGGTAGGTGGAGTCATGGTAGCTGCTGGGAGAATCGAACCAGCAGCCACATCCTGCCTTTTTGTTACAGGGGCATCCTCAGGGGACTCATTTCCCTAGTAGCCTTTTTAGGCTTCTTGGCTTTTGGCTTGGTGGGGACTTTGGATTTGGAGGTGGAGGCTGTGGGGTCCTGCTGCGTGGGTTTTCGCAGCCGGCCAGCCTGTTTGAGTGTGTGGTCGGTGTTTGTGCCTGGAGTATACCTCGGCTAGAACAGCCATGGCAGGGACTCCCAGTGCCAACAATTCCCTCAGCTTGAAGCTGGCTTTGGATGATGGCCATTATAAACCGAGGATACAAGATCCAACGTTAGAAATGGGTTTTTGTGCCATATCCCTGAGTTCCCAAAATAATATCAGTAAAGTTTAGGGGTTGTTTCTCAAGGATAGAATACAATACATGTTGCCACCTTGTTGACATCTGGTCCCATGAAGAAGTTTTGGGAGCAGACACCATTCACATGTGGAAGATCAGTCGTTGGGGATCGGGAAGTGTTTCTTCAACAAGTGGTGGCTGAAAGGTCGCCCTGATAGTCTTGGCAGTGAGCATAGATCGAGGGCGCCTTTGGGGTAGGAGGTTGGGTAGGTGCATCCTCTAGCTTTAGGTTCTCGAAGAGTAGCTGGAGTAATAACCACTGGGTGGTTGTTTACGGAGGACCGGAGAGAGACCTCGCCGTTTTTCTCTCCGGTTTGGACGGTGAATTCGTCCAGAACTCCGCCAAGGAGTCGGTGTATATGGTGGGTTGAGGAGGAATGCCGTCTGGTATTGTGAGTCGGTCATCAGATCGACGGCATTGTGAAACTTGGCCGAATGGCGGTTTGGTGAGATGAGCGACACAGTTGTGTCGAGGTTGAGTTGCATGGCCGCCATTAATGTGTATGGGAATTTCAGAGGTTTTTTGAAAAAGTTAGGTCAAGTGAGAATGAAAAGCTCTGAAGGTTGGGTATTTATAGGGTATGGCAAGGCTGAAAGAAAACTACTGAAGGTTTGGTGTTATTATCAGTTGTTGAAACTCAGATGACGTTTTTTAACCTTCAGTGGTTGTAACATCTGAGGACTTGGTGTTAGTCTTCAGTAGTTGAAACTACTGAAGCCTTGGTTTGTCCTTCAGATGTTAAACGCTGAGACTTATTGTCAGTCTTCAGTAGTTATAAACTACTGAAGACCTAGTTTCCATCTTCAGACGTTGTAACAACTGAAGACTTGGTGTTAGCCTTCAGTAGTTGTGAACTACTGAAGACATGTTTTGTCCTTCAGTTGTTTGGGTATGAAACAGCAGCTGTTGGCATCAGCTGAAAGTACAAGTACTCATCAGCTGTTTCCGTCAAATCAGTTGTTTCACGCTGACCTCCACATTTACTCTCATCACTCTTTGGTTGACTTTCAGATGTTTCATTGACCCTTCAGCTCTTGTGAGTATTTATGCCTTCAGCTCTTGTAATTAGATGTTCACAAGTGCTGATGAATACTCCAGAGCTGGTAAACAAATTTTGTCTTCAGTACTTGTGTAAATTACACATCATTACTTTGTGAACAAAATTTGTTCTTCAGTACTTATTTGTTTGAAATGATATATCAGTAGTTGTAATCCACCTCACTACATCAGTTATTTTCAAAAATAATGTACATCAGTACTTTAAAGCCTTTAGTCCTTCAGTAGTTGTGAAAATGCTGAAGACTAAATACTCATCAGTACTTATATTTGACCTTGCATACTAATGCTCATCAGTATTTGTGAACTGAAAGCATCAGTATTGGTCAAATTATTCTATGCAGCAACCAAGCCTTAGTACCAAGTTTTGAAATGTGGCACTATCTAAAGGCTTAGTAAATTATCTGCAAGCTCATCAGCACTAGGAACAAACTTTGGATCAATCAGACCTTTTCATAGCAATCCCTAATAAGTGATGTCTGATCTCTATATTTTGGCCCTAGAGTGCTGGACTGGATTTTTGACAATGCAAAGAGCTGAAGCACTATCCATTAATAATGGAGTCTTAGTCTCTGTAATGCCATAATCCAAGAGTTGGTTCTGAAGCCAGAGTATCTGAGATGTACAACTTGCAGCAGCAATGTACTCAGCTTCAGCAGTGGATGTAGCATTGATGTTTGTTTCTTACTCTGCCAAGAACTAAACAATTGCCTAGGAATTGGCACCCCAGAAGTGGATTTTCTGGTGACTTTGCATCCTGCATACTCACTATCAGAGAAAGCAACTAATTTGCAAGAATGCCCAGTTAATGCCCAGTTGAATACCAAGACCTAGTGATTGGTACCTTGCAGATATCTAAAGATCCTTTTGACTGCAATCAAATGGGATTCTTTAGGAGCAGCCTGAAATCTAGCACAAACCACATGTTGCAAACATGATGTCTGGTCTAGAAGCTGTAAGGTACATCAAGGACCCAATCATACATCTGTAAAGGGTTTCATCAACCGCTTTACCTTTCTGATCTACATCTAGTTGTGTGATGCTGCTCATGGGAGTAGAACAGGCTTACAGTTTTGTAAATCAAACTTATTCAACAACTCTTTGGTATATTTGGACGATGGATGAAAATTCCATCATCCCTTTGTTTGATTTGCAAACCTAGAAAGAACTGTAATTCCCCATAGCACTCATTTCAAACTTTTGCTTCATGAGCATTGTAAATTCATCACATAACTTTAGATCAGAGATGCAAAGATGATGTCATCTACATAAATTTGAACAAGGAGCTTATGTTGTCCCACAGTCTTGATGAATACGGTTTTATCAATGGTGCCTCTAGTGAACTTATTCTCTAAAGAAAAGTTGAGAGTGTCTCATACCAAGCTCTAGGAGCTTGCTTCAGCCCATAAAGAGCTTATCAAGCTTGTACACCCAATCAGGATGTTTGTTGTCCTCAAGCCTGGTGTTGACACACATAAACTTCTTCTTTTATTTTTCCAATAAGAAGGCACTTTTGACATCCATTTGATAAACCTTAAGACTGTGAAAGGCAGCATAAGCTAAGAACAGTCTGATTGCTTACAGTCTTGCCACAGAGCAAAGGTCTCATCATAATCGATGCCTTCCTCTTGTGCAAATCCTTGGACACCACCTGGCCTTGTTCTTGACAATTTGGCCCTTATCATCTGTTTTGTTCCTGAATACCCATTTGGTGCCTATTGCACACTTCCCTTGGGGTAAGGACAAGCTCCCACACTGCTGTTTCTTCTTGAACTGAAGAAGCTCAGCTGCATTGCTTCAACCCATCCATTGTCTCTTAAAGCACATGATAGTTCTTTGGCTCTTGCTGACTGATGAAGAGAGCATAGAAGCAGAAATTGGACAATTGACTCCTGGTTGAAACTCCAGCATTGATATCACCAATGATTTGAGATGTGGGGTGATTCTTCAGCTCTTGATAGACTATATGTCAGTGCAAGTGTTTGTAGACTTTCAGCAGCACAAAATGGTGATGGAGATTCTTGAAACCATGTAGGAGATGGCAGCTCAAAAGAAGTAGAGCATGCAGAAATCTCATCAGCATGTTTTGGATGGGGCTGCTGAAGCTACAGGAGCATCAGGTTTAGTGAACTCAGGCAGGTTGTCACTAAACCTGAAGAGGTGAGTACTGACTACATCATCATCAGTACCACCAGGTGGAGAACTGTTTGACAGGCTCAACAGCTGGAGGTTGATAAGGAACATATTGCAGTATGTCCAGATCAACAACTCCACAGGGTTTTTGTGGAATCTTGTCCTTTGAAGATTCATTGAACTTAACATGCAAGTTTCTTCAACCACTTTTGTCCACAGTTGAAGACTCTGTATGCCTTGCAAGTTGATGAATAACCAACAAAATACCCTGCATCCACCTTACTAAAATTTCTGGAGTGGTTGCTAGGTTGAGAATAAAACATGGACACCAAAGGCTCTAAAGAATGAAATTAGAGGAGCCAATGATGAAGAATCTCATAAGGAGTCTTCATCAACCTCTTATTCACTAAAGTTCTATTTGTACATAGCAACTGTATTGACACTTCAGCCCAAAAGGTCAGTGGCAATCCTGAGTCAGCCAGCATTGACCTTGCAGCTTCAATGAGAGTCCTGTTCTTTCTCTCCACACACTCCATTCTG
The DNA here is from genome assembly GCA_024085815.1 of Flaveria linearis. NCBI lineage: Eukaryota > Viridiplantae > Streptophyta > Magnoliopsida > Asterales > Asteraceae > Flaveria > Flaveria linearis. The sequence continues at coordinate 18,419,105 of CM044003.1, forward strand.
CTCAGGAGTTCTAGGAATACTAAACTGCCTCTTAATTCCCTTGGACAGTAGAAGTCATCAAGTGTGTGGTTTCTAAATTCTGTTCCATTGTCACTCCTCACACACTTGACCTGTAGGGAATACTGCTTTTCTACACAAATAACACAAAGTTCATGATAGTCTTGGCTGCTTCATCCTTAGAGTGCAAGAAGAAGTCCATACATACCTGAATAATCATCCACAATTACCAGCAGTATTTCTTCTTTGCCATACTCATCACTCTGACAGGACCAAAGAGATCCATGTGCATGACTGCAAGCAGGCGGTGGACTTTCGTTCTTCTATTGAAGGAATGAAACTTGTGTTTGGTTTCCTTTAAGCAAGCAGTGCAGTTGTCTTCACCTTGAACGCCTTCAAAGGCAATCCTCTTACTACACCATGGCTTATCAACTGATTCATGTTCTTGAAATTAACATGCCCCAGCCTTCTATGCCATAGAGTAACTCTTGAGAAATGCCTTGGAGAATAGGCAAGGATGGCCTTTTAGATCTATCTTTTTGGAAAGATCTAAGGCATACACTCTTCCTGTCCTGTTGGCCTTCAGAGAGTGTATTCATCCAACACCTTGTCAATCAAATTAGAACTTTGGATGATAGAATCCGATAGTTCTGGCTTGTGAAAAGGCAACATGGCCTTTATCACACATTTGACTGACACTCAAGTGGTTATACTTGAGATTCTCCACATGGTTCACATCATCAACCTTATTTCCCCCATTGGAAACAAACCTTTTCCGATGATGTACCCTTTGCATCATTGCCAAGGAGACAAATCCCTTCTTTTCCTTGAGAGTAGTCATTAAGAAGGGAGCTGCTTCCTGTCATGTGCATAAATCCTCCATTGTCTACATACCAGATGCTCTTTTGGCATGTTGAAGAACCCTGCAATCATAACCACATGTTAGTTAGTTTTAGAGACCCAAACCTGTTTGGTTTTGGGTCTGTTCTCAACTTTAGGTGCAGCACTAACCGTGTGTTATTTTGTAACAGCCTGAGGAGAAGATGGTATAGAAGAGAACCCTTGGGCTTGGACTTCCTTTCTGTGGTTTCAACACAGAGTATCTAAATGGTTGACTCTTCCCATAGATGCTGAACCATTATCACCAGTTGTGTCTGACTTTGTGATAGAGCTTTCAGCTCTTCAGACACACTGGAGTTTGCTGATGATGGATTCCTATTGTACCATCTTTTTCTGAGCAACTCACTGTTGTCTGAGTATTCCCCACTTTCCTTTTAGATTTAGCTTTGGCTTAGGGATTTCAGGCTTTGATGTTGCTAGTACAAACTTGGTTTCAAACTCATTTTTCATTTTCTTTATTTGCTCTTTAATTTCCTCCTGTTGTTTTGAGTTTGGAAGCCCTTTTGTACCAGCAATCATCAATAAGATGATTGAACCGCCCCATATCTCACATGGCTTCTTCTTCATCTTGTGTTGATCATCAACCAAAGAAGATGAACTACTGAAGACTTGTTCTTCAGCTGTTTGTATCAGTACTAGCATTTTTCTTCCTTTAGTACCTGCTTTCCTGACCTTTCTTTAGTTGTCTTCAAACCTTTCCACTGTCAGTTTTCTTCTCTTCAGTGCTGGCAGTAGTTGAGGTTTGAACTTCAGTGTTATCACTTGCTCTCTAGTACTTTCAGTACTTCTAGAGACAACACCTGATTGATCAACTTTTTGATCATGTGACAGTCAGCATTTGAACCATCAGCTATTATAGCATTGCTGATTGGTTGCTGACTTCTATCTCTGATGATGCTGAATCAGAAGATAGTAGTCACATGATGAGAAGGTTGGTTATTGCTCTCTCTATCAGATTCAACTTCTGCCTTAAAGTGAAATCTGTAGGAGGAGCAGTGTGATTATAACCAATCCTAAACTTCACATTGAAGCTGATTGCTTCTTAAGAAGCATTTCAAAACCCTTGCAAGATTGCCCCCATCGATCACACTCTACTGGGTGTTTGCAAGAGTTTCCTTGAGGTCTCTGTACTTCTCTAGAAGTACATCTTCCCTAGCTTTACCAGCTTTGATTTGGCATTTAAGCTTGTAAATCTCATCAGTTTTCTCTTTTAGTACATCCTCAAAATCAGCTTTTCTTTTGGAAATAGTGTGCTCTAGCTCAAGATTTTTATCTACTAAAGCTACATTTGCTTCTCTAATAGAAGCCAATGCTGCTATGCATGATTCAAAAAAGCTGGCTTTGGCCTCAGATGATACCTGTGATGAGCATTGGATGATGACCCCCAGCAGACTCAAGGGCCATCAGAGCAAGATTTCCAAAAGGACTATCACCACCATGTGACCAGCACCTTGGAGTAGTTTTTCCTGCCCAGATAGATCATCTGGTAGACTACTCCAGTCAACAACTCCTGGGGTGAAGAGCTGTGTTGTTAGGTTGTGTTTGATGATGAGATGGGGAAGATTGAGCTCAGGAAGAGCCTGTGTGGTTGAGCCGAAGGTGCTTGATTTGACTGGGCTGAGGTACATAGTAGCAGGGGTATGAGTAGGCATATACCCCTGAGGCACAAATAAGCAGGTGATGCTGTGCTTGTGATGGATGACCAGAAATGAGGAAGGTTGCCCTCTGTGCTGTCTATGCGGGAAAAGTCACAAAGGTGTAGAGGAGTTAGATCCGATGATCTGCCTCTCCAGCAAAGTGTCCAAGCGTTTGGCACTTGTGACACCTCAAACTTGCTCTTGTCAAAACCAACTTTGGTTTTGCCAGATAGACCAGGGAATTTCCTACCAGTTTTTGTAGAACTTTTGAGATCTGATATTGATCATTGCCATTTGGCTCAAAATATCCATCTCTTCCAGATCATCATCTGGAATGCCCTTCAAATCATCCATCACAAAAGCACCAGTTATCACTGCTGCCTCCTGAACCACTACTAACACCAACAAAAGCTTGTTCTGAGTTGGTAGAGAAATCAATATGCTCATCATAAGAACTTTCTGATGAAGCATATTCTGACTCTGACTTATCAGGCTGCATTGCCTGAACAAAGTCATCAGCGAGCTTGCCAGAAGTGGACAACTTCCTCTTTTGCTCTATCTCTCTCTCAAAAGTGAGCAGTTCCCATGAAGTTGGGTGAGAGATAGAGTTTCCAGATTTGCACTGGAGCGTAGGACAATGTATAAGTGTCCCATCTCTCAGGCAGTGATCTGAGGAACCTGTTGTTCATCTGGCTGTTGGAGTACTCTTGTTTGACTATCTTCAGCTCAGAAATCAAACAAGAGAACCGCTCAAATGCTGTGTCAGAGTCTCACCTTTCTATATGATGTCTCATATTGTCTTTTTTTGTTGGGAGGATTTCCCTATTGTTTGCTAATAAGACGAATCAGTTCCTCCAAATTGTTCTTTAGAGCACCCATAGGTCATGAGCAGTTTCATGATGCAAGAGCCCTGAGTAAATCTCATTTGGAATAGCCATGGCTAAATTCCATGGGCTCTAGCATCAATCTCGAACAGCTTTAGATCTTCGTCTGAATATTGTTCAGGTTTCTTTGGAACCTGTTCATTAGATTCAGGGACGCTCACCATAGGCTTGTATGGTCCATGCACCACTGACTTCCAACAACCAGCACTGTTGACAGACAAGTGGTGAAGCATAGTATTTGCCATATGTGTACTCATTCCTTACAAGCATCGATGGCTTGGTTGAGGAACCAGTATTGTGAGGATCGTTTGTTGGTGTAGTCATCTCAGTTATTAATCAAACTCAAGTTTAAACAAAACAAATGTAGCTCAAAACCACCAAGAGAACCTCAAGTTTTTGGCCAGAAACAGCAGAATCTCTCTCTCAGCTAATCTTGTAAATTGCTAATTCGATCAACTTAGAGATCAAAAGAGCAGTTTCAAATGATCAATTGTGAAATCGATCATGATTAACCTGCTCTGATAACCTTTGTTAGGATCTCAGCCTCTAGTTTGATCAATTAGATGTGGTTCGCAGCGGATTTAGCATGAATATTAGCAATTAAAGCAAGAACATAAAGAATATTGCATGCAAACCAAAAGTAGATGTAGAGAGAGAATAATTCTGCTTGAAGGAATAATATTCGTTTATTTCATGTTTCGGTGTGGAATACATTCAGGTCACTGCCCTTTTATAGGCAAATGACCCATACTGTTGTCAGATTCCACTGACATTAAACAATTATTAAACTAACTACTGATAGAACAAACTGCTGAAGATGTCACAACAGCTGACATCTTCTTACAAAATTTCCTAAGTGTTCTACCTGTTACAAGTACTGAAAAGTAAACTACTGAAAACTACAACGACTGAAGAACAAACTCTTCAGTCGTTTACAACTACTGAACTATAACAGCTGAAGAACAAACTCTTCAGCTGTTGTACAAACTACTGAAATGAAAAATATAAAACTACTGAAAAAGAAAATAAACCATCATAACAACTGAAGAAGACTTCTTCAGTTGTTGTGACAAACTTGAACCTTCAGCACTTTAGTCTTCAGACTTTGGTCTTCAGATGATTCATCAGCTGATGACTTCAGTAGTTATCATCAGCTGATGTCTTCAGTCGTTGTCTTCAGACTTTGTGCATCAGCAGTTGTTCATCAGTTCTTCAGTTCTTCAGACTTTGATCTTCAGCACTTGTCTTCAGTACTTGAAGTCTTCAGTACTTGTGTTTATCAGTACTTTAGACTTCAGTACTTATCTTCAGTACTTTGGGATCTTCAGCTGTTGTACTTCAGTTCTTTGAACTTCAGCTGTTGATTCTTCAGACTTTATCAGAACAGCTGATGAGGGTCTTCAGCAGTTGTTTGATGTCATATGGGACTTAGAGGTTTTCCTGATCTTGGTCATTGGTTTTTGGTCCAACAAATTTCTTTTCATGACTAAGATATGTATTTATATGATATATAAATGAAAAATCAAAAGAACTACTCAAGCAGTATGATAAATATGGAAAAGTTCACTCAATGTATAATGATTTGAACCCAACAGGATGTATAAGTTTCATAATTTTTGGAGCTGTATAGATATTTTTCTAAACTTTGAGATTATTAGAAAAATTACAGAAAATACTTACTGTGAATTAGATATCAGAAAATTTATGAAGCGATATGAATTATGGAGTAATATTCTGGAAGAATTTGGGAATTATAAACGGTAGTAGCTATTTTTAATGATTATGTACGTTTGTATTAAATTATAACAAATTATCTAAAAATAAAAGAAAGTTGGAATTTTCATAGTAATATCATTTGATGATGTACTATTAAACTTTTGAAATTTTAGATAAATACTTCCATCTGAGGTTTGAAAATATTAAAGAAAAATTATGTATCTAACTTATAAATGATTTTTATAGGTTATCTATGGAGTAAGAGGAGAGACTCATAGCCCTATTTTGGGTCTAAAGTTTTGGGAGAAAAAGCATACTGTTTTATTATTGATGCATTATATGAGATTTTTAAGATATACTGTCAATTGTGGATACAACCATAATTCGGTGTGGGAACGTTGGATAATATAGGTAGCGCTACTTAGGAAAATATTTCTTCACAACAGGATGAGTGTGTGATGCTATATTATCTGATTTATGAATTATGTTATGACAGTTATGAATTATCAGATTATTATGTAAGGTTGGTTGTATTTAATGTATCAAAATATTTTGTTGAAATCAAACCTATGATCTCACCAACTTTATGTTGATCATTTTGAGTATGCTTTTTCAGGTAGCCATGACTAACAATATGAATTTATTTTGATGTTTACAATGGCTGGGGAGAAGTTGTGGGAGAAGTTTGTGTAAATTTGACTGTTAACATCTATGATTTCAGTGTGCGGTGGACGCTCATTTCTATCGACTCTGAAGATGTAGTAGTTAAAAAAATGGTTGTAATAGGATTATGTCAAATTTTGATTACTTATCTATGATGTAAACCTAACTTAGCTATCTTGAAATTATGTTATGTTATGTTATGTATGTTTTAATGTGTTAAAGTTTGCTTCTTTTAATCAATGCATTCTGAACAAGCTAGTCACATTCAAAACGCTTCACGCTTCTGCGGGATGTGACACTAGAATCAACAAAGTGAGTTTGAAGGAGTTGGTTTACACTCATTTGAGGGAGAGAACCCACCTGAGTTCTACCTACACTCCCCTCCTTTTAACGATCTTATTCTGTTTATTTCATAAAGTTTACAATTCCGTAAAAAAACGCTAAACCCAAAACAGAGCCGCGACAACGTACGTGATGTTTCAAATTTAATTATAGTGAATTCAAATAATTTCGGTCCTAATACGAATTTGTGTGTGAGTATATGTAGTTTAATATAATATCTTAAAAATAATTATAAAATGATAAACATATTTGACCCCCAATAAAAAATACCAAAAGTTATGTGATGTTTCTTATGTGATTTAATGCTTTATAAGCTAAAGTCATATTCAATGAATCATACAAGCTTATGCATTTTATAGTATTTAGAACTATATCACTCACCAAGTTAGGAGACATTTTTTATACTAGTTAAGCTCTCTATGTTCAAAAGACATTTCCATCTTTAAAATACATGTCTTATTTGACGAAATAATTAATTAGTATGTTAGAAATTCCCGTTTAGTTATTAATAATTTGTTGGAACGAAATCGTATGTATTACAATTAAATGTTAAAACCCACTAATTGCATGCTATTATATTAGGATTACAAATGAACCAGAAAACAACAATGACCTGAAACACAATATATTCATATGACAGGACTTTAAAATCAAAACATAGTATGAGATGATTTTTGTAAATTATTACTGGTATAAGATTGATATGGTATTAGATGATGCTCGACCTGATTACCCAAACTTACATACTCGTTTACTAATTCATACCTTTAAAATATTTCATTTCTTATTTTTATTTTCCTTTTTTCAAGTGCTATGGTAAAATACTAATACACGAACTTATAGCTTTTTTTTTCTTTTTAAATTTCTTAGGTATAAGACAATATAAAAATTAAAGATTACAAATGAACCCAAACCGTGACATGAAACACGATACATTCGGGATGGGTGATAGGGCAGGTCTATAAAAGCGGAACCTAGTATGAGATTAGTTTGTAAATTATTACAGGTATAAAACCGGTATGGTATTAGGTGATGCTCGACCTGATTTGTTTACCCAAAACCATACCTAAAAAAATCCTTTTTGTATTTCCCTTTTCCCTTCTTCGTGTTAGTAGTAAATACTAATCCATGAACTTGATAGCTTTTTTTTAATTTTTAGATGATAGACTATATGAAAATTAAAATAGTATGACCTGTATTTGAGAATCTCAATAGATAACCTAACAAACTAACCATAGATATATATATCTTTAGGTTAATTTACTTGATACCCAGTGAGTAATGAGAAACAAAGTACCAAGACATGTATGAGACATAAGTTTACAATTAAATATAAGAGTAATTGTCATTTTCTCATTAAGGTTGATGTTTTTTTGTCGTTTCATTTAAATACTTTATTTTCTCCCCTGTGTTCCTGACATTCTAAAAACTTGTCATTTCATCAATTTTGTTACTCTGTTTGTTTTACCCGTTAAGTGGACATCAACTTTTATTAAAAGTAATATAATAATGTTTGAATGTCGGGTGAACAATTTTTATTTATGTTTCTTTTTTTTTCTGGTGAGTTGCAAATGTACCTAAATGCCCCTCACATGATATGTACGTGATGACTACTTAACAATTAAGTAAACCGTGTCAACGAATATGGATGAAAATTGCAAGTGTTTCAAATGTCAAGGACGCAAGAAGAAAAAAAAATATTTTGGATGAAAATAATAAATACATCAAACCTCAATGATAAAAATGACAATTTACTCTAATTTAATAATGACATTACAGATACATGTCGCAAAACATCCTATTGTCATCCATAGTACTATTATATATTTAATATGTTTATATGTTTATTAAGAATAACATTTAATAAGTTTAGCTATGTTTCGTTGAAAGCTATTAGGATTAATCCCTAAATGTGAGACAGAGCAACATTGCATCCTCTATGTGCGTATGCCAGTTTGTGTTTTGAAGCCAAACCCTACCTAGATATAGGTGGTAACAACATTAAATCACCTATATAGATCACTAGGGTTAGTAAACTCGTGTATTACACGATTTGAAAATATAAAATATTAAATAGAATAAATATTATTAATTATAAAATGAGATACTAAAACATGGTATCATTGGATTACGTACGAGTAATATTCATAAATAATAAATAATTATATAACCTTTTTAATTTTTTAGTTTTTTCAAAGATAAATTTAACATTTTGTTCAAAATAACGTTTTAAAAATTTTACATTTTTAAAAATGTCCTTACTATAACTCTCTATTTTAATTATTTTTATTTTATAAAAAATTACTTTAGAAAATAATTTTAAGATTACGTAAAGTAATTTCTTTTTAATTTTTTTCTATAAAAACTATTTCCACAGAAATAACATTAATAGAAAGATTTTTTTAATTTATTAAAAAACTAATTACATGTCAAAATTAATGAATAATACTATTAGTAATTAATGTAGTTATTTAATATGAGAGAGAAGAGAGAAAAGTTTGCTTAGAATGAATATAATATTGCACGTGACACCCTCATTACCATTTATTAGAGTAGTAATATTATTTTTTAAAATAACCAACGAATAACTTTAATCCTGATCATGGGGTAAACATGGCGAAAGGCCCCCACTGTCACATCCCGCGAAGCGTGAAACAATTTCTGGATGTGACTTGTTTGTTCAGAACACAATTGATATAAGAAATTAAATCACAACAATACAATACATAAGTTAATTTATATATATCATAAGTGGGGGTTACATCATTACATATGAGTTCAAATTTGACATAAGCTTATTACAACATCTTATTTAACTAAACGTCTTCAGGTACGATGGAATTGCGCATCCACTACATACTGTCATCGTATATGTTGACAGTTAGGCTTACACAGACTCTTCCTACTACTTCGCCCCAACCGTTGTAAACATCAAACGAAAAATCATGTTGTTAGTCATTTTTCACCTGAAAAAGCATACTCAAATAGTCAACATAAAGTTGGTGAGATCATACGTTTATTTCCAGACAAAACATTTTATTGATGCATCAATTACAACCAAACATGTTCACACAATAATCATACTGTCACGAAATAATTCACAAGATCAGATAATATTACATCACAACACTCATTCTGTGGTGCAGGAATATTTAAATAGCATCACAACACTCATCCTGTTGTGCAAAATATTCTCCTAAGTAGTGCTACTAATTATATCAGACGGTTACTCATTCGAATTAATAGTTGTATCACAAATGACAGTATATCTCAAAATAGTTTTAAAATAATGCATCAACATAAACAGTATGCTTTTTCCCTAAAAACTTTACAAATACCAAAATGGGGCTATGAGTCTCACCTGATCTCCAACTGATAACCTATAAAAATAAATTTTATAAGTTAGATATAAATTCTTTAAATTTTTAGAACCTTAGATCTCACTAATTCTTGAAAATTAGTTGTAAAATAGTCAAAAAAATATTTCCAAAAAATCCTCAATATTTATTTTATTATATATAATTGTTATAATTATTTCAAAGTCTCCATAAATCACCACAAATAGCTAATGTTATCCACAATCACTAAAAATTTACAGAAACATTATTTCAACAGTTTAGATTATCCCATAATTTTCTTGATGTCCAAGTCCAACAAAACTTCTTTCTGTAAATCTCACAATATTTCCAAATTTACTAAAAATAATTATATATTCCAAAAATTATGAAATTTATACCTTCTGTTGAATTTTGTTTATCATAACTTAAATGAATTTTTCACGATTTATGGTACTGATTAAGTATTTCTTCTGATTTTTCCTTTACAGATCACTTAAAAATTCATTTTTCAATCATAACAAGGAAATAAAATACAAAATAATTCCTGGAGTTTTATATCAAAAGAGTAATTCTTTGATTTTTCAGAATTTTCCAGAATTTCCAGAATTTTCCAGAATTTATTTGTATTTTTGAGTATTTTGTATTTTTACTATTTAAAACAGTTTTGTATAAATGTTTTATTCATCACAATTTTGTCAAAACTTACAGAATAATGTTTCAGTATATTTATAAAGATTTTTCAATGTTTATTCCCACAATATTATTTGTCTAAATTTTTGCTTATTTTCTTTAATATTACAAAATTTAATCTTATAAATCCAAAATATCCTTTGTCACAAATTTTCTGAATTTTTTTTTAGTATTTCGTTACTGTGACTTATAAAAATAAAGGATTTCAAAACATTTTAAGATTAGTCTTGGTGTATTTATACCAAAATAGTTATATATGTTTTATAACACATGTGTGACTCTTGTTTTCAAGGTAAATAAATTAAGAAGCTAAACTACAAAACCTGTGAATGATGTTTGCTGCTTTGAAAACTGAAAGAAAAAGTCATGAAGGTGGTGGTGATCGCGGTTAGTGATGGTGGTGATCGCAGTTAGTGATGGTGGTGTAGAAGGTGGTACTAAGGTGATGGCTCGGGTGGTGATGTGATGGTGATGATGGTTAGGCTACGGGTGGTAATTATGGTGATGGTTAAAGGTGGTGATGGTGGTGCTTGGGTGATGGCTACGGGTGTGATGATAGAGGTGGCTACGGGTGATGATGGGGTTGTGGTAGGTTGTTGGTGTTTTGTGAGAGCCGAGAGAAGAAGGAACAAGGTGATGGTATTCGATGGGTGGTTTTGATGGTGATGGAGATCGGGATCAAGGGGATACAAGGGATATCGAGAGAGAGACTTGGGATAGTGGATTGTGGTGCATGGAATTTCGACCGAGAATGTGGCTTATTATAGGCCTTCGGCCGATTGCCACCTAATGGCCTCATCATGAGCTCTATACTAGCTTAGATGAGTGTCTCCCATATAGATGCTTAGTCAATGTTGTAGGCCTAGGTGGCGGTTGGAGAGGTGATATGGTGGCATGCAAGGTGGCGGCCAAGGAAGGGTGCTTGGTGTCTTGATTTGTTTAAAGTGTAATCACATAATTAGAGTTTCAATGGGTGTTTTGGTTAGTCTAATGGACCGGGCTAAGTGCTTTGGTTTGTGGTTTAGGTGTTAGGGCTTTTATTTGTTTGATGTTAAGTTTCTTTGATGTATTAAAGTGTGTGACGTTTGGTTAGATTTGGTTAACTTTTAAATTTAATACATATATCCTTTTAAGTGCATAGTTTTAGATACATAATCTATTACCTATGTATGCATAATACCATATTAAGCTTATATATCCATCTAATGAATGTCATTACTAAAGTTTAATATACTATAATGCATGCAAACATGCACACGTAAAATACATAATATATATATATGCATGCAAACATGCACACAAATATATAGGTATGACATGATATATATATATGACATAATAATGTAATTTACTAAATAATGTTCATAATATAAGATTAAAAAATAAAAGTCTATCTAATTAGGGTTGTCACATTCTCCCTGTTAAAAGAATTTCGTCCCGAAATTCCTTGGAGTGGATTTCTTAAATTTTAGAAGAACTTATCTGATTATTATCTCTGTATAAGTGGGGGTATTTCTTCTTGTTTCATCTTCTCTTTCCCATGTGTATTCTGGTCCTCTCTTTGCATTCCATTTAACCTTACTATAGGGATTCTATTCCTTCTTAACTTCTTTACTTCTTTGTCTACAATAGCTACTGGTTCTTCACAAAATGAAGTTTCCTATCTATTTTGACTTCTTGAATTGGTACCTTTAAGGTTTCATTGGTTAGACATTCTTGAGGGGGACATATGAAATGTGTCATGCACTTCACTTAATTCTTGAGGTAATTCCAACTTATATGTCACAGGACCAATCCTATCAATGATTCTAAATGGACCACATACCTAGGGTTTAGCTTACTTGTTTTCCAACCGAAGATTCCTTTTGAGGGAGATATCTTAGGTAAACCACGTCTCCAATTTGAAACCAAGGTTTCCTTCATGTGTGCATAACTTTTCTGTCGATCACGAGCTACTTTCAATCTATTTTTAATCTCACACGAAAAATATATAGGTATGACATGCATATATATAATATATGACATAATAATGTAAGAGTAAATTGCTATTTTCGTCCCTGTGGTTTGTTGAAAATTGCCACTTTCATCCAATAGTTTGTTTTTTCGCATCTGGGTCCCTGTGGTTTACAAATCTTGTCATTTTCATCCAGTACGTTAACTCATCCAAAATTTCCGTTAATGAGGGGCATATTGGTCATTTTACATATGTTTTATTTTCTTTTTTTAACCTGTTTATATATACTCTTTAAATACATTGCTATTGTAGTCCTTGTGGTTTGGGCGTATTTGCCAATTCAGTCCAAAAATAACCATCACAACAATACCCATCACAAGAACCACAAACTATCGCCACCACCCCATCACAAAGCCACCAACACCACACCAGCGCGCCACACCACCACACATATTGAATCGTCGCTACCATGTAAACCGTAGAAATCGACAATTAATATTGAAATTGTAACATACCACTTCGAAAATGCATATGAAACCCAAACTAATACCTCTACAATACTTGTTATAAAGGGTTCCATATTGTTTTCGAAGGGGTTTGTTACAAGTCGAGATTAACGGTTGGTTTGTAGGGTCCACATGGTAGTGGTGATCTAGTGTGTGACGGCAGAGATCTAATGTGTGGTGGTAGCGACGTCTGGTGTGGTGTTAGTGGTTTTATGATAGGGTGGTGGTGATGGTTGGTGGTCTTGTGATGGAGTGGTGGTGGTTTTGCGGCGTGGTAGTGGTGTGATGATTCTATCACGGGTGATGGTGATGTGGTGTTTATGCCCATGGTGGTGAGTTTTTGGACTGAATTGGCAAATACACCCAAACCACAAGGACTAAAATAGCAATGTATTTTAAAGAGTACATATTAATCAGGTTTAAAAAAAAAGAAAATAAAAACATAATGTAAAAAATGACCAATATGCCCTCATTAACGGATAATGTCGGATGGAGTTAACGGACTGGTGAAATGTCAAATTTTGTAAACCACAGGGACCTAGATGCGAAAAAAAATAAATTATTGGATGAAAGTGGCAATTTTCACCAAACCACAGGGACGAAAATGGCAATTTACTCATAAGTAATTTACTAAATAATGTTCGTAATATAGATTAAAAGTATAAAATCGTCTATCTAATTTAGGGTTGTCACACCCACGCCCGCGAACATAGACGGCGCTGGTGACTCGGCTCGCCCATCATTCCAAGGGAAAACCACCACAAAGACACACGTGATAAAACCTTTGGCCCCATTGGAGTATATTGCGCCTAGTGAGACTCAACTCATGACCTCCACTCTGGAAAAAATATGATATCTCCTCCTAAACCAGTTGTTAGAACTCATCGATGTTATTGTGATGTGAATTATGTCGGAGTGAACAGATGAGCATTTTTTTATTACATTTATTTATGATGGACTGATCTTGATTAGTTTGTCTTTTTTTTGTTTTTTTTTAAAATCTAAAACATAAGATAATTACTATTCTTATTATTAGCTTTGTCGGTGTGGGTATTTTTTCTTTTTCTTTTTTTTTGTGTGTTTTAATTTTTTTTTGTTTTTTTGTTTATGTTTTACTTTTTCTTTTTTTTTTTGTGTTTTAATATGGTTGTTTTGTTGTGTGTGGGTTCGATTTTTTGTGGGGTTGGGGGGGTGAGGTTTTTTTTGTTGGTTTTTTTTGTCGGGACACGTCTCTTTGTGTGTGTTTCGATTATGTTCGTTGTCGTTGTCTTTCTGGGTTTCTATTTTCTTTTTTTCGTTATCGATACCCTGACGATACCGCTATTAAGGTTTGGGTTTTCTATTGTTGCTTTTTTTGGGCTTTGGTTTCGTCGGTTTTCTATTTTTGACTGTCGCCTTCTTACGGCTTTATTGATTTGTCGGTTTTGTGCATGGTGTTTTGTTTTGATTTAGTTTTGGGTTCTAAATTATTTGTGGTTATAGATTTAGGGTTTTGGTGTGTTTTACTTTATGTGTTTTGTGGGTTTTAGGGTTACGTTAAAACTCGCATAGCCGCGGCAACGCGCGGCGAAAAAACTAGTCTATATTACTATATAATGTATCTTTTTGTCCTTCACTAAAAGGTATAATAAGGTACTTTTAAATATTTTAGTCAATTTTAAGAAAACCTAAAATAACACAAAATTAATAAATAAATCAGCATATAATGATAATTATAATTATAACAAATTATATGAATAAAGTTTGATTTTATAACTTCAAGGTGAAATTTATTATAAAATAAAAAATAGGGTTTAATTTGAATTTACCATAATATAAAAAACATAACTGAAAAAATAAAATCAAAATTAATTCATACTTTAACTAAAAATAAAATATTTTAGTCAATTTAAGGACTTTTAAATATTTTAGTCAATTTTAAGAAAACCTAAATAAACACAAATTAATAAATAAATCAGCATATAATGATAATATAATTATAACAATTATATGAATAAAGTTTGATTTTATAACTTCAAGGTGCAATTATATAAAATAAAAATAGGGTTTAATTGAATTTACCTATTAATATAAAAACATAACTGAAAAAAAATAAAATCAAAATTTAATTCATACTTAACTAAAATAAAATCAAAATTTAATTCATACTTTAACTATTAATATAATGGTCTTAGTGTAAAAAATCCACCATGAGATCTAGGTGATGTTTCAAGACAAAGTAAATTTGGCTTTAACAAAATTAAAAGCTACTCAAAGCGTGTATTATGATTTACGTTGTTTTGATTTTTTCTCATATAAAGTTTTGTTGAGAAGTGTTTTTAACAGATTTACGTTGTTTTGATTTTTTTCTCATATAAAGTTTTGTTGAGAAGTGTTTTAACCAAACAATAAAAAGACTACATAACGTGTGTGGTAGGTTCATTAAAAATATTTTTTTCCTATATATGTTTTTAATAAAAGTAAGGCTTCATGCCTTCATATATGTTTTTTTCCTATATATGTTTTTTTCCTATATATTGAAAATCGTTAAGTCATCCGCCATGAAACACGAGATCTCCCGCTAGTGTTAAATTTAAATGAATCTTATTGACTCTTAATAAAAAGTAAGGCTTCATGCCTTCATGACATTTAGGATGTGAATACCTATTTGAAAAATTAAAATCATATATTAGATGCTAAAGGTATTAAACCCAAAAAAATTATTAGAAATACGTGTTAGCTAAAAAAATCCTAACCAACATACCAGAGAACATTACATAATTAACATGGAGTTCTTAAATCACTTAACCGAAGACACGTTAACCTTGTTGTTCCTATGTCAAATCTAGGCTTACGAGAAATGAACAACCGAGTCGAAAATAATGTCGTTTTTTAGATCATTAACCTAAAAATCATAGATGCTGAAGGTACTCAACATCACTAACCACCCATGGGCTTCATAGCATAACGGTGTTGTGGAAAATACAAATAAAATACTACATTAGATAGTCAGGTCGATTATGGCTCAAGAAAATTGGCATGTCAATATGTCATCATCTGGGGTGATGTTATACTAACCGTCACTTTCATGCTTCATCGTGTGCCTTTCAAACTAGTAACTTTGACGCCATATGATTTACTAACAAGTCGAAACCCTAACTTTGAAAGTTCTAAAACCTGGAGTTGTGTAGTCAATCGATGTATGGAATTTGTCACATAATATGGAAATTTAGGTATAAAAGGATAGGAATTTATTTTCTAAAATACCATGAACAATCAAAACATACCGCTCGTAGGTGTGAACATTAAAGTTGAAGCATCCTGTAATTTATATATCAAGATATCATACTTTTAATTTATGCTTGTAAAAAAACGAGACACACATAAAGATTGGTCCTTATTTGAGACCACGAAATCACTTCATTCAAGTGGGAGAAATCATTCATGTGGTAGAGATTCAAGGAATGAGTATGAGGAAATGGTCTCTAAGCATGATTTTTTTTATTGGTACGAATGAAAAAATTCTAATCCGAGTATGAACAAATGGAGAAACCAAAAATTTATTTCAGGGACTTTAGTTGTGACATATTTGAGACAAATTAGTAATATAAACAATCCTTTGAGATAAAAGATAGGAATACTTTTATGCTTAAAGTAAATAACATAGTCCAACATATATAAACGAAGCTTCACATGTCTTAAAAGAAAAAATGCATCACAACAATTGAAGAAGAGATGGGGTATATGAAATCAAATAATTGAGGGAATTAGTTTAGCTTTCTAAAGGGCGTACCTGATGTTGCAAAGAGCTCCCGCGTTTTCGCAGGGTCCAGGGAGGGTCCGTCCCATTTAAGGGAAGATGTACGCGGTCTTTTCCCCACATTTTGTGGGGAGGCCCGCCCTCTTTAGCTTTCTAAGGGATACAAAGTTATTAGAAATAAGTGGATTCTCGAAATAAAGCATAAAGGTAAGGGTAATTTCGAAAGGTCAAAGCTTAATGTCTAGCAAAAGACTATAACCAACAAAAGGAATTAACCATGGGGTCGATTTTGTGATAGATTCAACTCTGTTTGTTTTCGTTTAGTTATATCAACATGTTTGGAGCTCGAATCATGTCCAATGAATATATAGATTGCTTCCTCAATGGAGAATTTGATGATGAACGTTATATGCAAGTAAGATTCATCAAGGACAAACAAGAGCAAAAGGTTACATGTTGTTAAAGCAACTTTTAGGCTCAGACAGTATTCGCCATGATGGAATATACATTTTATGTAATCATGTTGAATGGTTTCGATATGATCAACAAGGATTGTCGAATATATCAAAAGATCTAAGGGAAGTTTCTCATCTTGTAACTAACGTTTATGATATATTAATAGTTTGAAAAGACTACAAGTATATATTCAAAGTTAAAAGAATCGTTATCATCTAGTTTCAGAATAAAAGATACAATGAAGATACTTATATCAATGGAGTTACGAATTCAAGGAAGTTTCGAGGAAAAAGCTCATGCCTCTTTCAAAGCCTTACATTAACAAATTCCTAGGATGTTGAAGGTTTGTGCCTATTGACTATCGAACGTTAAAAGGTTTGATAAAAAATGTCTATTCTCTGACATTATAAGAAAATAGAAAATGAAAACGTTTTTTTTTACGTTGGTACAACCCGAGTCTTATGAATTGCTTTAGCGTGAAAACTGAAATTATAAGGTTTTAGTGATAATGATGATGATGATGATGATGATGATGATGATGATGATGATAAATAATAATAATAATAATAATAATAATAATAATAAAATAATAATAATAATAATAATATTATTATTATTATTATTATTATTATTATTATTTGTATTATTATTATTATTATTATTATTATTATTATTATTATTATTGTATTATTATTTTTATTATTGTTATTATTGTTATTATTAAATGTTTACTATTAACTTTGTTCATAGTAATGTAATGTCGCAAGCAATCATTTATTAACAAAAATCTTATTATTTAATTTAATAATGATATATTTGTTGTTAATTCAAAAGAAAAATTCTTTGCTGATAACCTTAGTCTAACCTACCATTCTACTAACACATTTTGTGTGAAGTAGCATATTAAAGCAAAAATGTTCAATAATTCAAATATAGTTCTTAAAATAAAATAGAACTATGGTGTGATCACCATTGGAGTTTGATGTCATAACCCATGCCCCCAATACCTATAAAGTGAGGTTTGCTAAAATTTTAAAAACAAATACCCTACAAAGCACCCAACCATCCCATATACAAAAACACTCATTCATCATGCTGACCCAACATGATGTCCACTTGTGATATCCTAACTTGTCCTCAACATTTAATTAATAGAACCAATCTTTATATTGTATTTTAATAAAGTATACTCTTAATGATTGAATATTTAATAAGTTTAATAAAACTAGAATTAAGTATTTTAAGGCATAGCCAATGTCAACAAAAATTATATTAAATAGTAATATGTGAATAACTATTCTACAAAGACGTATAGTGGTTTAAATTCTATTTTTTAAAGAAAAGATACAATATCAAAATCAAGTGGTCGCTACAATTTCTTACAAACGCTCAATCACATTAGTAAAAAAGAATCCATCCTTTAAAAACGCACATTTTTTTTCAACACACAGAGATAGACGATGGTTTCATAGTCATATTGGTGACGGTTGTGGGTAGAGGATTTGAAAAGAAATGAAATGAGGTAAGCATGCAACTTCCAAGGGTGTTATTTTTTAACAATTTATATTTCATTATTAAAAAAACTTGTATTTATAAGTATTTGTGTATAGACATGTAAGAATGACTTTTTCTAATCTTATATGCTTACTTTTTTTCAGTTATAGTCATTTAGTTCAGATAGATACTATGTAACTCAAGTTAATTAATTCAAAACCTAACTGAACTAATAAAAATGTATCATCTTATTTAACTAACTCAAGTTTAATTAATACAAACTTAAATTTAAATTTGAGTTATTGGTTTGACTTTTAAGGCTTACATATAGCAAACGATCAAATCCTATATCAAAATCTTAATATAACTATTAAATTATAGCATTAGAACAACGCAGAAATCATTCAATAGAAACATGATTACTTAACTATAACCTTATACCCTTGTTTAAATGTGTTTTATAAGTATCTAACAAATGAATAAACAAATAAAATCATGTTTATAGCGTCTTATCATCCATCAAGAATGATACTATTAATTTGTAATTTTAATTTGATGATATAATATTAAAACCTCTAGTAGATGAAGAAGGGCACATACCATGTCCAACTATAGAAAGGATTTTTATATCTTGCAATTGACCCTTACTACAACAGAAACATCCAGGAAGGAAATGGGTTAATTAACATATGTTTTGTAACCCTCAATTTAGTTTAGCTTATTGTCTATATGAAAAGACTTCTAAGTTCTAACCATCTTACTAAATCATGATTTGTAAATCATGCATTGCAATAAAAATTACTATCTTTTTTGTGTATATTATCATATCCTTGCAATGAAAACATATTCATTTGCATCATGAACATATATACTTATAAATCTTTTAGTTTTATTTGAGTTGTTACATTAGAAATTACGCCTAAGTTTATGCATTTATTGAAATACAATTATAAAAATTTTGAAGTATGTTACATACATTCATAACTAAGTTTAATAATGTTAAAATAAAGCCATTTGTATTTTTCTAACTATAAAAGTAAATTTATTGTTGATATTGTTTTAAGTAGTTTGTAAATCACGCTAAGTACTTCACAAGGGGGGGATTTCAAAACGTGGATATTAAAACATATCATAACAACTATCACTCCTACGTAAACTAAAAACCAAGAAAAAATATTAAAAAACTAGATATACAACCGCAACGTGTTAGAATTAAAAAGAATTATAATAATAAGTAACATGAAAATGGAAAAATAAGAACAAAAATAAATGTAGATCGACACACAACTGCAACGCATAAGAAATATAAAAATTATTGTCTCCTATATTTTCATGATAAATACTGTTTGTATGTTACGACATGGTTGTTTCTACATGAGTTTTGATTTTAATTCAAAACCAAACAAATAACAACATGATGTAAGTAGACACTAGTATTAAACTAGCCCATAAATCTACTTTATGACTGAGTGTTTGACGTGTTTTTAAAAAAGGTTTTTGTAATATAATACAATAGATTCAAGAAATCCTTTTTCCTTCAACACTATAAATATAAACTAATTTTATGATATGTGAATATCAAATAGTTTCAAGTCTCACTATAAGTAAAAATGTTCAAAGTTGAACCAGTAAGTTTCTCATTAACAGGTTACTCTTGAGAGGTTGAGGGTGCGGTCCTAACTGGGAAATGAATAAACGGACCCGATTAAGATGGTTAATAAATTAAATGATATAATAATCTAATAGAGAAACGCGAATAAAGGTATTTCAAATTTCAAGTCAATCCTTATTGTAGGATGAAAATTACTAATTGTTGGAAACTTTTAATCATGATGTATTTCTCTAAACCAATGTTTTAAAAATAATTTAAATAGCCTAACTGGACCGTTAGACACATGGTTTCCGGTCCACTCATAATAACATCAATCTAGACCTTAAATATTTGCTACTATAACTTTAATTCATAGTAACTAAATCATCATTTTCAAACCCGCGCAAAGAACATTAAAAGGTTCTATATTTTAACTCATGAAGATAAATTTTACATTGTTTTTTTTTAAATATCTACATATGAATATAAGTATAAGATAGATATATATAACACTTTAATGGCAAGTATTTGGCCTTTTGGTACACAAAGAAAGCGTTGACTTAGGGATTCATGCCCTTATGGCCTTATGTGCCCTCCATCATATCATCCTTCTTGGCCTACATTAAAGTAGTGTCCTACCTTATGTTTTTCTCTCTTTAATTATTAACTTCTATATAATTTAAAAAGTCAAACCTAATATCTCAAACAAACTTGATATTTCTACAAAGTCAAACCTTTCCATCTAACATAGCTCCATAGTATGAAGATTTGTTTTGTTAACTTTTGTTTAGCTAAAGAAAACTAACTCTGGAAGAGTTCATGGTAAAAATAAAAAATAAAAAAAGTTTGACGCGTATGATAATTTTCTAGAAGTCTAGATGTATTTGTAGATTTTCGTAAGTTTAAGCCATTTGTAATCAAAACCAATGCACACTAGCCGAAAATGTGAATTTTATAAACTAACGATTAAATACAACATACAATGGTACTATAAAAGTGTCGTAATAACGTATGAGAGTGACATACTACTTTTATTACATTGATATACCGGTTTTATAGCTTGAAAAATGGCCCATAGTGCTCTTTTTCTTACATATTACCTGTTTTTACCTGTCTTTCTCTCTATACCAGTTTTACAGCATATAAGATGAGACTAATGTAATGACATGATTGTAAACTTATTAAGTGTAATTACACTAGATTTAAAGCAATGATTTCGAAACCGGACCGGACCGGCCGGTCCGACCGGTTCGACCGGGAACCGGTGAGGTTGCCGGTTCGGTTCGGTGGTTTTGGGTCGTTTTCATCATAACCGGCCGGTTCGTGCGGTCGATCGGTCCGACCGGAACCGGTGAACCGGGTTGAACGGGTTTTTGAAAAAAAAAATCTTTTTTGCTTTATTTTAATAGTTGCAGAAGAGGGAGCCGCCGCAGTCACCGGTGGCGCATTTGCCTCTGCCGTTGGAGTCGAAAATGCAGCCTTGGGGTGGGAGGAAGAGGGTGTAAGACTCTTTTTTTATTTTTTTTTTTTTTTGGGGGGGGGGAGTTTGAAGCCGCCGTGGGCTAGGACGGGGTGGCCGGCGCCGGGCTGGATTCCGGGCCACACGGGATGGGAGCATTTGTTGACCATCATGATGGTGGTGGCGGAGGCGCCGTGGAGGAGGAGGAGGAGGACGACGGTGGTGGTGGTGGTGGTGGTGGTGGTGGTGGTGGTGGTGGTGGTGGTGGTGAGATCCATTGGTGGTGGTGGTTGTGCAGAGCGAAAGAGCGAGAGGGGAAGATGATGGGAACTGGAGTGATGCTTGACGACACTCGCACACTACTTAAAGTTGGAGTTTATTGTTTTAGTTTTTTATTTTTTTTTACCCTGCGATTGGTTAGAATTATCATGTTTTTTTGTGTTTTTGTTTTTTGTATTTGTGTTAAAGATGTGGAGAAAGAGAGGGTACATGTGGGAGGTCACTATGTCTAGTCTATTTACTGTTTATTGGACTTTTTGAAAATGAAGTTTTGTCTGATTTAAATAAGAAAAATTGTAGACAAAATAAAAATGTGTTTAAACCGATTTCTCGTTAAGAAATTGTATTTTATTTAAGTTTAATGAAGGATGTTTCAAGAAGGAATTAAATTGGGCTAAATTTTTATGACGTCATCTGGTTCGTAATCCGGTCCGACCGGTCCGACTAGTGAACCTCTAGGCCGTCCGGTTCGCTTTCCGGTCCGGTTTTGAAAACATTGATTTAATACAAAAGAAAGAGAGAGAAAAAAAGACCAAGCCCACAAACAAAAGCCCAACAAATACCTTAAACTAAGAAAAACATGTTTTGGGCTGAAAGCCTACTAAAAGAAAAACAATATCTGGACGACATGCAACCAGCAACCTTCGGAGCACTCTAAACCAGTATGGTTGATACTAAGACTACTCCCGTTCACAATTCAACCCAATCAAACTATTCATAAAAAATTGATTTCTCTCTCTTCCACCTACACAACCCAACTAAATCTAATTTTCACTCTAAATAGCAACCCAATCAAAATATTTTTTTATTAACAAACAATTATTTATGGTAAACGTTTTTTATTTATGGTTAACCGCAACGTGCATGTGTGGTTCAACGTTATTACGTCTATTTTTCCCCTTTGATAGGTTCGTCGCAATGCCCGGGTTCTAGATTAACTTAGTTAAACTTTTGATACACTTTTTGAATAAATAATATTATATTTCTATATGATAAGTTTTATTAAAATAAAATACACTAAACCAATTACAAATTAAGTTTTGACATATTTTTTAGAAATACAATGAAAAAGTGGGGGATGACCCAAAATTAACGGCCGAACCTTGGTCGGTCCACCAACCCGGTCGCAGTACATACATGATTTGTTTATTTTCTTTAATTAATTTACCACCGACCTACCGAATGATATACTCTCGATGGAAGTAGTATAAAGAAATAACTATTTGGGTTACAACGTATACCAAAATTTTTAATTCTAACAAAGGCCCACTATACTAAGATGAGCCCAAGAGTCCGTTTTTACTACTTACTAGATGCCTCCCAAAACTATAGGTCTCTAGGTATATGCCATAGAGTACAACCTAAGAATAAGTGTCACCACCCTGATAAAAAAAATGTATAAGTTTGTATCATAGTGATCCATTGGGTGCTTTAGTATTGGTCATTATACAAAAGATACAAAAGAGTTAAAACCGGCTGAACGATTTGAATAAGATTAAATCAGTAGGTTGGTAGGTATCGGGATTTATACGATTCGGTTCACTACTTATGCTATAGAAACAGGTCTATGGCTCTACGACGGTTTATGAAGTCACCTATATAGATGTTTTCAATTGGAGATCCTATTTCGGTTGCCTTTGACTTCCTATAAAGTCAAACAAGGTTTCGTATAACCCAATCAATTCAATAGTCGACTATTTAACCAACTTGCCTCTAACCGAACCTCACATACTTATATTGGGTTATTGCTAATGATCATTAGCCCAATTGGTTAAGGTGAGGTATTTAATCAATTTTATTAATATTGACAACAATGATTTATAAAATATTAAAGAAGTATTTTTAAATTAATTATTATTCTAATTTATATAAATTATTATTCATAAATGTTATAACAATATTGTGTTTAAATGTAGAAACACTTAAACATAGTATCCCAAACATTAAGAAACATTTTTTTGTAATATATTAGTAAATCCCTAACGTCAATATATATTTTTTACCACCCTCTCAACCTTTTTATCAAATCATCTTTCTTTAAATCTATAATCTAGGATTATTTAAAAGCATGATTATTTAAAAGCATGTATACGAACTTTTAAAAACCATAAAGTGAATACTAATATACAAGACGTAGATACCAAATGTGGCGGGTTCACATATTAGTTCATTTAAGTTTATATTCATTACTTGGTGATGATCGAAACACCATTTTATCTAAAATCATCATGCAAGTCAAAATTGGTCAATTTCATTAAGAACAACTACCAACAATTCTTGAGTTAGCTGTCAAATATGATGTTGATGGATTTTAACTAGCCCTATATATTAAAACATATAGCTAGATGTCATATTAAACCCATTTATCATTCTTTGTTTTCCCACAATAGATTTGATGGATTTTAACATTTTCAAATTATCATATAACATGCCTGTAACTTATTAGAAGGTGCATTTTCCATTGAATTCCATGGCTTTCATCTAGAACAAATAACGCTGACTCGAATTTGTTAAATCAACTAGAAAAGAAAGTAGGAAAGAAAAGATTTTGTTTTATATGATTTTCTGTCAAAAGGGTATATGCTCAAAGAAAGAAAACATACAAAACAAAAGGGATTCAATTACTAGAGTAGGAAAACTATAAGTTTGGAAATTTTGGTCCAGGGAGAGTAAGATCAACAGCAGAAAAATAGGTTGCTTATCAACAGCAGAAGACGATGTTGATTATTAACAATGAAAGGCGGGATTGATCAGACCTAGGTGATAAAAAAAAAACCAGGCTTGCGTCCTTGAAATCTTGTACAAGTACAATCATTTGATCGCTTTATTTTTCGATAACAAGGCACAAATAAAAGTAGAATATGATTAATACTTGTGGGAAGAAAACTAATCAGATGAGAAAAGGAAGACACGTTTAATGGATGAAGAAAAACCCAAGATCAAAATAATAAGATTAAGAGGAAGTATTGAATGTTAACTAAATATCAGTTATGTTATTAAGTATCAGGGTCTTAAAGTCATTATTATAAACTAGATATTGTAAATATGTAACTTGTTATCTACAATCAAGGATCATTTGGTGGCGTCAGTTTAAACGTACATACGGCCATACGGGGACAACATGGCCGGCCCAATATAGTAAGTAATGGTGCGTTGGGCTTGGAGCCCCCAAAATTAAGAGACCCCATTTAAAAAATATATATGAATATATATTGGGCCTAGACTTTTAAAACACCACAACAAAGCCCTAAATTTAGAATTGTTAGGCTGTTAGTTTCGTTGCGTTTGTTCGGCTTTTTCCAAGGGTCCTCCATCCACGCACACAATCAGGAATCTCATTGCTTAGTCTCTACACAATTGATGATGGCAGCGACATAACAAGATTGAGTTTGGTAACTGCAGAGGTCTGCAGTGTGGTTAGCAGCGATAGATAACAGATTGAGTTTAGCAGCGACATGACAATATTGAAATTAGCAATGAGTCAGTGACAACATAGCGGTGTGGTTAGTAGCAACATAGGCACGAGTGCATCATAGCACATCATAGCAGATTGAGATTAGATAGTTCATTACAATCTTGCTTTTGAATTTTGCCTCTCATAGTTCATTACTAATAATCACAGTAAAGGACTCAAGGTTACTATGTTAAATAGTTCATTACTAATTTGAATGGTAGATTGCTTTAATAGTTCATTATCAATTTAATTAGGGAATATGTTGTTTAATTGTTTATGATCTTGCCTCTGAATATGATTAGCTTTTGTTTAGATTATTTTTTTTTATAAATTTGATTAGGAAAGAGGTAATATAATTGCTTTTGAGTTTTTCATTAGCTTGGCCGCCTGCTTTGATAGTTTATGACTAATTTGAATGTTCTACTTGTTAAGTGCTTTCAAAATATTAGTTTGACTGATTGAATGTTTGATTTACTTGGCTTTTAATAACTTTAAATAGGTTGTTTAAGCCTTTGATTTGCTGCCTTAGGCTGTTTGAGCTTTTGATTTGTTGCATTACGTTGTGTTAGGCATAAGCAAAACAAATTTGATTTAGGTTGCTCTTTGATTACTTGATGATGTGGTATTTGGTAATATATAGTTTTTGTAGTTGGAGTAGAATGATAAATATTTTGAAAAAGGGTCAATTTTAAATTTCGATTGGGACCCCAAAAAAAGTTGAGCCGACCCTGGGGGACAAAGTATAAACAAATGGATCTGATAGATATTAATTCTTACTTCAGTAAAAGTCATAATTCAAGTTTATGTTAATGCATCTTCTTATTCTTTCAATTGCTTTAGTTACCAACAATATTTATGTCAATATGCAATATACACTTTCATTTAATTACAGCTCTACTGAGCTTTCTAACATTAATCGGGGTCTTTTACATACATCTTATTACACTTTAATCATCTTACATTACATCATTGTTATCACAAAATACTCTAGTTTGATGTTGATAGATTTTATGTAGGTCAAGGATGAAAACGAGTTAAAATGACATGACAAGAACAAAAAATTAAACGTAATATCCTAGTCAAATCCTAATTCAAGCTACTAAATGTTAACACAAGTCTTTGAGAATTTGATACTTTGTCGTGTGGATTACACAAAAGAGGATCATCATGTTAATGATATGTGAAAGCAATGAAACATAATGAGATAGCATTCTATATACGGAGAAAGATAGAAGATAATTTTACAGAAAAAGAAGAA
This sequence comes from Flaveria linearis, assembly GCA_024085815.1. Classification (NCBI taxonomy): domain Eukaryota; kingdom Viridiplantae; phylum Streptophyta; class Magnoliopsida; order Asterales; family Asteraceae; genus Flaveria; species Flaveria linearis. Next base: position 18,445,462 of record CM044003.1, read on the forward strand.
CGACATCCAGTGAAATTATTGATTCATGATTTCTAATTAATATATGATTTCATCTTACAGTATTTTGGCATTATATTGGTAGAGCAAATTTCATTGCTTTGATTACTTTGAAATGTACTAGATTTCCTAAATACTTATGATACTAGTTTTAAATAATATTATGATGTAAACTTAAGCTGAACTAATCTCATAAATCTAACCTGAGTCCTTGTAAACTTTTTATTTATACTTTTAAGGTTTCAGAAAAGATTTATCTAAAGTAAGGTGTAATTTTGTTTTTCAAAGGTAAATTATCTAGGTCTGCAGATATCTGTATAGAAAAGATGGACCAAACATCTCTTTTTAAAGTCTGTAAACTACTAAAATAAACTGATGGTGGTGATTGGTGGTTGTGGTGGATGGTGGTGGTAGTGGTGGGTGGTGGTGGTAGTGGTGGTGGTGTTTAACCCTTTACAGATCTTAGAAGTGATTGGGCCAAATCTGCACCAAGAAGAGCTCACGCAGACGTTTTTTAGTAAAACGTCTTCAAATAACAAGCAGTCTGCAGGAGGCATTATCCGCGCGTGGTTTGCGCAGCGCAGACGGAAGAGCCTGCGCAGACCTTTTGTAGAAAAACAAAAGAGTAAACTTCGCTTTTGCTCCCTGTGGTTTGGTCCAAATAACGGTTTTTCTCCAAACGTTTCAAAATTCCGATTTTACTCCCTGTGGTTTTAAATTTGTCTCAGTTAACACCAACCAACTAACACCGTCAAATATTTCTGTTTAAATCAAGGCAATTTAAGTCATTTTATATAGAGGGACTAATAATGTAATTCGTTTAACCTGTAGGACTATTTTTAATAAATTACTTTATTATTACTAAAGTTATTAAAACCCAATCCAACTCCTTCCCTTCAACATTGACATAATGCACCACCACCACTTCCGGCCACCCACAACCGCATCGTTGGCCATCCACCACCGCACCGTCGGCCATCCACCGCCCCAACCCTCTCCTACTTATCTATTTGACCTCAACTCTATCCCACCCCTTAAACCGAATATGATAATCATCATCCTTCATCGTCATCCAACAATGAAACCCTAGATCTGGGTTCGTCGGAGGAGTTGCAGCTACGTCGTTAGGGTTCGCAGGACGGACGAAGGGTTCGAAACCCTACAAGGCCACCCTTTTAGGGCTCGATTCATTGTTAGGGCTCGAATACTAAAGGTTGGGAGGTTAGGGCTTCGATTGAAACCAAGGTGAACGTAATGGTTGTCTCGATTTGGACAAATCGGTCCATCTTCATCTTTAATGGTGGTTAAGGGGTCTTTGATTTAGGATAGATATGCTCATCTTTAATGGTGTTTAGGGATTGAAACCAATGGTGGTTGTGGTGGTGCAATGGCGGAGAAGCTGTGAACGATGGTGGTGACAGATGGTGATGGTGGTAGTGTAGTTATGATTTCGCAGGTGGTTGTGGTGGGTAGTGGTTGTTGTGGGTGGGTGGTGGTGGTTACTGTGGGTGGGTGGTGGTGGTAGATCAAGGTGAACAATGTGGGTATGATGATGATGATATAGTGATAGTTAGATAATGATGAGGAGGATGAATGGATGGTGATAATTTGATTATTTTGTTTAAATGACACATAATTTTTGGTGAATTACAACATTGGTCCTTTTTATATAAAATGACCTAAATGCCCTTGATTTTAATAGAAATATTAACGGTGTTAATTGGTTGACGTTAACTGAGACAAATCTAAAACCACAAGGAGTAAAATCGCAATTTTAAAACGTTTGGAGAAAAACCGTTATTTGGATCAAACCACAGGGAGCAAAAGCGAAGTTTACTCAAACAAAAACCACCTAAGTTTGTCACATTGATCTCTTTTTTAAACCTAAGCCTTTTCATCTTGTGTAAACTAAATTCCTACTGATATCATCACATCATGTACATCTTGTGTTCTTGAGACATTATTATAGTCCATTTTCCATATCACCTTTTATCTTACGATTTACTACAACTAAAATTGCTTTTTAAATTCTAAAAAAATAATTAACGTCTGTGGTTCTCCTAAATAAGGTTCAACTAAATTCGAATAAAAACAGGGAATGCGATCAAAGTTGCATGCTACTTTATTATATTGTCTACGTCGTTAAATAGCATGATTCACGTAATTAACTCGTTCAAATATTATAGGGTTTAATTAATGTTTAAATCGTAAAATGCTTATGAGATTGAAATTTTATAAACACAACCACTCAAATAAAGGACCCCTCATCATCTCCATCTCCATACTTATAATACTCTAATAAAAAGGTATCTAGGAGATATTGCTCCTTAATATTTTTTTCTCGCTTCTCTCTTCTATTAATAATAACATTAATTACTAATAATATTATTTAAATATTTTATTAAATAACTTTTTAATAAATTAAGCAAGAGATATTTTTACTATTGTTATTTTTAAGAAATTTTTTTTCATGATTTAGAAAACTTTTAGAACATCAAACTTTTTAAAAAATGCAAAATATTTTATAAATGGTGTTTTTAAAAAGTAAAACTTTTATAAACAAAAAATAATTAAAATTGAGAGTTATAGAAGAAAGTTTTTAAGTATCATATTTTTAAAAGGTTTGTTTAAAAATAAAAATTGTATTTTATTTATTATAAAAAGATTTCAATCATATCTTATTTTAAAATATTAATTTATGATTTATAAATTTTTATTCTGTTTATTTTTTTTATTCAACCCGTGTAATACACGGATTTACTAAAGCTAGTTATGTTTATATACTTTAAATACACATAAATGATAAAATGATAATATATCATCAAACAGATAACACAAACAACAATAGTTTCAAACCTTATGCATGCAACGCAGATCTTCTGCACCTTCAACTTATTTTTATATATGGTATGTGGTTTGACTTTTGATCAATAATATCATTCTTCTTAGCACCCATAATTGATGAAGCTTGGAACTTTAGTTTTTTTGATCGATAAAATTCGACACCTTTTCATTAAATGTATCACGCCTATTGATCACCGTCTCCACAACACCAACATCTGAAGGAGCACTCATTTTCATCTTCATACGACCAATAAAACTGTCAAATTTCGACTCACCAAAAGTCTTCTGATCAACCAACTCTTTGCCACCAGTAAAATTATCATTCTTTGTGACATTGTTTGAAGAAAACCGAACATTTCTAGCAGACTTTACATCTGAAGGAGAAACATACTCGATTGGGATCTCGTTAGACACAGGTTGCTGAAGAGCCATTGGTTGAGTGTAGGAAACACGATCTTTAGATGATAGTGAAGGATCAACACAGCGAAATCTACCAAATGTGGCTTTAAGTATCTTTTGTAAGTACTCTTCTTAGATGGGTTTTGGCTTGTTTGGCTTTTTCCCATTTGATGTTTTTTTTGAGGTGTTTAGTTAGAGGCTTCGTGGTCGTTTAATAGGCGAATGTCACATGAAATTATCATAAGATCCTTCGGCTGCAAGCAAAAGAGACCAAAAGTGTCAAAAAAGATGGAAATTTTTCTTGAAGGCATCCTTTAACATTCTGATCACACTTCTTACTCGTTTATTTATCTAGTTTGGCTTGTATTTACTATCTAGTGGTGTATCTTTCTCGCGTTAACATTGTATAAAACAATTTCTTTACAAGTTTGCAGGTGAGAATTAGATTCTTTGGGAAAGTCCAAACGGTGCAACAGATGGTCTAGGAATCTTGATGAATGGTTTCTTGTTAAAGGTAAAACGTTATTCGATTTTATTTAATCTATAACTTTGCTCATTTAACACACAGATTTCTATATCATATGCAAAGATTTTGTTAACAATTGTTTCATTTTCAAAATCCATATTATACGTATGGTTCTTTTATGTAGTTAATTAGTTGATAATCACCTATTTTAGTTTCTTTTGGTTGAGTGTACGAAACATGAGCTTAATTAGATGAATAGAGATTATAATGAGAAAATCGATCTACAAAATGTAGCTTTTGCTCATCTTTCATAAGTACTAGTTCTTAATAGCTTTTGTGTATCTTTCATAAGGAAACATGGCCATTTCAAAAAAAGGTTTTGAAATTTTTCATGAAGACATCCATTAACGATTCTGATCACACTTCTAACTCGTTTATTTATAAAGTTTGGCTTGCATTCCACTATCCAGAGGTGTATGTGTTTCACGTTAACATTATATAGGTGGTGGTATCATATTCTTGAATCTTGAATTGAGGAAAGTCGAAAGATGCAAGAGGAGTACGTTCTATGAATGTTGAAGAATGGTCTTCTTGTGTTAAAAGGTTAAAACATTAGGATGTTTTATTTGGTCTTTAATTTGGACTAAAATTATAAAAATAACAAGAATTGATAATAATATTTCGGTGAAACCAAAGAAAAAGAAGAAGAAAACCAACAAAAGCAGGTTCTGGTATTTGAAGTTTGTTTCAGATTCTTTGTATCCAGCATGGCAGTTCATTAGGTTTCAGATTCTTTGGGTGTTTTAAAAATTAAAAAGAATTGGAAATGAAAATGCAAAGAAATGAATGAGATCAGGGCTACCTAATCATTGAGATTTACGTGATTGTTTGAGAATGACTTAGTCTTTTAATATGCTATTGTGCTCATCTTCTACCGTAAATGTTCTCAATTCTTTCAGAATTTAACCATTCATCCAACTGGTTGTCATATCGGTTCATTGATTTTAAATATCGCATTATCTTATAACTAATATCAAAATGCAAACTATCTATATAACTAATTGAAAACAATATACTGTATCTTTTAATGAGAACTAGGGGTGTTCAACCTTGCGAAAATTAACGCCCTTTTTAGGGGTGTTCAACCATGCTTTACGCGACATCATGTCACATTCCGGCGAAAGCGTGAAGCGATTTGGGTGTGACTTGTTTGTTCAGAACGCATTTGATTATAAGAAATCAAATTACAAACAATATTAACATATGAAACACATAACTTGATTATATAACATAAGTTAAGATTACATCATTTACATATAAGGTCAAAATTTGATATAATCTTTATTACAACTTTTATTTAACTAAAGCATCTTCAATGCGATGGAAATGAGCGTCCACCACAACATTGCCATCGTAGATGTTGACAGTTAGATTTACACAAACCCTTCTAATGACTTCACCCTAGCCGTTGTACACATCAAAAGAGAAATCAACATTGTTAGTCATTTTTACCTGAAAAAGCATACTCAAAACAGTCAACATAAAGTTAGTGAGGTCATAGGTTTATTTCCAAATAAAATATTTTATTGATGCATCAATTACAACCAAACCTGCTCACACACATAATTCATACTGTCACGAAATAATTCATAAAATCAGATAATATAACATCATAACACTCATTCTGTTGATGCAGGAAATATTTAAATAGCATCATAACACTCATCCTGTTGGTGTAAAATATTCTCCTAAGTAGCGCTACCTATATTATCCAACGGTTTCTCATTCGAATTAACGGTTGTATCACAAATGACAGTATATCTTAAAATAGTTTTAAAATAATGCATCAATATAAACAGTATGTTTTTTCTCCCAAAACTTTATAAATATCAAAATAGGGTTATGAGACTCACCTGTCTTTCAAAATGTAACCTATAAAAATATTTTATAAGTTAGATAAAAAAAATTTAAAATTTTTAGAACCTCAAATATAACCAATTCTTAAAAATTCAGCTGTAATATAATCAGATAATATTACCATAAAATTCCCAACTTTTATTTTATTATAAATAAATGTTATGATTATCACAAATTCTCCATAAATCACCAAAAATAGTTAATATTATCCAAAAATTCTCACAATTTTATAGAATATTACTTCAATAGTCTATATTATCACATAAACTTCCTAATGTCTAATTCACAACACATTATTTCTATAAATCTTACAATATTCCTAAAATTCATTAAAATATCTATATAACTCTAAAAATTATTAATTTAAATAATCTGTTGAATCTGATTTATAATGTCTTCATGGAATTTTTCATGATTTATGATAGTGGTTAAGTATTTATTTTGATTTTTCCTTTACAGATAACTTAAAAATTCATTTTTAATCATAAAAAGGAAATAAATTACAAATTAATTCCTGGAGCTTTATATCATATGAGAATTATTATGTCATTTTCCAAAATTTTCACGAATTTATTTCTATTATTCTAAGAATTTTCTTTTGTTTACCTTAAATAATTTGTATAAATTATTTTACTTATTATATTTCTACCAAAATTCACAGAATGATATTTTAGTATCTTTAGAAAGCTTTTTCAATGTTTATTCCTACAATCACAGTTAATACCAAACAATTAATAAATTTGTATGTAAATTCTCAACTCTTTGTTGATAATTTAAATAATTTCTTTTGGTTACTTATTTCTTTAAGGTCATAAAACTCTTCTTTAATATTCTTCAAATAAAGTTAATATTTGTAAGGTTGTATGAAAAACTTGTAGTTTCAATCATAAGGGTTGTTTATATGTGGTGTTTAAACACATATATATATACTTTCATAAACTTAACTAGTTATGTTTTAGAGATTAAAACCTTAATTTTGATAAAAAACAAGGGTGACGATAACTGATGGTAGCTTCTTTCTCTGTTGCACCAAGTTGAGTGATTATCTTGAGCTTCCAAGATATGATCTCTAGTGAACCGATGCAAAAGGTATGGAGCTTGCAAGGTCACGGTTGGTATGTTTGGATAGGAAGAATCAAGTGAGGGTGTAGGAGGTGGTGATGTTTATACGAGTTTTTGGGGTGACCGTAGGATTAGAAGTAGCGATGATGATGGTTGTTATAAGGTGGCCGAGAGTTTTAAAGGAGAATGGTGGTGGTGTACAAAGGAACCCGAGAGCTAGAGAAACAAGGTGGTGATTGGTTGTTTTGTGTTTGAAATGACTGAGAGTGTAGGGGTATAAGGACCCTCGACTGATTGCCATAATGGTATAATCATGAGGTCTACTCATCTATCCTAGGTTTGCTAGGTGTCAAGAAAAGGTTCTCATGGTGATGGATAGGTGGCGATAATATGGAGGTGGTGAGTGTTTGGTTGGCTTAGGTGGCGAAGAAAGGTGCTAAGGACTCTCTTAGTCATTAAGCCAATGTTTAAGCAAGAGTTTAGTTGGGTTATATTGCCCTAAAGAACCGGGTTTGTAGCATTAGTGTTTAGGTGTTTTAGATTTTGCTTAGTTTTGTTTGATGTCAAGATATTTTTATGTTAACTTGTGTTGTGATGTTTGGTTGGGTTGTATCAAATTTGTTTGATGTATAAATGTTGAATTGATTAAGCAAATAATTTTTGGTGTCAAAATATGTACATGAATACATGCACACGTAAAACTTATGCATGCATATAAGCATGCTTACGTATAACACAAATTTATATAGTAACATAATTAATTGCAAACCTTTTAAACATGTGCGTACATAATTAAATGTGTTCATGTACTCAAAATTTCCATGCATGCAAACATGCGTACGTACAATATACATTTATGCAATATATATAAGTCAAAATACATTAGTCACGTAAAAATCTTAAAGTTTATCTGACCTCAAATTTAGGGTTGTCACATTCTCCCCCTGTTAAAAAGAATTTCGTCTTGAAATTCTTTGGAGAGTAGTTCCTAAAGTCAAGTAGGATTGACCTGATTATCAACTCTGAGCAAGTGAGGGTATTTCTTTTTGATCTCATCTTCCCGTTCACATGTGTATTCCGGTCCTCTCTTTGCATTCCACTTAACTTTTACTATAGGAATTCTATTCTTTCTTAATCTCATTATCTCTTTGTCTACAATGGCTATTGGTTCTTCTACGAAATGTAGTTTTCTATCAATTCTGACTTCTTGAATTGGTACTTTTGAAGTCTCGTCTGTTAGACATTTCTTAAGGTTGGATACATGAAATGTATTATGTACTTCACTTAATTCTTGAGGTAATTCCAACTTATATGCTACAAGACCAATTCTATCAATGATTTTAAATGGACCAACATACCTAGGGTTTAACTTACTTGACTTTCCAAATCGAAAATTTCTTTTGTGGGTGATATTTTTAGATAGACTTTATCTCCTATTTGAAATTCCAATGGTTTCCTTTGTTTGTCTGCATAACTTTTCTGTCGATCACGAGCTGCTTTCAATCTATTTTTAATCTTAGTGACCTTGTCCGTGGTTTCTTGGATTAATTCAGGACCAGTAAGTTGTTTATCACCTATTTCATTCCAACATAAGGGTGATCTACACTTTCTTCCGTACAAAGCTTCAAATGGAGCTATTCCAATACTAGAGTGATAACTGTTATTTTATGAAAATTCGATTAATGGTAAGTGAGTATCCCAGTTACCACCAAAATCTATAATACAAGCTTTTAACATATCTTCCAATGTTTGTATCGTTCTTTCACTCTGTCCATTAGTTTGTGGATGATAAGCTGTACTTAAATTCACTTAGGTTCCTAAGGCTTTTTGTAATGTTTGCCAAAATCTTGACGTAAACCTAATGTCTCTGTCTGATATAATGGATACAGGTATTCCATGTCTAGACACAATTTCTTTCAGGTAAATTCTTGCTAGTCTTTCTATCTTATAATCTTCTCGTATATGTAAGAAATGATCTGACTTAGTCAATCTATCTACTATAACCCAAATTTTGTCGTATCCATTTCTGGTTCTTGGTAGTTTGTTATGAAGTCCATTGTAATTGATCCCATTTCCGTTCTGGAATCTCTGGTTGTTGTATGTATCCTGAAGGTTTTTTATATTCAGCTTTTAGTCTTAAACAAATATCACATTTTTCCACAAATTCTCCGACTGATTTCTTCATGCCTGGCCACCAGTATTGGCTTTTCAAATCCTTGTACATTTTATTATTTCCTGGATGTACAGAATATTTTGACTTATGTGCTTCTTGTAGGATAATTGTTCTAATCACGCTATTGTCAGGTACCCAAATTCTCCCTTTAAATCTCAGTATTTCATCTGTTTCTTCATTCAGATCTTTTAATTGTCCCTTTAGTTTCAACATATCCTCTTGTTGGGCTTCCCAGATTTGTTTTAACAAATCTGAATGTAATTCCATTCTCATAGCACGTACTCGTAATGGCTTAATCCTTTCTTTTCTACTTAGAGCATCAGCAACTACATTTGCCTTACCGGGGTGATACCTGATTTCATAGTCATAATCACTTAATAATTCTACCCATCTTCTATGCCTCATATTTAACATCTTCTGATCAAAGATATGCCGCAGACTTTTATGATCCGTATAAATTATACACTTAGTCCCATACAGATAATGTCTCCAAATTTTTAATGCAAACACTACTGCTTCTAATTCTAGATCATGGGTGGTATAGTTCTTTCACTACCCCTAAGTTGCCTAGATGCATACGCAATTACTTTGTCTTTTTGCATTAACACACATCCAAAACCTTGACGTGATGCATCGCAATATACTACAAAATTATCTGTTCCTTCTAGCAGAGCTATAATAGGTGCACTACACAACTTATCTTGAGGAGTTCAAATGCTTCATTTTATTTTTATTCCCATACATACCTCCTATCTTTCTGGGTCAATTCTGTCAAAGGTTGAGTTATTCTTGAGAAATTTTCTATAAATCTCCTATAATATCCTGCTAAACCTAAGAATTGTCATACTTCAGTTGGGGTCTTTGGAATTTCCCACTTCTTGACTGCTTCAATCTTTGCTGGATCAACTTGAATCCCATCTTGATTAACTATGTGCCCTAGGAATTGTAATTCTCTTTTTCAAAATTCACATTTTAAAAATTTTGCATATAACTTTTCCTTTTGTAGTAATTCCAGAGTTAATCTCAGGTGTTGCTGATGGTCTTCCTTATTTTAGAATAAATCAGAATGTCATCTATGAAGACTATAATAAATTTATCTAAATAGGGTTTGCACACTCTATTCATTAAATCCATAAATACTACTGGAGCATTGGTTAACCCAAATGGCATTACAAGAAATTCATAATGTCCGTACCTAGTCCTGAATACAGTTTTGATATATCTTCATCCAGTACTCTTAACTGATGATATCCAGATCTTAAATCTATTTTAGAAAAATAACTAGATCCTTGTAATTGATCAAATAAATCATCAATCCTAGGGAGAGGATATCTATTCTTTATGGTAACTTTATTGAGTTCTCTATAATCAATACACATCCTAAAAGTTCCATCTTTTTTTTTGACAAACAGAATTGGTGCTCCCTAAGGTGATACACTAGGACGTATAAATCCCTTATCCAACAGTTTTTGTAATTGGTTCATTAATTCTTTCATTTCTGTTGGTGCTAAACTATATGATGCTTTAGCAATAGGGCCTGTTCCTGGTATTAGTTCTATTCTAAATTCTACCTGATGGGAGGTGGTAATCCATGTAATTCATCAGGAAAAACATCAGAGTATTCATTAATAATATGATCACTTTCTAAATTCCCTTTATCAAGCTTTGTATCAACTATATGAGCTAAGAAAGTTAAACATTTCTTATTTAAATATTTTTGTGCTTTCTTACAGAAAATTATTTTCATAATACCATTAGGCTTTTCGCCATATATACAGAGAGTTTATTTTCTTTAATCAGAGGAATCTTTATCATTTTCTTATCACATATAATTTTAGTATGGTTCTTACTTAACTAATCCATACCTACTACAATATCAAATCCTCCTAATTCAATAGGAATCAGATCTATATCAAAACAACATTCATCTAAGTTCAAAATACAGTTAGGAATAATTTCACCAGCTTCGATTATCTTACCATCAGCTAATTCTATCACGTATTTATGTCTTAGTTTCTCAGAGGTTAAACTAAGTGATGGTTTAAAGGTTTTGAAATAAAACTACGAGTTGCTCCGGTATCAAATAATATTGTTACGTAATGTTGTTGATAAGGAACATACCCGTAACTACTTCTGGTTCATGCCGAACCTCTTCAGCTTGCATTACGAATGCTCTTCCACGGGGGTTGTTTTGGTTAACTGGAGCCTTGCCTTTCTGTTGTGGACATTCATTACGAAAATGGTTCTCGTTTCCACACTGAAAGCAGACTGGTTTAGGGTTGGTGTAACACCCGGACCTCCAAAGAGTCCGTTTAAGTTAAATAAACATGCGGAATTTGGTCCCAGAAAATTTCCTTAACATTAAACTCCCAAATATGTGTTTCGTGTCAACCGACACTCAAAAATGAAGTTTAACAATCCATTTACATACACACGTGATAGGAAGTTTCAAAATAATGTTAACACGTTAGTTTCTACAAAAGAAACGTGTATGCAAGTCCCGTTCGATCCTTGTATGCCCCATCGATCACTTTAGCCTTCCGGTCCCGTAACACCTGAAAACACACGTTTAGACATCCATTAGTTCATAAGAACTAAGTAAGTACATTCTAACATTCATTTCGGGTCTTTACGGGGGTTTAAACGGACTCGGAACGCGTTAAAACGATAATCGACAAAAATCTGGGAATGGACCCTACCGTAACTTACGGTGGGTACCGTAAGTTACGGTAGCCTCAATTTGTGTACGGTGGTAACACACTGGCTTACGATAGCCCATTTCACCCAGGGACCTACCGTAACTTACGGTACCACCGTAAGCTACGGTGGACCCTGCAGCATAGTCATTATTTTTGACCCGTTAAGGGTCGTTTCGCGTTCCCGAGCCACCCCTTTCGATCCCGATTGTTCCAAACACCTGGAAATAACATATTTTATCATATACGTGATTCCCACGGATTTTCAACGAGTCTAACCCGACTCTTGGCATTATACCAAAATTTTTCTATTTGTTTGGTATTTAATTCCTTAATTAACCCATTTATGGTTCGTTTGTTCTTTAGAGTTCCCGACCGTTCCAACAACCATGGAACCGGTCTATTATAACATATTACATATGTTTGGTGAGTTCTTAGACCCAACCCATCCCATTTGCTTATCATAACGCAAATTTTCCTTTTCATACCGAATTTGCCCCTTATAGGGTCAATCCCATTTTAATGAGCGGTTTGCCATTCTTTCGCGAACGACCGCTTTCCTTGGCGTTACCCAACGTCCACACACATTGCAAATCGTAGGGATAACCCTTTACCCTAGTGTTCACACACGATGTGAATCACTTTAATCCGGGTTTGTCCTTTCTTCCCATTTCCATGGGACGGTCACGCACGTCATGACTCGTTCTGTTCCACAACCATGTGGTATAACACTAAAGTGTCATTTTCCATTATGTTCATGCACGTCGTGAATCATTTGTCATAGAAGCTCACATACGGTGCAAGTCAACTATTTATCCTTTTTAAACGTGGTTTTCATTTTGTTTGAGCTTATGAGCACATGGTCACACACATTGTGACTCATGCCTTTACTTTGTTATGCTCAATTTAAAGAATGTCTTACCTTGAGTCCGGAAGGTTTAAGTGGTCAATCAAACGTGTTCCTTGCCGGTTCCCTTGGATCCGCTTGCCACACCACTTCCTATTACCATTTTAAGGACCCATTTAACACATAGCATTCATTAATCACACATATGGTCTATTTGACCATTTATCACATTTAACCTACAATCTAGGCTTTCACATTGCACATTCTTGCAATTAAGTAGTTCATTCATGTTTTTCATCTAATTTAGGCATTTCATCAAACACCTTATGTGCATAACTTAACATATTGGTTATTTACTAGCTTTTAAACATCATCAAGCTAGTTTTACACCTAAATCACATATCACACATGTGATTCATCAATTTCAACCAAATGTTATGCACATAATCACATTTCTACAAGAATGAACATGGATTCTACAACTAGCAACTAGTTTACATGAAGAATCCTTAGTTTAACCTTCTAGTAACTAAACCCATTTCCATGGTTCATGTAAATCTTCAATTAAGGAGCAATTACACCTCTAGTTACCATAATACACACATACACATGATCATCTAGCACTATAACACTAGGGTTTCATGTTTAAACCACCAATTTCTACACCCATCATGTGGGTGACGATTTTACCACCTCAAGAACATCAAATAACACTTACTTGTAGCTCTTGACAAGATGAAGAATGATTTCTAGGGCTCAATTTCGGATCTTGCACTTGAATCACCAACAATTTGAGAAATGAGATGACAAAAACCCTCTTTCTCCTCTTCTCTTGTGTGAAACGTGAATGAGCATATCATGCTCACCAAATGTATGGCAAGCCATACATATCCATGTGTAGGTTTCATCAATTGGCAAGATCCACCCCTCTAGTATCATTTTTCATTTTTCCACCACTATTAACTAACTAGCAATTTTTCTAGTTAAGTGTTAAATATTTACAATATTTAACACATGATACATTAATTGTATTTTAATTACATAATACGAAATTCGGGTCGTTACAGTTGGTGGGGTTCTTGCAATTTCGGGATATATGTCCTTTCTTCTTGCAATTATAACAAACCACTGTCATATAGTTTCCGGAGTGATATCTTTGACAGATATTGCACCGTGGTTGCCCTTCAATTTTCTTCTCCTGTGTTGCTCCTAAGAAATTTCTTTGTGGAGGCCGGGTCATTCTTTTCTGAGGGTTTTCTCTAAATTTCCTTCTTGTGTGGTTTTCTTTCCACTTTCTTTTCTCTCCTATTTTTGGATTGCTTATGATTCATTCTTGATCATTTCATTTGTTAAACTTCCTGATAGGAATACTGCTTCCTGAAAAGTTTTGGGCCTTGCGGATTTTACTAATCCTCTTATTTGTGGTACTAGTCTCCAAATATATCTTCCTATCCTTTTGATTTGGGAGTTATTAGATATGATACTAACCTGGAAAGTTCATTATACCTGTCGGTGTATTCCCGCAGCTCCTTTCATTTCTAGTGCCAAAAATTCAGCCTCTAATTTTTCTATTTCATTATAAGGATAATATTTTTCTATCACTTGATTTCTAAAATCTTTCTAACTTATCTTATTCATAATATGCCTACCTTTAGTGTGTACCTTCATTTTCCACCAGGATTGTGCCTCTCCTTTTAGTGAATGCGAAGCAAACAGTGTCTTGTAATTGTCAGCACAGTTACTAATTTCTAAGACTGCTTCCATTTCATCTAACCAGCGTAGGGCTTGTACAGCTCCTCCTTTTCCATCAAATTCTCGGGGTCTGCAGGATATAAAGGTCTTGTAAGAACATCCTTTTGAGACTCCATTTAGGATGTCTTCCTCCTGTCGTTCTTCTGGATTAATATTTTCAGGCCTTTCCAGTGGGTGTGAGGTGGTTCCAAAGTTCAGATTTTGTTGTAGTTGGGTTATCAGAGTAGGTAAGGTAGCTTCTATTTGTTGGGCTACTATTTGAGAAATCATGTCATTCTCATTTGTGTCGATATTCACAGGTGTTTCTTCTCCAAGTCGGGTTCTAGGTCGTCCCACTCGGGCTGTTCTTTGTACAGGCTGAGTGTTTCTTTTTGACGGCATGATTCACTATAGTGAATTATAATATTAGTATCATAAATAGATATTCTAACACAAATTTATTTAGCACATAACAAATAAACATTTAAATACAAAGATATATATTTAATTAAGTTCTTTTTCCTTTATTCTGACAAGTTAGATTATAGCTTCTAGTTCTTGCGAATCCATTCCCATATCTTTGTGAAGATATTTTTCTTAGGTGTTTTGAGTTTCTTGATATCTTTCTAGATTCTCCAGATTACTTGTTGTATTTTCTTGAGTTTCCTAAGGGTCCGCTGAGCTGTCTTCACTTGATTCGCATTCATCTTTTGTCTTTTAATTATTTTACCTTCGTTTCCATAGGAATCAAAATTTTGTATTTCTATATCTTCATTTGTTTTAGCCAAAAGTTTAGTTCCACGTCATATCTTTTTCCGAGGAGTCTTAATTGTATATCCTCCAATGTGTACCGGCGCACGTCGAACATAAAATTTTGGTTCATTTTCAACTTCCAGTTGAGGGATTTCCATAACTTGTTGGGGTTCTGGTTCAGGTGTTATTTCCTTAAAGTTGCTATGGTCTGAGCATTCGGAAGGATCAGTCCTATTGTGGTAACTATCTGAATTCATAACTGCAAAAATTTCTTTATAATTTTTCCAAAAAAATGGTTAGTCACATATTTTCATAGATATTATTAGAGTTAAGTATAAAATTATAGAATTTTCACATAAAAGCATATCACACAAGTATATATATTTATCAAATACTTCGTTTATCATCATTTGAGCTTATGGTTATAGTCTAGGTATTTTTATAGTACTTAATTCTCTATAACCAATGGCTCTGATACCAACCTGTCACATCCCGACGGAAGCGTGAAGCGATTTGGGTGTGACTTGTTTGTTCAGAACGCATTTGATTATAAGGAATCAAATTACAAACAATAATAGCATATGAAACACATAACTTGATTATATAACATAAGTTAAAATTACATCATTTACATATAAGGTCAAAATTTGATATAATACTTATTACAACTTTTATTTAACTAAAGCATCTTCAAATGCGATGGAAATGAGCGTCCACCACAACACTGCCATTGTAGATGTTGACAGTTAGATTTACACAAACCTTCCAACGACTTCACCCCAGCCGTTGTACACATCAAAAGAGAAATCAACATTGTTAGTCATTTTTACCTGAAAAGCATATTCAAAACAGTCAACATAAAGTTGGTGAGGTCATAGGTTTATTTCCAAACAAAATATTTATTGATGCACCAATTACAACCAAACCTGCTCACACACATAATTCATACTGTCATGAAATAATTCATAAAATCAGATAATATAGCATCACAACACTCATTCTGTTGGTGCAGAAAATATTTCAATAGCATCACAACACTCATCCTGTTGGTGTAAAATATTCTCCTAAGTAGCGCTACCTATATTATCCAACGGTTCCTCATTCGAATTAATGGTTGTATCATAAATGACAGTATATCTTAAAATAGTTTCAAAATAATGCATCAACCTAAACAGTATGTTTTTTCTCCCAAAAACTTTACAAAAACCAAAATGGGGCTATGAGTCTCACCTGTCTTCCAAAATGTAACCTATAAAAATAATTTTATAAGTTAGATAAAATTTCTTTAAAATTTTTAGAACCTCAAATATAACCAATTCTTAAAAATTCAGCTGTAATATAATCAGATAATATTATCATAAAATTTCAACTTCTATTTTATTATAAATAATTGTAATGATTATCACAAATCCTTCATAAATCACCAAAAATAGTTAGTGTTATCCAAAAATTCCCAAAATTTTATATAATATTACATCAATAGTCTATATTATCACATAAACTTCCTAATGTCTAATTCATAATACATTTATTTCTGTAAATATTACAATATTCCCAAAATTTATTAAAAATATCTATATAACTCTAAAAATTATTAAATTTAAATCATCTGTTGAATCTGATTTATAATATCTTCTTCAAATTTTTCATGATTTATGGTATTGGTTAAGTATTTCTTTTGATTTTTCCTTTACAGATCACTTAAAAATTCATTTTTCAATCATAAAAAGGAAATAAATTACAAATTAATTCCTGGAGCTTTTATATCATATTAGAATCATTATGTCATTTTTCTAGAATTTTCATGAATTTATTTCTATTATTCTAAGAATTTTCTTTTGTTTACCTTAAATAATTTGTATAAATTATTTTACTTATTATATTTCTACCAAAATTCACAGAATGATATTTCAGTATCTTTAGAAAGCTTTTTCAATATTTATTTCCACAATCACAGTTAATACCAACCGATTAATAAATTTGTATGTAAATTCTCAACCCTTTGTTGATAATTTAAATAATTTCTTTTGGTTACTTATTTCCTTCAAGGTCATAAAACTCTTCTTTATATTCTTCAAATAAAGTTAATATATTTGTAAGGTTGTATGAAAAACTTGTAGTTTCAATCATAAGGGTTGTTTATATGTGGTGTTTAAACACATATATATACTTTCATAAACTTAACTAGTTATGTTTTAGAGATTAAAACCTTAATTTTGATAACAAACAAGGGTGACGATAACTAATGGTAGCTTCTTTCTCTGTTGCACCAAGTTGAGTGATTATCTTGAGCTTCCAAGATGTGATATCTAGTGAACCGATGCAAAAGGTATGGAGTTTGCTAGGTCATGGTTGGTATGTTTGGATAGGGAGAATCAAGCGAGGGTGTAGGAGGTGGTGATGTTTATACGAGTTTTTGTGGGGTGACCGTAGGATTAGAAGTAGCGATGATGATGGTTGTTATAAGGTGGCCGTGAGTTTTAAAGGAGAATGGTGGTGGTGTACAAAGGAACCCGAGAGCTAGAGAAACAAGGTGGTGATTGGTTGTTTTGTGTTTGAAATGATCGAGAGTGTGGGGATATAAGGACCCTCGGCCGATTGCCATTAATGGTATAATCATGAGGTCTACTCATTAGCTTGATGAGTAACCTATCCTAGGTTTGCTAGGTGTCAAGCAAAGGTTCTCATGGTGATGGATAGGTGGCGATAATATGGAGTGGTGAGTGTTCGGTTGGCTTAGGTGGCGAAGAAAGGTGCTAAGGACTCTCTTAGTCATTAAGCCAATGTTTAAGCAAGAGTTTAGTTGGGTTATATTGCCCTAAAGAACCGGGTTTGTAGCATTAGTGTTTAGGTGTTTTTAGATTTTGCTTAGTTTTGTTTTGATGTTAAGATATTTTTGATGTTAACTTGTGTTGTGATGTTTGGTTGGGTTGTATCAAATTTGTTTGATGTAAAAATGTTGAATTGATTAAGCAAATAATTTTTGGTGTCAAAATATGTACATGAATACACGCACACGTAAAACTTATGTATGCATATAAGCATGCTTACGTATAACACAAATTTATATAGTAACATAATTAATTGCAAGCCTTTTAAACATGTGCGTACGTAATTAAAAGTGTTCATGTACTCAAAATTTCCATGCATGCAAACATGCGTACATACAATATACATTTATGCAATATATATAAGTCAAAATACATTAGTCACGTAAAAATCTTAAAGTTTATCTGACCTCAAATTTAGGGTTATCACACATCAGTTATCGTGTTTTAAAAATAAAAAACATGAGGAATGTAATTTAGTAGAAAGTTCAATTATCTATTTGTTATACTGCTTTAAAGTTTATGATAGTGGCCATCATTTTTTTTAAATATAACTTGATATACATATTCAAAATTTATGTTTTAAATTTTACGTTCGTCTAAAACATAAAACAAACACATATATTAACTGAATACTTGAGGCTTAGAGTAGGTGAATCGTTGTGGCTACAAACCAATACATTATATAAAACGGATGTTGCGCCTAAACAACGATTTTCGAATTATTTTTTGGGCATCAGGTTTTAAGATCGGACTAATGCAAAACAACAACATTAACAAAGTTGTCACACAAGTGGAAGAGGTCTTTGTTAAGTCACGTTGTGTAAATGTTTTGCTACATTCAAAGAAGATGTTTGGATCGACCACTTTGAATCTATATCGATAATGATTATTGTTGAACACTAGACAAGAATTATCATAATTATGTCTCATGTTCATTGAGATATCCATTATGGTAGAATAATTTGACATATGCATACCAGTCATTACAAAGTTGAGTAATTAAAAGTTACCTGGACATTTAAGTATGTAAGGATGGATGTCTTGTGAAAGCTTCCTACATCTCTAAAGGCAGTATAATGTCGCTAGACATCATATGTTCCCACTTTACATATACAGTTGATGACTTGTACAAGTAGGAGATTATTGGAACAATACACACTCATATCGGAGTCCTCAGGGGCGGAACTACCCTTCGGGGTACGGGGTCAAGCGACCCCATTGAATTTTGAACCAGTAGTGAACACTATAATACCGAAAATTCAAGTGAACCCATAATTTTTTTAGAAGTGAACCTATTAGTATTAAAACTTCAAAAACAACACATAAAAGGAGCATGGTTTACTGGTTTCCACCCCTTACACGCGAGTATTAGCTTGCTTTATGATACGTACCAATCAACCCCATGACCACCATCACCCACGTTGCATGCATGTTGCTACTTTATTTCCTTTTTAGTTTGTTAATCTTTTTATTACTAGAGTAGTGATTGTAATGGGTAGTTATTTTACTTCCACTATGTCCATGTTTTCTTATGTAGTTTTCATTGTAAGCCTTTAAAAGACCATTGTTATTGTTATGAAGTTTAAGCAGAAAATTGAAGTAAAGTGTGTGTTTTTATTCTCTCATCTTGTTCTTTGGAGCCTAACTCACTCAACGGGTCTATCGGGAGATTGACCATCTCGAATCGGTCTCTATCAATGGTGCTTTCATTCTCGTCCTCTCCTTCCCGCAAGGAATATCACCGATGAAATGCTTGCTCGATCACAACAACTCTTAGATTTTGTCACTGCCAACGCCGCCCAAATTGCCGCCAACTTCCGTCGTCGAGTTGCATCCCTCTCTGCCAATCAAAAAGCCGCAATTAAAGCCAGCCTAGATAGCATGGCTGCCCAAGTTGCCACATTACGTTCCCTCTCCAATGCTGCCATACCATCACCGTCCCCTCCGCCTCCGCCACCATCGTCACCTCTACCTTTTGTGCTTTCTACCCCACTGACATGGACACCAGCCCCATATCCACAGCCCCTATTCAACTCATTGCACCATCCATTGCACCCACATACCATACCCAACACAGACACCTATGTTTGCTACTCCTGTGCACCATCTTTCCATACCAAAAACATCATCCAAACCAGTCCCTAAACCGCATGTGCATCTACCAAAAGTCAAAACCATCACAACCCCCTCAACACCCGTGTTTTGCCATTAAAGAACGAGGC
>CM044003.1:18470399-18847320 GCA_024085815.1 Flaveria linearis
TGGCCGTCGGGGAGTGGGTGGGGTCGCCGGTCGCCTGTGTGAAGGGGGGTGGGGTTTGCGGTGGGAGTGGGGTTGAGGATGAAATGACGACCAGATCTGAAACTCACGACTTTAAAAAATCTGGACTCAAGTCGCCGCAATAAACCCACTGCGAAGACTTTTTATAATATATAAAAATAAATTAAAATTTTAGTAATTTTTTTTGCGGCGATTGTCACCGTAAATAAGTTTGCTAAAAATAAATAATATAAATAAAACTTTAATAATTATTAAATGTTTTTTGCGGCGAAACTTCGTCGCAAATAAGTTACCGGGAATTTTCACGCCCTTAAAAAATTATCGTGATATAAAAAAAACAAAAAAAAACGATTTACGACGACTATCTTTCGTCGCAAAGTTTTTTACAAATTAAAAAAATCAAAAATAATTTTTTTTCGTTATTTGCGATGTAATAGTCGCCGCAAAATTAATTTTGACCGAAAGTCAAAAAATAATTTTTTTTTCTTTTAGTGACTTTCTGAGGACGAAACGTGTATCGCGGCAAAAAAGTTAGACACAAAAAATCTTTTTTTATTGTAGTGTACGTAAATTTATTTTGCAATTGCTTTGTGACCATTGATTATTTTTCAACAGAATTTAGCGACTGTTTATGCAGTCATAAATACGGTTTGTGAATCAATGTTTTGGGACTAGCTTGTAACTGCTTGTTGCGACCTCTTAGATTTGATTGAATCTTTTATGGTCGCAATTACGAGTTTTCATGACTGAATCGGTTTGATCGCAATTAGATCATAAAATTATGACTACTTTCTCTGGTCGTAAATGTCAGTATTTTAACATATTCAAATAAATTATTTGTCATTATTAAATATAATAAAACACTCATAAAGTGATAATATATCATATCAAATAAGCAACAACAAGCAACTTTAGCTTCTAACCGGCATACGCAACCCACCATACTAGACCTTCCACACCTTCAGCTTATTTCTCATTAGCAACCATACTCGATGTAGCTCGAAATTTATGTTTTGTCTGATCAATAAAATTCGACATCGTCTCATTAAAAGTATCATGCCTATTAATCGTCTCCACAAAACACCAACATTGAAGGGGCACTCATTTTCATCTTCATACGTCCAATAAAACTATCAAATTTTGACTCACCAAAAGTTTTCTGATCACCAACTCTTTGCCACCAGTAATGTTAACATTCTTTGTGACATTCTGTGAAGAAAAACGAACATTTTTAAACTTCACATCTGAAGGAGGAACATACTCGATTGGGATCTCGTTAGATATAGGTTGCTGAAAAAACCATTGGTTGAGTGTAGGAAACATGTGCTTTAGATGATACTGAAGGATCAACGCGATGAAACCAACCAAATGTAGCTTTGCGTATCTTTTCACAAGATGGTTTTTGGTCGTTTTGTTTTTGTTTTTTGCCATTTGATGGGTTTTTGAGGTGTTTAGAGCTTCATGTTCACTTTATAGGCAAATTCAATGGCTCGATCATGAAATTATCATAAGATCCTTTGCTGCAAGCAACAACGTGATCAGAAGTGTCAAAAAAGGCATGTATTTTTTTTTCTAAAAGGTGTTTGTTGATGATTCTGATCACACTTCTAACTTGTTTATTTATCGAGTTTGGATCGTATTCGACTATATAAAACTATTTCTTTATGAAGTTGCAGGTGGAATCAGATGCTTGAATTGGGAAAGTCTAAAGATGCAACAGAAGTTCTAGGGATCTTGATGAATGGTTTTCTTTATAGGTTTCAGGCTCCAGATCATACTCAACTCTTACTTTCATTAATACTTCAAAACTTACATTATATAAAAATAAACATGCACTCCTAAATAAGTGTCACTACTCCACTATCTCTAATACACGCCCACTACTTGCTAATTAATAAGACTAATTCAAATTAAAAACTTGCTGCATACTCTAACAAAACATGACTCAAATACTTGACCCGTGATCCGTAACTTGACTCGTTACTCAAGGTATCTTTTGGTCTAATTATGAAAGTTAAAAATAAGTGATATTAATCATTTACGTGAAACTAACGAAAGAGAAGGAAACCAAGAAAAGTTTCATGGTTTTTGAAGGTATCTTTTGGTCTAATTATGAAAAGTTAAAAATAAGTGGTATTAATCATTTACGTGAAACTAACGAAAAGAAGGAAACCAAGAAAGTTTCATGGTTTTTGAAGGTATCTTTTGGTCTAATTATGAACGTATATCTTTTGTGTTTGTGTGGGCTTTTATCTTTACGTTTAACACTAGGCGTTTCGTGGACCTATACAGTTTGGTTAGCCTAAACTCGGCATTTTCGACTCTAAAATATTTTTAACCCCTTTTTGTGTAGTGCTGATATTTTAGTGTTATCTATGTCGTTTGGATTTGATTCAGGGTAACTTTACAAATGTAATAAGTTTTAAAAATGTTTCAATTAGTTTAATTAAGCTTAAAAAGTATAAGTCACTCGGCTTTCATGTTTTATTTAAATTAAAGATTTTGACATGTTTTTTTGAAATATGAAAGATATTAACACCTTTTAGTTTTAATGATTTATTAGTCTACAACTTTGATTTTGAAATATTATAAAACATGCATTCATGTTTTTTGTATATGTGTTTGATTTCTAGTTACACATATACTAAAGAATTTATCCCATATATGTCATACATGTTATGAGGGCGGACCTTGGCGCAGCGGTTGAAGCTATTCCTAAGAGACCAAAGGTCTCAGGTTCGATCCGTGGAAACGGCCTCCCCACAAAATGTGGGGAAAAGACCGCGTACATCTTCCCTTAAATGGACGGACCCTCCCTGGACCCTGCGAACGCGGGAGCTCTTTGCAGCACCAGGTACGCCCTTTATGTCATACTGTTATCTTCCGACCGCTTAATTTTAGTTTTGTGAATGTAGCGACATCTTTCACAGTCATTTTACATGCCTTTCTTCAACTTCAATCAACCTCATACTTTTTCGTTATTATTTCAACGTGTCCATAACATTTTCTAGTATTTTCATGATTCAAACATTAAAAAGATTAAAGATTGATACATGTTATATGTGTCAGATTTTTTTTCTTTTAAACTTGATTTTGAGCACATGTTCATGAATCCTTAACTTATGTATGCCTAACTGGTAACCCGCTTCCCAACTTTGATCGTATGACTTGATAGCTTAAGTATCGATGATTGGCATGGTCATCGCTCGAAAATATAATCAAGGTGCTATATATAATGTTATTTATGTGGCATATTAATAATTTGTCAATTATAACTGTTGGCAAGTGCAGGATCGAATATGTGGGTGGTTTTTCTCTCAACTCACTGTGAACAACACTCAGCAAGCAGTCTATGAAGAGTTGATCACAATATAACAAGTAACAAGCAGTAAGAAAATTAACACAGCAGGTAAATTTTCAAGGTACTTTTATATATTGCTTCTCAACTCAAAGGATTACAGACACCTGGACTCAAATCGCTTATCTAAAGAGTTACAGGGAGAAGATATATATAATACTACCTACAGCCGGATATACTTTGATACCAGCTGGACACCTCTAACCTTACATCTATACTACAAGACTCTAGGTGAGGTCTTTCAGACATTTTGCCTGAGAGTAGGTAGTCAGGACATGTCCCTGACTTACCTTTTGTCACCAACTAAAGTTGGTAACATGTACTATCATAAAAAGGTGAACAGTAGAATAAAGTATGGTCAACAACATGGCTCTTTAGGAAGATGCCATGCTGTATCAGAGGTCTGCAGCGGACTGTCGGGGACCATACTTTTATCTGCTGGACATAGCAATGTCTTCCGAAGGATAAAGTACTTCGGAAGAATAACTTCTTCCGAAGCCACTTATACTTCGGAAGACTGCTTCTTCCGAGGCTTGGAGTCTTCTTTGTCTTCGGAAGCAGACTTTGTCTTCAGCTCTTTCATCAGACTTTGTCTTCGGAAGCTCAGACTTTGTCTTCAGCTCTTTCATCAGACTTTGTCTTCGGAAGCTCTTTCAGACTTTGTCTTCGGAAGCTCTTTCAACTTTGTCTTCGGAAGCTCTTTCAGACTTTGTCTTCGGAAGCTCTTTCATCAGACTTCGGAAGATCTCTTGCTTGGCTTCGGAACCCTTCAATGTAGCACCAAAAGTGACTATGAAGTGGTTTTGGTTGCACCAGCCTTATCATGATCCAACAAACTCCCCCTAGGCTGATGCTACCAAAACTTCACTTCTCTCTTCTTCTCAAAGCTCTCAGCACCAAGGAAAGTAAGTGTTTATCAGTGTCTTCATTCTTTCCTGCTGTGGTACTGAGAATCTTGTACAGATCCTTGGTGGACAGAACCTCTACTCTGTCACCTTGGATTATGTGTACCCTCTGTTGTGGCCCTCTGAAAAGAGTTAGTTGATGGGAAGTATAGTCATATTCCCATCGAACTATCAGTTCCAATTCAGGACCTTCCACCATCTGTAGAAAGGCTGTGCCTTTGGTGGTTGGTCTTTTCTTGTCTTCCACTCCTTTCAACTTCAACTCTTCTTCAATCTTGGCTTTCTACTTCGTTCAGCCAAGTGGAGACCGCTGATATGGTTTCTGATGTGTGCAGCAGTCTCAGAGTTGGAGGGATTGGAGAATGGCTTTTCTGCAAGCTCAGCAAGATCAAATCTGCTGAGATGCAGTAGAGAAGTGGCATTGAGCCTGTTGGTCTCACCATTCTCCCTTTCCACAACAAAGTTGTGAGAAGGTTCATCGAACCTCCACTGGATTATAGCATTTCTAGGTCCAGGAGATTGACCAGAAATCCTGTCCTCTTTCCTGGTATCCAGCAGAGTCACCAGTCTCCTTCTTAGTCTCTTCTCCTCAGCATTGAGGATATCGGAGTTGAGACCAAGAAGTCTTGCAGCCTGGCCCAAGGTGTCTCTAGGCAACTCAAGAAATTGGCCTAGGGTGAGGGAGCTTGAAGAGTTATCAACATAGGTGATGTTGATAAGCTCTCCCTCACAGGAGATGCTGCTCAAAGTAGTGCAGTTGATGAGCCTCGTCTTGAACTCCTTTATTTCCTCATAGGAGAGATGTTGAGGAGGCTGAGGGGATGGTCTTGGTGTTTGTTGGGTAGGCTTAGGTTTAGTGGTTTTGGGTTGTGTCTTGGGTTTTAAGATGGGTAGTTTGGATGGTTGAGGTGATGTGGTAGGTTTGGGTAGAGTTGTGGGTTGAGGGGTGAAGGTTTCATCAGTGGGTTCGGTTTTGATGGGAAAAGGGGTTGGTTCTGGTGTGGGTTGTGGCTGTGGTTGAGTGGCTGGGATTGAGACCGTTCCCTGTACCCTCTGTACATCTCCCTTCTCTTCCCCAAACGGATGTAGCTTTGATTTCACTGACTATCCGTTGGAGTGTCTTTTTGGACATAGGTCCCACTGCCTACCAGAGAAGCCATGAGCCCGGAGATAGTCCTTCATCCAGGCTTTGTTATTGGACTTCTTGATGGCAGTGACCCTCTTCTCTTCCTCCTTCTTCTCCTTTTCCCTCAACTTCTCCCTAGCAGCCTTCTTCCTTTCCTTCTCTATTTGATCCTGCTCTTTGTTGTGGAGCAGCAGATCATGTCATCGTCATGTGGAGACAGTTCAGGAAGACTGAAGCCTCTTGAGAGTAGGAATTTGATCCTATCCTCTCTCAGCTTCAGGGCTGCCTCCCTTTGCTCTTTTTCTTCCTTCTCCAAGGCCAACCTGGCTTCTTTTTCTTGTTATAGCCTGGTTGACCTCTCCAAAGTCACCAACTCCTCTAGTGGTAGCAGGAGTATCTCTTCATTGGCAGCTCCTAGACTGATGAGCTGGTCAATGAGTGTTGTTCTTCTCTTCTGGTTGATTTCTTCCTGATTGGCTGCAGCTGCCTTAGAACTAGCAGCTAACAGCTTTTCAGTAGGAAACCTACCTTTCTTTTTGGCCTTCTCAATCCTCTCCTCCTCCTGAAGCTCTTCCGCAGTCAATTTTCGTTTTCCTTTGTCTTTGGCAGTGCTTGACTGTGGTGGTTCTTGGATGGAGGGTTGTGATTGAGAGAGAAGTTCAGCTGGTGTTTGGGTTGGAGGAATGTCAGAAATATCCTCCCTGCTCACCTCAGATGCTATTTCAGCAATAACATCTGTGATGGTCAGTTTCTCGGACATCTTAAATAAGCCTTCTGCAGCTTCTATTTCGGCCTCGGAAGACTTTTCTTGTTCTTCCGAGGCTTCCATGTAAGCTTCGGAAGCTTCAGCTAGAGCTTCGGAAGATGAGACTGCTGCAAGTTCTGTCCCATCTGTTTCAGTTGCTGGGCCATCAGTCCCCATTTCCCCTTCGAAGCTAATCTCGGGTTCCATGTGGACCTTAGGTTGACCAACTTCTTCCACAGTGGTAGAAGGTGCAGTCAGTCTTTGAAGCTCCTCAGCCCCAAAGTATATGAGTGTGGTGTCGTGGCTGGACTGTTCTAGGGATGATCTCAATACAAACTTTGTGAAAAGTCTGTACAGATCTTGAAGCATCTTTGAGTCAATCTCTAGAAAGGATTGAGATGACTCGGTAGTGTGATGAGTTGGGAAGTTAGAGATTGGGTCTGTGGTTCCTCAAGTGTTTGTCTCTGAACTTTCTCCCCCTTTTTGGTAGCATCATCTTGAGAGCTAGATGAGCTAGAGGAAGAAGTCATTGAGACCTGAATTGGTACATGCCTAACAGACCTCTCCGTCTGTTTCTCAGCTAGTTTAGCCTTGAGGTTGTTAATCTCAAGTTGCTGAGTGGCGGTCCTTGATTCTAAGATCCTCACCTGTGATTCCAGGTTGGAGACCTTAGAAAGCAAGTACTGAAGTGTTAGTTGCATACTTCCCTCATCTTCATGAGAAGAATCACAGGGAGATGAGATAACATACCTAGTATGCTCACTCTCACCACCAGATGTGGCTTCTTGGCACCCTGGTTTCCTTTGCTCAGAGTCATCTCTTTCAGAGATATCAATGGGCAAAGTTGCCGTAGACTCAGTCCTAATTATGTTACCACTGTCCTGAGAGCTCAATGAGAGACTCTGAGTAGTGGCAGCTGAGCCTACATGAGTCCCCTCCACATCAGTGGGACTCACCTCAGTAATTGGCTTCTGATGGGGGCTAGAGACAAGGGATCCCTCTTGGCTCTGTTGATCTTTCAGAGGGTGTTGTAAATCAACTTCATGGCCATGGAGAGATGTAATCTCTTCATCAATGCGGAGTAAAAGGTCAGTGAAAGAGAGGGTGGTTAGTCCTACTGACCCGGGACCTTGATCAATGTCTACAGGCATTGAGCCTATGGTGGGGCTGTCCCTAGAAGGCTGCACAGGGGAGTGTAGAGACTCACCCTGTGGGCTTAAGGCTTGGGGTTCGGGCTTAGGGTTTGAGACTGAGGAGGCTCAAAACCCACATTGAGGTCAATTGTGAAGGATGGTGTGACCTCGGACTGAGTGGGAGCCCATGATTCCACTCTAGCCCTTTGGGTGTGAACAGGAGGAGCTTGTTCAATCAGAGTAGATTGAACAAGGGTTCGTTTTGGACGTCTCTGATATGTAGCTTTGATGGGTAAAGAAGGTTTTGGCATTGTGGTGGATGTTGCTGGTGTGGGTTCATCACCTGTGGGGATAACAGGGATGTCACCAGGAGCTATGCGCTCAGTCATCTCTGGAGGTAGTGGAGTATACCTTCCAGTGAAGTTGGCAGACATCTTCTTCAGTGTCTTGAAGATGGTAGGTCTCACTTGTGAAACAGTAAGAGCAACTGCGCAGACAAGCTTGCTCGTTCCATCTCACAGTTGATTATGTGTTGAATAAATCGGGGATACATGAAGAATGTATCCCTGCTCAGATTTCCGATAAGATTGGTCAACACAAATCGTGAGTAGTTGAAGCGAAGACCTCTCACCAACCCATGAACTAGGCATCCTAGTTCATACGGGATTTGATCCCAACCCCCTGATTTGTTGGAGAGGCAATGCAGGATAATGTGCAGCAGGAACTTCCAATGGTAAGAGAAATTGAACTTGTACACGGTTGATCTGCTGACATCTCCTCCATATCCCATGAGGATATAAGTGCCTTCCAAGTCTTCCTTGGGGAACTCAGTAGGAGCCCCATCATCATGAAGCTCGAGATGCTCCCTGATGATTATTCAGTGATGACCAACTCTTGGCCACAAATGCGGGTTCTCAGGACTCGAACCCCATTCAGAACTGCAGTTTCACCGTTGCTCCAGAATTCTGACATATGGTTGGAGTATACGGTTGGGTTAACTGTGAGTGCAGTGAGGTATGTGGATTCGGTAAGAAAGGTGATGATTTGGGTGAAGTCGGCATCCCTTGACGAATCAAGTAATGCGACTTGGTTGTGCTGAGGGTTTAACGCCATTGAAGAAAAGTCAAGCTTGAAATTTGGGTGAAATTGAAGGTTTGACAGTGAAGGGAATAGTTAGGGCTGTAAAGTGGTAAAAGAAGATGAAATTGATCAGTCAAGATTATTTAAAAAGGGGTGAATAGTGGTAGTGGTGGTAATAGGGTAACTGTTTTGGGGTTACTGTGGGTGGTATGGTGGTTTACGGCGGAGAAATGATAGTGGCGGCAAGGATAATTTTAAATAATCTGACCATCATCAACAAAATTTTACTTTTTACAGAGTGGGGCCCAAAAGATATCCGTTACATATAAAAACCTTTACTTCCGAGGGTAAAACATTTCCGAAGGTAATTTTCTTCCGAAGGCAATTTCTCTTCCGAAGCATGATATTGCTTCCGAAGGTAAAATTGTCCTTTGAAGGCAATTATCTTCCGAAGCAAGGCATTGCTTCTGAAGGTAAAGTTGTCTTTCCGAATGGAGAGTTGTATAATTTCGAAAGTAGATCTGATGTAAGATCAATCGCTTCTTCCGAGACCAAAAACTCTTCCGAGAAGAAATTTCCATTGAGGAATTTGGCTTCGGAAGATATTCAAGAATATCTACCGAGAGTTAATTCCTCTTCGGAAGGAATTTACACTTGGAATAATTTAAAGATCTCTTGTAACTGGGCTTAAATTGTATTGACACAAGACTTTACATATTAAAAGGTTTTCAAAAGAGGTAGTTATTCAATGTTTATCATCCCAATTGCTGATATGAGATACATAAATCTTTGTTCATCAAATGCCTTTGTGAACAAATCAGCATATTGTTCATTTGAGTCAACTTTGATTAACTTTATCAGCTGTTTCTCATGAATATCTCTAATGAAATGATACCTGATATCAATATGCTTAGTCTTGGAGTGCTTCACCGGATTCTCAGTAATGGAGATAGCACTGTTGTTGTCAATATGGATAGGAGTAGTCATGAAGTTGAATCCATAGTCTAACATCTGATTTTGAATCCATAGCAGTTGAGCACAGCAGCTAGCAGCAGCAATGTATTCAGCTTCAGCAGTTGATGTAGAGACACAGGATTGTTTCTTGCATTGCCATGAGATAATCCTTCCACCAAGAAATTGACATCCTCCTGATGTTGATTTCTTGTCAATGTTGCAGCCACCATAGTCACTGTCAGAGTATCCATAGAGATTGAAATCACTATTTCTTGGATACCAGAGACCTAGTTTAGGTGCTCCTTTGAGGTATCTAAGGATTCCCTTTGCAGCAGCTAGGTGAGACACCTTTAGAGCAGCCTGATATCTTGCACAAATGCATGTGGCAAACATGATATCTGGTCTACTAGCAGTGAGATACATCAGAGAACCAATGATTGCTCTATACTGATGTTGATCAGTATCCTCCCCCTCAAGGTCAGGGCAAAGATTATGGTTTCTGGGTATGGGTGTCTTGGCTGGTTTACAATCCTTCATTTCAAATCTATTAAGATGTCTGAGACATACTTAGATTGACTGATGAAGAACCCTTCCTTCATCTGTTTCACCTGAATTCCAAGGAAAAAGTCCATTTTTCCCATGGAACTCATCTCAAACTTCTGCTTCATTATGCTTTCAAAGTCCTTGCACATTTGGTCGTTTGAAGAACCAAATATGATGTCATCAACATAGACTTGTACAAGCAAAATGTCTTCTCCACTCTTTCTGATGAAAAGAGTCTTGTTGATGGTACCTCTAGTGTATCCATTCTTCAGGAGAAACTGAGACAAGGTCTCATACCACAGCCTAGGTGCTTGGTGCAGCCCATATAGAGCTTTATCCAGTTTGCACACGTAGTTGGGGTGCTGTGGGTCTTCAAATCCTGGAGGTTGACATACATAGATTTCCCTATCTATATCCCCATATAGAAAAGCACACTTGACATCAAGTTGGTAGACTGTGAAGTTCTTGGATGCAGCATAAGCAAGGAAATCCTAACTGCCTCAAGTCTTGCAACAGGTGCAAAGACATCAGTATAATCGATTCCTTCCTCCTGGGGTATCCTTGAACTACTAGCCTTGCCTTGTTCTTGATAATCAAGCCTCTATCATCTTTCTTGTTCCTGAACACCCATTTAGTGCCTATGGGTACTTGACCAGATGGTAGTGGGCATAGATTCCAGACCTTTTGTCTTCTGAATTGAAGCAGCTCCTCCTGCATCGATTCAACCCAACTACTATCCTTTAAGGCATCTTCTACCTTCTTTGGTTCCATCTGAGACAAGAAGCATGAGTACAAGCAGACATTCCCATGATGAGTTTGTCCTCTTGTTCTCACACCCTCAGAGACATTCCCTATGATGTTTTCAGTTGGATGAGTGTTGTGAATCCTAAGACGAGGAATCACTTCCAGTTGCAAGATAAGTCTAGGTTAGACATATTCTGATCAGGAACTGGATCACTCTGTCCAACTGCTGTTTTAAAGTCATTCAATGAGGACTGATTGAATGATTGAGAAACATCATTAATGGTTGGTTGTGAAGTAGGATTAACAGTTGCCTGTTCCTTCAGAATACTACTTCCCTCAACCTGGTGCTGTAATGGATCACCTGAAG
Organism: Flaveria linearis; assembly: GCA_024085815.1. Classification (NCBI taxonomy): domain Eukaryota; kingdom Viridiplantae; phylum Streptophyta; class Magnoliopsida; order Asterales; family Asteraceae; genus Flaveria; species Flaveria linearis. The sequence continues at coordinate 18,481,373 of CM044003.1, forward strand.
AACTTTGAGGTTGATCAAGTGATTCACTTGTTGAAGCTTCATTATTCCTGGAGATAGTTATACTATCAGATCTGTGAATGGTTGAAGCTTGTTGCCTTTCAGCTCTTGGAGAATTTGGAAGAGGTCTGGGAAGCTCAAACAGTTGACTTGCATCAGCATCAGCATCAGCATTCTCTTGAGCACCTGTTCCAGCTGAAACATTCTCACAAGATGGTTTAGAATAGTTTGGAAACAATTCTAAATCAAAGATATACTCAGGTCCATTCCCCCTAACACAAGGAGTGTGCTCATAACAACTATATTGGATGACTCCTCAAATTGTTGATTCTTGATATTGTATACTCTATAAGATTTGGAGCTAGAAGAGTATCCAATAAAGATAGCATCATCCGACTTCTCAGCAAACTTTGCTAAGTTGTCCTTTGTGTTAAGTATGGTACACCTGCAGCCAAAGGACCTTAGAAAGCCAATGAACGGTGGCCTCTTGTTCCATAACTCATAAGGGGTTTTTCCATGGGGCTTAACTACAAGAACCTTGTTCTGCACATAACATGCAGTGCTGACTGCCTCTGCCCAGAATGTTAGAGGCAGCTTTGAATCAGCTAACATGGTCCGAGCAGCCTCAATAAGTGTCCTGTTCCTCCTCTCAGCAACACCGTTTTGTTGAGGAGTTCTGGGAGCACTGTATTGTCTGGCAATCCCTTTTGAGTCACAGAATGAGTCAAGAACGAAGTTCTTAAACTCAGTCCCTTGATCACTTCTAATGATCTTAACCTTGTGATCAATTTGATTTTCTATTTTAAGAATAAAAGATTTTAAAGTTTCAGCAGTTTCATCTTTACTTCTTAAAAAGAATACCCATGTAAATCTTGTAAAATCATCAACTATCACAAGGCAGTATGATTTCCTCCAATGCTCATTATACTTGTGGGTCCAAAGAGATCCATGTGCAATAAGTGTAATGGAGTAGTGATAGAGTTAACACATTTGGATTTATGAGATGATCTGTGTTGTTTCCCTTTCAGGCATGCAACACAGTTATCTTTGCAGAAAAATTCCTTTTTAGGCAACCATGTACCAAGTTATTTTTAGCCAATTTATTCATTGTTTTAAAATTCACATGACACATGCGTTTATGCCATAGTGTTGACTCATCACTATCAGCTTTGGAAAGAAAGCATGATACTTCACCCATAGGAGAAGCATTGTTCATATCCAGCTTGTACATATCCCCTTTCCTGGGAGATCTAAGAAGCACCAATTCCGGAGGAATTGTCATCCCTGGTTTGAGGATAATGCACTCATGTTCTGTGAAGAGCATCTGATGCTTCTGATCACAGAATTGAGAAACACTTAACAGATTGTGTTCAAGCTGTTTGACAAAGTGAACTTTGTCAATGTTTATTCTGCCATTGGATATACTTCCTCTGCCCGAAATATATCCTCCGGCCTCACCTCCAAATTGGACAGGCCCTCCATCAAAGTTCTGGAATTGTTGAAGGAGAGATCTGTTCCCTGTCATGTGCCTGGAGCATCCACTATCTACAATCCAGACATTGTTGTTCTTGTCAAATGGACATCCCTGCACATAAGATGAGATGGTTAGTTTTGTTTGGAAGCCCAAGCCTTGCTGGTCTTGGGCTCTTCCAAAGATAGTGACATAATTGAACCAAAAGATATGCATTGGGGTTCAATAGAGGTCATTGTTGAAGAAGAGGTTTAGGCTGCAGCATCTTCCTTGATCTTCCAATCCATCCCTTGGTTGATCTTTGAAGATGAGCTTGTTGAAGCTTGTACAGCATGGCCTTCTTCCGAAGCTTCTTTCTTTTCGGAAGAAGAATTCACCACCTTTTCTTCTGAAGTAGTCTTCTTCTAAGATGGTTTCAAGGGAGCCTTCTTGTTCTTCCGAACCTTAGAAGGTTTGGCTTCCGAAGCCATTTTCCCTTTGGAAGAAGTAGTTTCTTCCGAAAGCAACTTGGCTTCCGAGACCAACTTTCCCTTTTTCATCATTTGGACCTTTTGAAGTGGTCCAACTGAGAAACCTTCTCTGACTCCTTCGTTTCTAACATTATTTGCATAATGTGTGCTTGCTGGATTGTAGTAACAATCTTTAGCCATGTGGTTGTGCAGACCACACATTATGCAGGCAATGTTAGTCTTCTGGGAACTTGCAGGTTGCTGTTTCTTGGGTTTCTTCTCTTCATCAGCAACTTTCCCTTTTAACTTCTGATCCTTCAGTAGGACAGGAGTGCTGGTATTACACTTCTTTCCTGAATCAGAAGTACCTACCACTTGAAATCCGGCAGAGATGAAGACACCCTTTTGCTTTGGGTCGATCTTAAGCTTGGACTCTACAACCTTCTTGGCAGTCCTTCTAGCAGCTTTAGCTCTGCTTCTTCTTGCCTTGTGGTTAGGATTTGGTCTTCACAGGTGGAGATGAGTGTATCCTCCTGTTTCTCCCCTGTGGTGGTCACTATTTTTGCCTCATCCTTTAGTTCCAATGGAGAAGGGTCAGCAGTTGGAACCTCTTGCTCTTCAGTATCACATCTAGGTAGTCTAATAGACTCATAAGAATGTGGTGGAGCTATTTCATTGGTTCCCAACCCTTCTTTGTTTTGATAAAACATTTTGGAATGAGAGGTTGATGCAAGAATAGTTTGGAAGCTTTGCTCAGCAATAGCTTGCTTCCTTGCCTGAGCCTCAGCTGTGACCAACTGGGCTTGAACCTCAGACAGTTTGGATATCAGATCTTTAATTTGAGTCTTATAATTAGTCTTTTCATGTTTTAAAAGAGACACAGTTTTCTCTAACTCCTCAATTTTCTTTTGATAGTCAGATTCAGCTCTCTTAAAATCAGATTTTAGCACATTTAAAGACTCAACCTCAGATCTGATTTCCGAAATGTAATCCTTATAAAGTTTAACTTTAGCAATACAGGCAGCAGTACAAAGATGTTCATATACCTGATCATCATCTGTTCCGGCCATGAGTGCTTGAGCAGGAGTCACATCCTGTACCATGAAGCTCCAGTCAACTTCTTGAGCCACAACAGCTGTTTCAGTTGACTTCTCTTCATGCTTTGAAGCAGTGGGATGTGTGGAGGCCTGTGGGGTTCCCGGGTTGTTCTTGGGAGCCTTGCATTCCCTAGCAAAGTGACCAAGTTGGTTGCAGTTGTAACACCTTGCTTTGCTCTTATCAAACCCAAACTTGCTGTTGACTGGGTTTTGAGGGAATTGCCTTCCAGTTCTCTTGAAGAACTTCTTCGCTCTGTAAGTTAAAAGAGCCATCTGCTGGACAATATCCATATACTCCACATCATCTAGACTGAAGCACTCAAGATCATCAAAGCAGTATTGAAAATCACCAGAGTGTCCACTTCCAGAGACAAAGGCACAACTATCTTGAGAAGAGTTATGTTGAACCTTATGAGACTTTGGAGTCTCAGGTAGAGTAATGTAGGGTCCGCTGTGTGAGTTGTCAGGGTAACATAGCAACTGATGTTGTGGTTCTATGGTTTCCCTTTCAACCACATGAAGGGTTGAACTCTGTTGGTTATTGGAGTGACCAGAGGAGTTCTGCATGTTCATCTCCATCTGGAATGCACTTTGGATACCATACAACTCTGTCAGAGTAAGAGTCTTAAGGTCCAAAGTTCTCTTGATTACAACACAGTAATGTATCCATGGTTTAGGAAGTGAAGACATGAACTTCCTAACTATGTCTCTGTTCTCAAGAGCAACTCCAATATCCTCCAGAGTATCTACTAGCTCAACATACCTGAAGTATTGTTGAGTCAAGGTCTCACCGGCCTTGAAAGTAAAGTTCTCAAACTGCTGCTTCAAGAGATCCTTCTTGTTCTCTTGGGTTTCCTTGGATCCTTCATACATCAGCTTCAGTGCTTCCCATAAATCTTTGGCAGTTTTGCACTTCTTAAGCGTCTGTAGACGGAGTTGGGGAGAGCAGTTTGGAGAGAAGTCATAGCCCTTTGATCCAGCTCTATTCTCTTCCTATCTTCTTCTGAGTAATCATTAACATCTTTTGGAATGATGCGATTACCAGTGGCAGAAGTGGTGCTTGGTATGAAAGGACCATTGACAATGGAGTCCCACATCCTTGAATCTTGACACTTGATGAAGCCTTCCATTCTGATACACCATGTGTCAAAGTCTTTAGGGGTGATCAGTGGGGACTTGGTCATGGTACCAGTTTCCATATCAGCCTTGGAGAGAGCAGCCATTTGAGTGAGTGGTTTGTAGTGAGGAGTGAAAAACAGGTTGATTTGGATGGTAAGATCTCACAATCAAGAGCCTAAAGCTCTGATACCAATTGCAGGATCGAATATGTGGGTGGGTTTTCTCTCAACTCACTGTGAACAACACTCAGCAAGCAGTCTATGAAGAGTTGATCACAATATAACAAGTAACAAGCAGTAAGAAAATTAACACAGCAGGTAAATTTTCAAGGTACTTTTATATATTGCTTCTCAACTCAAAGGATTACAAGACACCTGGACTTAAATCGCTTATCTAAAGAGTTACAGGGAGAAGATATATATAATACTACCTACAGCCGGATATACTTTGATACCAGCTGGACACCTCTAACCTTACATCTATACTACAAGACTCTAGGTGAGGTCTTTCAGACATTTTACCTGAGAGTAGGTAGTCAGGACATGTCCCTGACTTACCTTTTGTCACCAACTAAAGTTGGTAACATGTACTATCATAAAAAGGTGAACAGTAGAATAAAGTATGGTCAACAACATGGCTCTTTAGGAAGATGCCATGCTGTATCAGAGGTCTGCAGCGGACTGTCAGGGACCATACTTTTATCCGCTGGACATAGCAATGTCTTCCGAAGGATAAAGTACTTCGGAAGAATAACTTCTTCCGAAGCCACTTATACTTCGGAAGACTGCTTCTTCCGAGGCTTGGAGTCTTCTTTGTCTTCGGAAGCAGACTTTGTCTTCAGCTCTTTCATCAAACTTTGTCTTCGGAAGCTCAGACTTTGTCTTCAGCTCTTTCATCAGACTTTGTCTTCGGAAGCTCTTTCAGACTTTGCTTCGGAAGCTCTTTCAGACTTTGTCTTTGGAAGCTCTTTCAGACTTTGTCTTCGGAAGCTCTTTCAGACTTTGTCTTCGGAAGCTCTTTCATCAGACTTTCGGAAGATCTCTTGCTTGGCTTCGGAAACCCTTCAATGTAGCACCAAAAGTGACTATGAAGTGGTTTTGGTTGCACCAGCCTTATCATGATCCAACAGCAAGCTTGCCCAAACTAACAAGTTTAGTTTGACATTTTATAAACCAAACTACATACTAGAAAACTGAGTATTAATGACCAGATTTTCGGCCGTTGGTAGCCTTTTTGACTGACTTGCGACTGAAAAAGCAGTTGCAACATCCTTTGTGCGAAATTTTATTTTGCGATTGCTTTGTGACCAAGGATTAACTGCAATGACTGCATTTAGTGATCGGTTATGCAGTCATAAATACTATTTGTGACTCTATGTTTTGCGACTAGTTTACAACTTGTTGAAATTATAGATTTTATATTTTGTCAATTTTATTGTTTTTAATTCATGTTTATTTTGTGTGAGGTTTGGGCTGGAGTTGATAGGCTCTGATGCAGTGCTGGGCTTATGGGCTGAAGTTGATGGGCTCGGATGCTGTGCTAGGGTTCGCTCTCTCGTTTTGTATATATGCGGTCATTTGGTGTGTGTTGTCGATGACAACACATTCCTTCTATCTCATTGCTCACCGCTCACCATCATCTGTGTTAGGGTTTCTTTGTTCTTCTGAGATCTGCTTTCATCTGGGTTATTACTTTGATAATCCCAGATTTGTAAATACTATCTTGATTCTGATTCACCCTTATTGTGAATCTGGTGTTGTATGGTGTTCGATTGTATAATTTGTATGAGTTTGAGTTTAAAGTTGTTATTATCATCTTTGATACCATTCTTGACATGGTATCAGAGCTCTGAGGTTGAGCTCTTGATTCTGGTTTCGTAGACGTGCAAATCGTCATCTGTGGTTAGGGTTTCTTTCATCTTTTGAAACCCTTGGTCTCATTCTGCTTCCGCACCTTACTCTGGTTATTGGAAGGCTGGTTTCGTCTATACATTGCTGCAACGCAACCCTAGTTGGAGGCAAGATTATCGTCTTAATCAGCGCAGTTGAATCTTGCAACCCTAGAAGGTTGTGTGGGGTGTTCACCCTCTCGCTGGTCTACTCTCGTGTGGTTTTCTGTCAGTAACTTCAACCCTCGAAGGTTGTTAGTTACTTGACCTGCTTTGGATTACCCAATCTTGGGTAGCTTGCACTGTGAGGATATCTCTTCCCTTATCTTCTCTTATTTCTTATTGCTTAGTAGTTTAAGCTGGTTTGGCTGGGTTAGGAATACCAGCGCCTGATTGTTTTAGGGGGCTTATCTCCCTGGTTGTGTGTTGTTGGTTTATTCTTTATATGATTCTGTGTGCATCATTGTGTGAATTGTTGTGTGTTGCATTACACACTTGGTTAATCCTTGATCTGCTACTATAGTGGTGTGAAAACTGGCTCTGACCTTGTTGTGTAGTCTGTGCGTGTGTGACGTGTGTCTCATATCTTCTTGTTAATTCTATGGCTGAAGGTTCCTCTTTATCTGTTACTAATACTCTGGTCAGTAAACTGGATTCAAGTAATCCATTATATCTTCATCCAAGTGAATCCAGTTGTCTGACCATAATCACTATAAAACTGAAAGGAACTGAGAACTACACTATCTGGGCTAACTCTATGAAACTTGGACTTCAAGCAAAAAATAAACTAGGGTTTATAGATGGAACTTGTAAAAGGCCCAAAGATGATGAAGTCCTCAATTCTCAATGGGATCACTGTAACTCTGTCGTGATAACTTGGATTCTTAATTCTATATGCGAAGAACTTTATGTTGGTCAAGTCTACTCTAAACTGGCTTCTGAAGTTTGGACAGACTTGAAAGAAACATACGATAAAGTTGATGGGTCTGTTGTGTTCAATCTGTTTCAAAAAATTAACTCTGTCTCTCAAAATGGTTCATCAGTGGCTGATATTATCATAAACTTAACACTATGTGGAAACAATTTGATGCAATGGTTCAACTACCCACATGTAGTTGTTGTGCATCTAAAGAGTTTAATGACTTTAATCAAATGATAAAATTAATGCAGTTCCGGATGGGGTTAGATGATATCTATCAACCTGTCAGAACAAACTTGCTAACAAGAGAACCTCTCCCTACTATTAAAACTGCATTTTCAATAATATCTAGAGAAGAGTCACACAGAACATCTAGTGGTGGTTCTAAAACACAAAATGTTGGATTTATTTCCAAACTAAATCAGTCTAATGATAATAAAAAACGAAGTGGTAGAGGTCCAAATCCAAATCTTAAATGCAGCCATTGTAACAAAATTGGACACACAGTGGAAAGATGTTTTGAAATTATGGGTTACCCACATGGAAATAAACCAAGAAATAACCCTGGTTTGAAAAATCCATCTACTTATAATTCCAAAATGGAAAAAACAGACCCCAACTCCAGTAGTATGTCGTCTCCAAATTTTGTGTCTCTAACCCCTGAGCAGGTCACTCAGCTCTTAAGTCTGTTGAACAACAAGTCCAATGAAAAACCCCAAACCTCTAATTTTGGAGGTAATAAAATTAATTCATCTAATACAAGTTTCAATAATCTTAACTGTTTTTCTTCTAATATATGGAATGAATGGGTTATTGTTTCAGAGGCAAACCAACACGTGGTAATTTCAGAAAACAATCTAACAAATATCATTGATGTCTCAAATCTGAATATTACTGTAAAACATCCAAATGGTACAAATGCATTAGTCACCAAAATTGGAAACCTTAAACTGAGTAATGATGTCATTCTTACTGATGTGCTTGTTGTCCCTGAATACAATGTTAACCTTATATTTGTCCATAAGCTTGCTAAGACCAACAACTTATGTGTTGTGCTTGATGAGTCCAAATATTACGTTCAGGATTTGCTCACCAAGAAACTTCTGGTGACTAGTAATCAAGTTGATGGCCTGTATTTGTGTGATAACTCTAAAACAAATAATGTGTGTCTTAATAGCTCTCTTCCGTCCACTCTGTGGCACTCTAGATTGGGTCACCCCTCGGACCATGTTTTAAAAGTTCTTAAAATTCCATCAAAACTTAAGGATTGTCAAATGGAACCTTGTGAAGTTTGTCATAAGGCAAAACAACACAGAGAACCATTTCCCCTTAGTGATCATAAGACCAAACATATAGGTGAATTAATTCATCTAGATGTTTGGGGTCCTTATAAGATTCAAAGTAGAGAAGGGTATAACTTCTTTCTAACAATTGTTGATGACTTTTCAAGAACAGTTTAGGTGTACTTATTAAAACACAAAGATGAGACTGTTCATAACTTTGAAAACTTTTACAACATGATAAAAACTCAATTTGGGCATACTATAAAGGCTATAAGATCTGATAATGGCACTGAGTTTACAAATCAATCCATGTCAAAACTAATTCATCAATATGGCATAATTCATCAGACAACTTGTACCTATATCCCTCAACAAAATGGAATTATTGAATGAAAACATAGACATCTCCTTAATGTTGCCAGAACTTTATTATTTGAAGCTGGAATTCCTATTAGATTCTGGTCTGATTGTATCCTAACTGCTGCATATTTAATTAACAGGACTCCCTCATCCATCTTAAATGGTAAGTCCCCATATGAGATCATGTTTGGCTTTGCTCCCTCTATCAACCACCTTAGAGTATTTGGTTGTCTTTGTTTTTGCACAGTCTTAAATAATCACAATAAGTTTGGTAACCATGCTGAAAAATGTGTTCTTTTGGGATATTCCACGTTTAAAAAAGGCTATAAAGTATGGAGTCTAGATTCAGAAACTATGTTTTTCTCTAGAGATGTAAAGTTTTATGAATCTATTTTCCCTTTCAAAATTGACTCTTCTTCTGATGTAAGCAGTGTTGAGTCTTCTATAAATCAATTTAATTTTTTTGAAGTGTTTGAACAAAATCAACCTAATATTCACACTCATAATGGGGAGATTCCCAATGATGAGGAGGGGGATTTTATTGATTCACAAAAGTCAAATCAGACTCAGCAAACTGAATCCCAGGACTCGAGTGGTATGGCACAACCTCAGCAGCCTCCCATCCCAACTATGGGTGCAAGGGAAAGAGAGGCTGAGGTTATGCAACCTTATCTTGGTGAAAGCAGTATGGTTGAGCCTGTTTCTGAAAATTGTGAGCATGATGATAACATTGCTCCTGAGGGAATCAATGAACCGTCAATGGGTCCACGACGGTCTGCTAGGCATAGATCATTAACCAAAAATCTTGATGATTTTATAATTGAAGGAAAAGTTAAATTCGGAATGGAACGTGTTGTGAATTACTCTAATCTCTCTGCTGAAAATAAATGTTTTATATCTGCTTTAAACAAATCAAGTGAACCCAAACACTACCATGAAGCCAAACATGATTCTAACTGGGTTAATGCCATGAATGGGGAGATGAACGCCTTAAATCGTAATCATACGTGGGATCTTGTTGAGTTACCACCTAATAGAAAACCCATTGGCTGTCGATGGTTGTATAAGATTAAATATAAGTCATCCGGGGAAATAGAACAATATAAGGCTCGTTTAGTTGCAAAGGGCTATAGTCAAAAAGAAGGGATTGATTTTGATGAAACGTCTGCCCCTGTTGTTAAAATGGTAACTGTGCGTTGTGTCATTACTTTAGTTGTTCAAAATAGTTGGCCTTTATTTCAATTGGACATTAATAATGCTTTCTTATATGGTGATATTAATAAAGATGTTTATATGAAATTGCCTGATGGTTATTTTTCTAAAAATGAATCAAGAGTGTGTAAACTAAATAAAGCCTTATATGATCTTAAACAAGCTCCTAGAATGTGGAATGAAAAGGTTGTGAGTGTTCTCTTAGATATTGGTTTTATTCAGAGTAAATGTGATTACTCTTTATTTGTCAAATCAGCCAATTCTCATTTTATTGCTCTTCTTGTGTATGTGGATGATATAATTGTTACCGGTAATAATGTCCAGGAAATTAACAACGTTAAAATTCTTCTAAAATCAAAATTTTTTATTAAGGATCTTGGGGAATTGAAATATTTTCTCAGTATTGAAGTGGTTAAAAATAATAATGGAATTTGTTTATCTCAACGTAAGTATTGTATGGAATTACTTGCTGAGTACGGATTGAGTGGATGTAAACCTGTTACCACTCCTCTTGAACCTCATTATGTGCTTATGAATATATGCTCTAAGGATAAGTCTAAACTTGAAAATGTTACTGCATATCAGAAAATTTTTGGTAAATTAATTTACCTATCTCATACAAGACCTGATATATGTTATGCGGTTCATTTTTTGAGTCAATACATGCACTGTCCTTCTGACACACATTTTCAAATTGCATTACGTGTTTTGAGGTATCTCAAATCTGCCCCTGGAAAGGGCATTTTAATTAACAAAAGTGACAGTTTGAATCTGTCTGTGTTTTCTGATTCTAATTGGGGCAAATGCCTAATGTCTCGAAAGTCTGTTACTGGTTTTTGTATTCTTATGGGTACTAATGTGGTATCCTGGAAAAGTAAGAAACAGAATACTGTTTCGTGTTCTTCAGCTGAAGCTGAATACCGTGCTGTGTGCAGCTACTTGTGAAGCCATGTGGCTTGTTAATCTGATGTCTGAATTAAATGTCCAGCTTTCTCTGCACATTCCCTTGTATTGTGATAATGATGCTGCTATGTCGATAGCAGCTAATCCGGTATTCCATGATCGCACAAAACATTTTGAAATTGATTTATATTTCTTAAGAGAAAAAATTGCAAATGGGTTTCTTAAAACTGTCCCTACTAAATCTATTGATCAATGTGCTGACATTTTTACAAAAGGGTTATTGGTTAAGCAACATAATACTTTGCTTAATCAGCTTCATATGTTTGATCCGTTTGGACAATAAAATTGAGGGGGGTGTTGAAATTATAGATTTTATATTTTGTCAATTTTATTGTTTTTAATTCATGTTTATTTTGTGTGAGGTTTGGGCTGGAGTTGATAGGATCTGATGCAGTGCTGGGCTTATGGGCTGGAGTTGATGGGCTCTGATGTTGTGCTAGGGTTTGCTCTCTCGTTTTGTATATATGCGGTCATTTGGTGTGTGTTGTCGATGACAACACATTTCTTCTATCTCATTGCTCACCGCTCACCATCATCTGTGTTAGGGTTTCTTTGTTCTTCTGAAATCTGCTTTCATCTGGGTTATTACTTTGATAATCCCAGATCTGTAAATACTATCTTGATTCTGATTCACCCTTATTGTGAATCTGGTGTTGTATGGTGTTCGATTGTATACTTTGTATGAGTTTGCGTTTAAAGTTGTTATTATCATCTTTGATACCATTCTTGACACAACTACTTGTTTGCAACCATTTAGATTTCATTGAATCTTTAATGGTCACAAAATACAACCTCTTTATGCCTGAATCAGTTTTGGTTGTTAATGTTATGACTATTGGATTTGATCGCAATTGGATTGTAAATTTGTGACCATTTTTTCTTGTTGCAAATGTTAGTTTTCTAGCATGTTCAAATAAATTATTTGTCATTATATATACCTAAAAACACTCATAAAATGATAATATATCATATCAAGCAAGTAACACAAACAACTTTAGCCTTTAACCAACGTATGCAACCCACCACACTTAACCTTCTACACCTTTAGCTTATTTTTCATTAGCACCCATGCTAGATGAAGCTCGAAACTTAAGGAGGCGTTTGGTATGCAGGAATTTGATAGAATTCAATGGAATTGGAATCTGAATTCTATTGGTCATTGTGTTTGGTTGGTAAAAATTCGTTGGAATTGGAATTTGAATTCCATTCTTCACGTGTTTGGTTGAAAAAGGAATTGGAATTGGAATTGGAATTAATTCCCTCAAATTCCTTCAAATAAAATATTTCAAAATCCTTCCAACTATTAAAGGATTTCAAATTCCACCGACTCTTGCCTCCACCACTAACCGCCATCTACCACCCCGCTCACCGCCGACCGACACTACCGACGACTCCGACCGCCGACGCCCCCCGCCAACCCTAACCCCCGCCGCCCCCAATCGCCGACCGCCGCCTACCACCCCGCCCACCGCCAACCGACTGTGACGCCCCTGATCGACGACGGCGCTGCCCGCCCCGGATCACTGACCACGGTCGTCGTCCGCCGACCGCCGCCGTCCGTCACCGACCGCCGTCGTCCGTCACCGACCGCCGACCCCGACCCCGCCGACCCCGACCACCGCCGACCCCAATTGTCATCACCGCCACCCACCGACCGCCACCGACGCCGACCACCGCCACTGACGCCGACGCCGACCACCGCCACCCCTAATCGTCGATTGTCACCGACCGTCGTTGCTGAACCGTGTCTCGACGACGGGCGTTATCGGTTGGTGGCGGTCGATCGGCGGCGGTGGTCGGTTTTCGGCAACAGGCGCGGTTGGTGGTCGCGGTCGGTGGTCGTGGTCGATTGTCGACGGTGACGGCGGCGGCGGTCGGTGGTATATAGCGGCGATGATCGGTGGTCATTGAGGTGGTGGCGGTTTGCAACGGGTGATAAATTCCAATTCCTTTATAATACTGAAAATGCATTTGGAATTTAAATTCCCTTTATAGATTCCAATTCCTTTGAATTCCAAATCATTTGAAAAATATTAAATTCCAAATGCAATTCCTTTGAATTACAATTCAAATTACAATTCAAATTCTAATTCCAACAAATTCCGCGAACCAAACGCCCCCTAAGTTTTGTCTGATCAATAAAACTTGACACCATCTCATTAAAAGTATCATGCCCATTGATCGTCTCCACAACACCAACATCCGAAGGTGCACTCACTTTCATCTTCATACGTCTAATAAGACTATCAAACTTTGACTCACCAAAAGTCTTCTGATCAACCAACTCTTTGCCACCAGTAATGTTAACATTCTTTGAGTCATTATTCGAAGAAAAACGAACGTTTTTAACATACTTTACATCCGAGGGAGGAACATCCCCGATTGGGATCTCGTTAGACATTGGTTGCTGAAGAGCCATTGGTTGAGCGTAGGAAACATGTGTTTTAGATGACACCGAAGGATCGACACGACGAAACCAACCAAATGTGGCTTTACGTATCTTTTCACTGGATGGTTTCTGGGTCGTTTTGTTTTTGTTTTTTGCCATTTGATAGTTTCTTTGAGGTGTTTAGAGGCTTCAAGGACGTTTAATAGGTGATGGCACATGAAATTATCATAAGATCCTTCTACTGCAAGCAACACGAGATCATGATTTTCACAAAGGTTTGCGATTTTTCTAAAAGGTGTTCGTTGACGATTCTGATCACACTTCGAACTCGTCTATTTATTGAGTACGGATCATATTCTACTATATAAAACTATTTCTTTATGAAGTTGCAAGTATAATCAGATTCTTGAATTAGGGAAAGTCTAAAGATGCAACATATAAGTTCTAGGGATATTGATGAATGGTTTTCTTATTGCTCAAGGTATCTTTTGGTCTAACTATGAAATTGAAAAGAAGAGGTACTAATCATTTACTTCAATTAATGAAAAATAAGAGGAAAACTAACAGAAGTTTCATAGTTTTTGAAGTTTGATTCGGTTTCTTTGGATACAACATCTTTTCACTAGTATGAGAAAAAAGCTACGAGTAATCGGTTATCCTCGGGTAGAAATTTTAGTGGACATAAACAGTTTGGTTAGCATAAAACTCGGACACTATTTCTTTTTGTGTATTAGTTGGGTTATTCGAATCGAAATATTGTTAACGCTTCTGAAAAGGTTGTGCTATGTTAATGAGTTTAATGTTATTAATGTCATTCGGTATGAATTTGACCAAATGAAATATTAGAGTAAACATTGATATGACGTAGGAGGTGTGGAGTGTAATCCCGATTAAAACTACTATGATCTCAAGGACTAAGGAATATGATCCGATCCGATACATAAATTTGTAAAATTATATACAAAAAATCCGATCCGATAAGTCCCGATCCATCCCGATTAATCCATAGTCAGTACCACACCGACAGGCTAGCGACTAGTGATTTCTAAAAAAACAGTCCCTACTTACAAATTACAATGGGTATCTTGATGGACCTATAATGGTTTAAACTTATAATGGGCTTTATCTAAAACCTCACAACATACTCTGGCCCATTTCACTACATCATCAGTCATCACACAACACACAGTCACAACTCACAAACGCCGAAATAAAACCCTCAACCCCACCACACAGGTAGTAGTAGTAGTAGTGATCGATCCAAAACTCCGTAAAACCCACCAAAAACCCCCTTGTTCACCTCTGCAACACTCGTTTATCTTCACATACATCTATCAATGGCGTCTGTTGCATTCAGAAACCCTAATTCGAGGCGTTTATTCAGACTATCTCCTCAATTAGCCTCTGGTTGTCGAGGATCCATTGTATCAGCTGCTGGAGTCCCTACGGTTGAGTCGCTTTCTGGAAATGACAGCTCTGTGGCTCTTAATCCGTGGTGGAGATCCATGGCTACTTTTACCAGGACGTAAGTTGTTTGTACGTGTTTGTGTGATAAATTAGGGTAATAGAGTGTTTGTATGTGGATTAAAGTAGCTAGGTTGCATTTTGATCTGAATCGCGTTAGTGCGTTAAGTATTGGAATGATGTGTTATCATTCGTTCGTTTCATTTGAATCTAATCGCTTGAATGATTAGTCATTTGCTATATTGACCTTTTTTCCTTTACTGTTTATATGATTCGTCATTAGCTGATTTCATTTGATGTCAAACCGGCCATTGTTGAACTTTGAGATTAACGCTGTTTATTTTTAGGAAATATGGTAATTGGATTGAACTTTAGGACCGTAGTACCAATTGGAAAAAGCATTTATTAAAATTGGAACGCATTTGAAACTTGGAAGTGGGAACTCGTTTTTTGTAGTTAGGAGACATTAGGTGTGATTTAAAACTGAAGCTTATACGGTTATAGGCTTTGTATCTTCAAATCATCATACTTATGGTATATGATGCTTGTGTGTTTGTGTCAAGCTGGAATTGTTGTACGTCCAGAAAAGTGCAAATGTAGAATGTGATGCAGTTTGAGAAATTTGCCACTGGCTTTGCTAAGTGTTGCGATATCATTTTTCTAACATGCTTGATGTGTGGGAAACTGGAAATTTAATGAAATTGTATTTGCATATTTATTAGGGTGTGATTTATATCTGTCAGGAAACCTCATGTTAATGTTGGAACAATTGGACATGTTGATCATGGAAAGACAACACTGACTGCTGCAATTACAAAGGTTGGATTTTTTTATTTTGAAACTTAAGGCATGCTATTTGTGTTAGTGACTCTTATCTATGTGTACTGAGTGTCTGATTCCTATATCAGTTTGCTAACTTATGTGTTTTCTTTTAGGTGCTGGCAGATGAAGGGAAGGCCAAGGCTATTGCCTTCGATGAAATTGACAAGGCTCCTGAAGAGAAAAAGAGAGGAATCACAATAGCAACGGTTTTATATTGCTCTATTATTCTCCATTTGATGCAGTCCTAGCCATTGGTGTTTCAGCTACGTAATTGATTTCTGTTTTTCCTTGTTCATCATGCAGGCTCATGTGGAATATGAAACTGCTAAAAGGCATTATGCTCATGTAGACTGTCCAGGACATGCTGATTATGTTAAAGTAAGACATTCTTTTAACTTCTTGAATCTTGATTTCTCTGGGAAAATAAGGGACTGCTGATATTAATACGTTCAAGCTATGCACAACTGCACAAGAAGGATAAATAGAATTTTAAATTAACTGGCTATTATAACACTATGTGACATTATTTCCTTCAGTTGAGTCCTTAGAATTGTGCTTGCATTTTCTTGAACTTAAAAGCTGCTGCATGGGTAAATAAATAAGTTTATTTACAATTTGAAATAGCCAAGTAGGTATAACATAATGTGCTGCCATCACTTAGATCTTTAGAAAATAGGAAGGTCCAGTAGCTTAATGCTGGCTGCTAAGTTTGTTATGATGTTATTTGATGAATACCTCACAACACAACACAACATGGTATGGTATTATATTTTAAGTTTCTAGACAATGCCAAGATGAAGGTGTTAATTCTAATATTTCACATGTGAAAGGGGCTGAATTGTTTGAAAGAGAAAAGAGGGTTTAGTTTGAAAGATGGTGTTTGAAATATACAAGAAATAGAAGATTGAGATCGGTTAGAGTATTATTATAGATAATTGACACCTCTAGCCAATACTACATTGTTCGGATAATATTCTTTTATTTAAATAAGTACTTAAATTTATTTTAACAATTGGGAAGAAATGAAGAATGTAGCTTCAAGATTAAAGGGAACAAGTTAATGAATACATTATAACATAAGGCACCTAGTCCTGCACTCCTGCTTAATGTTTTAATGCGCTTGTCTATAGGTTGTTGCTAACAAAGAGGCTGGAAACACTAAGACATAGGCATATGATAGACGTGTCTAATTAGTTTATTCTGAACATATTAAACTAAAAGGACCTCGTTTTGTTTTTCATACCAACAAATTTTGTTGTTTAATTATATGAAATCTTTCACATCTATAGCTGTGTCACTCCTTGTGGTGTCTAATGGAATTGCTTAAATGTAGAACATGATCACTGGAGCTGCTCAAATGGATGGGGGAATCCTTGTTGTTTCTGCACCTGATGGACCCATGCCACAAACAAAGGAACATATACTTCTTGCCCGACAGGTTTGTTTCTTTTTATTATGGCATTGTGAGTATTATGTGAATGTTGTTTTAGTGAAACTATAATCATTGTCTACGCAGGTGGGTGTGCCATCGCTTGTGTGCTTTTTAAATAAAGTTGATGCAGTTGATGATCCTGAGTTACTAGAACTTGTTGAACTAGAACTCCGGGGTAAAACTTTATAAATTTAGCATTCACTAGCACTTTATGATGTTTTTATTGTGTTTAATAAGTTTCCTATTATTGCAGAGCTTCTTAGCTTTTACAAGTTTCCAGGAGATGAAATTCCCATTGTACGAGGTTCAGCCTTGTCAGCTCTACAAGGCACTAATGATGAAATTGGAAAAAATGCCATTTTGAAACTGATGGAAGCTGTTGATAATTACATTCCTACACCTGAACGCCAAAAGGAGAAGGCATTCTTAATGCCCATAGAAGATGTTTTTTCAATTGCGGTATTTTCTATGATATCTGACCTATGTGTTTTTCATGTTAAATATTTGTAACTTTCTGAAGCATGGTATTGTTAGTTTTTAATAAAAATGGACACTTACACCTCTGTTGCAATTACCCTGTGAATTGACTGAAAATCTTAGTTGATATTCTTTAGAGGTGGAGAAATAGGTGTGTCTGGCAAGTTAGGGAACAGGTGAAGTCATGCTCCAGCCTCCATCAAAGTGGGTAATCAATGGAGCATGTTTCGGTCTGGTTGTCTAGAAACGCTTTTGGCCTAAAATAAAATTTCATCATAAATAGTCATCGTGTCAAATATGATCACAAAAGGTTGTGTCAATTATCTTCACAAATGTTAACATCCTTATAGTAATAATTATGCTTTTTGAAAGATGTTTCCTGCATTTAAAATATACTTGGGAGACATTTGGGATGTTTTCTTTAAATTTTATTTTTCTAGTGTTACTTGTTTTCTTTCATTCTTTGCTGGTCAGGTTGTAGTTGAATGGATTTTCCTCATAGAGAATCCAAGAATACTATTTCAGTACTTTTACTAAAAAACCTTATGACATGCTGACATATAATTTTTAAGGGACGTGGCACTGTTGCCACTGGGCGTGTTGAACAAGGGACAATTAAAGTCGGTGAGGAAGTTGAGATCATGGGGTTGATGCAGGTAAATTGTGATTTGTTGGATCTGTTATTTGAATAATCACTCTGTCAGTGTCTCCGTAATGTTAAGATTTTACTTTCAGGGTTCGAAAAAAACTACCGTTACTGGTGTTGAGATGTTCAAGAAGAGTTTAGATCATGGAGAAGTAAGTGATCGCTCTTTTAAAAATACCTTTGCTTTCAACCTTCTGTGTGTTGTTGACTGTATTTTGTCCCCTTTTCTTCTAGGCTGGCGATAACGTTGGCCTTCTTTTACGTGGCATAAGTAGGACTGATATCCAGCGAGGGCAGGTAATTGAAATTGTCTGAGCCAAAATAATCCAACGACTCATATTGAACTTGCCATTTTTTATGCGGGTCAAAGTAGAGATGTCAATAAGTTGGGTTGAAAGCCACCCAAAGTCTACTTTTAATTCTTACAACTTCTTAACACGTATTATTCTAATAAATATAGTATTTTTTGTAATAACATGGTTCTTGCACAGGTTATTGCAAAGCCTGGTAGTGTAAAAACATACACAAAGTTTGAGGCGGAAATATATGTTCTTACAAAAGATGAAGGTGGCCGTCATACAGCCTTTTTCTCAAATTACAGACCCCAGTTTTATTTGAGGACTGCTGATGTAACTGGGAAAGTGGAGTTACCTGAAAACGTAAAAATGGTTATGCCTGGAGACAATGTGACTGCTGCTTTTGAACTTATTACCCCTGTTGTTCTTGAACCAGGTATGTTTTGCATACTTACCAAAGTATCTAAATCCTCATCCCATATGCACACCGCATAGAGAGACCTATACTCTTAATAGATGGGGGAAATGTGTGGGTCGGGCGGGTTAGGTATTTGGTAATTCTTTGCTACTGGTTAGATTGACCCAAAACACTCTTAGTAGAGTTTTAGATAATTATAAAAAGTTGGCATGCCAAATATGATTACAAAAGCTGTATTATGTCAAATAAGTTCACTCTCTGGAGTAATTTGTTGTACCCATTTACCAAGGAACGGGGTACTTCATGTTATATTTACTTTGTTGGGTAGGAAGAGAAAGTTATAAAAAGGAAAGTAACAGACAAATGTATCTAGTATAATTTCACACACAGCAGAGTTACTGGTAGAGTCCAGGGGTGGTGGGGTAAGGGTTACCTTTCCTCTATCTCATGGAATGGATATTCTACTCCTAGTGAGACCCCTGGCTCTAAAAGAAAAGCTACGTGAAGGTGTATACAAGTAGTTACCTCTTAAATCATTTTGCTCAAAAGAAATAAGATTATTTATCAATAATAATAGCTTTAGGTTTTGTAATCATATGTAATACATTATTATCTGATAGTTTTAAGGATTGGACAAGTTTTGGCGGGTCAACCTGATGGCCTGTTTTAACCACTATAAAAGAGTTACATGCCCTGTCATCCAGCCCTGCCATTTTGCCACTTTAATTTAACTGCACGAATTACCTTCCCCACATTGCCCTGAAACTGAATAACACTCTTGATTTTATCTGCTCATTTGCTTATCAATTTGCTAGTCATGTTAATTCTTATATGACGGTGTATATACATATTAATATGGATTGATGTTTAATTTACAGGACAAAGATTTGCACTGAGGGAAGGGGGCCGAACGGTTGGTGCAGGAGTAGTTTCAAAGGTGATAAGTTGATAAAAAGGGAAAAAGTTGCTTTTGTTTTTCTTCTATTTTGTCCACTTGGAAGAGGTAAGGACGTAATTTTGCAACATTTGAATGTTGTTCGTCTTTATTGAAGATTATATTCAACTTTTACTAGAATAATCAAAACATTATTATTTCCCAAATAACATGCGGTGAGGTAATAGAAGCCGATAAATATTTTAGTTTGACTCATAATTAGGAATTTGCATTTTGAGTTTTTTTCTTTGTAACAAACACCCAAATGTTACTTGCAGCTGCTGCTTAATGATTATTCCACTTCTGTAATTCTACAACCATGCTTCTGTTTGTTTTCTTGTTATAATCATTAGCAGGCTGACTAATGGGTCTATTGGGCAAGGATTTTACACTTTTTCCTTGGGTTATGCTATGCTGCCTTTTAAAGTTTAATCCATATGAAATTTAGAAGGTTATGAATATGAGTGCATGCTTTGGAGCAACTAGTAAAATTGTTGCTTTGTAAGTTTGAGGTCATGGGTTCAAGTTGTGGGAATGTAAGGTTGCATATATCAGATCACGAAGCGATCCAGTTCCTCTTCGAATCCTACGAAAAGCAGGATCTAAATCAGACACCATATGTTTATTGTTTAGAAGTCTACATATTCTTGTTTTTTTTCTTAGGAGTTATGAGTATAAGTTGGTAATTTGTATTTGTACACAAGGGCACTACAATTAACAGTGAGGTGAAAATAACTAACCCATAACTGAAAAAATTTAAAAACTCTGGTGAAAGTTACCAAACTAATTTGTTGGTGTTTTTCATGGTTGAGTTTTATGGTTTAGTTATGGTTACCAAATCATCAAGACCCAATCTTTATATTTCTTTATGGCTGAGTTGTTATGTTGTCAGGATTGACAAGGTTCTTGTTTGAACAAATTGCCAGAATTGTTCAAAACACTCATCCTCACGAACACAATTAAACTATGAGTCAAAGGTATTAAACAGTAGGAACAGTAAATCACTTTCAACATCTGAATGAAAGGTTACAGATGAATCCTAAAGCGAATATTGTGGACTTGGTATGTTCAAAACTTTGAATGCAAGGTTACAGATTAATTGAAAAGCAAATATTGTGGAGTTATAATTTAAATCTGTGATTGTTGCAATCAATTATCTTAATTAATTGCGCGTTTGTACTAAAAATAAACGTATAATTAGTTACATATATAGGAAGGAAATAGTCAAAGATAAGATCTAAACTTGAAAGATTATCTTTACTGTGCACTTCCAAGTGCATTGACATCATTTATAACCTTGGTGGCAAATACAAGTAACGGTGGCAAAACGGTATTTAACTAACCTTGGTATAGAAACATAATGTTCCGTACCTAGAAAACTTAAACTTAAAACTTCAATTTTAAGTTTTGGTAGTAAGACTTTGGTAATAAGATTTCGGTGAACATCAGCCTCATAACCTAGTATATGTTAAAAAGAATGCTTTTTTATTTTATAAACAATATTATGCATCTCTTTCTTCTTTATAAACTGACCTAAGTTGACTCAAGTCCTCACAATTTACTGAACCTTTGTAACGAAAGACCAGATCAAAAACCAATAGGGGCATCAACGCTATCACTTGCGCCAGCCTTGCAGTCCCACCAAAACCTGGGTAAGTATTTGGATACACGTTAAATTACTATTTTTTTCACAGGTTTAAGCCAGCTATGGAATTATAGGTAATATCAACCCAATTACCTCATATGTCATGTGATCTTGAAAACTGTAGTATGTTAAGTTGTTTGAAACTTGAGATTATCAAAACTATAGAACAGTTAATAGTCAGAGTATTTGATATAAAGTTGTATTTTAGATGAATTTAAGATCGAGTTTCGTATAAAGAATATTGTAATGAGTAGATTTTAACCACACAAGATAATAAACATGTATGTCACCCGATAGGCATTAGACTAAATATGAGACAATTATCTATCTATATAATGAGAAACTCTTAGCTACAATAGAGTATTTAGTTTTTCTTATTTAACCACAAAGGTTTGATGGAGTTGTCTTTTTGGTCCCTATGTTTTAGTTTTTCTTATTACGTATATGTGTTAATTTAGAAACTAAAGAAACACTCACCTTTTGTCTTTTACTATATTTTGTATATTATTTGAAAAACGCACCGAATCAAATATAATACGTTTTTATTCGACAGTATAAATTCGAGTTACTTTATGTTTCATTGTAAATTTAGTTCGAAAACGATTTGACGCAGTTATATTGCTACACATGTTTTTTTATGTATGTTTTGAATTGGTCTACGTTTCGACATAAATTTATTTGAAAAATAGTCGAAACAAATATAATATGTTTTCATCAACGGTATAAATTCGAGTTACTCTATGTTTCGACATAAATTTAGTTGGGAAACGAGTCAGGTAGATGTAGTATATACTTTACCGTCGCGTATGATTTCGCCGCAACATGCGACTATAGTAGTTATTGCTTTGTTTACTTTTGGCCCACTAATATTTGGTTAGTTTATTTTAGGCCACCAGAATCTTTAGTTTGTTTATATTTTTGTCGTCAATGTTTAAATAGGAAAGAAGATGATGAGGCCCAGGACACGATTGTTGGCAACCTTTCTGCATAATAATAGTTTAAAACTAAGCATGGGAATTAAAAAGGTTAAAAACTATTAAAAAATTTATTAGAAAGGTGTTTAAAAATATTAAGGAAATGATCCTTTGTTATATTTCAATGAATATTATTATCTTATATTTCAATTTATTTTTTCCAACAATTTTTTTTTAACTTTAACGCTGCATGCCTAATGTATTTTTTTTGTGCATAAGTGAAACAATACGTAACGACCAATATTTTATAAAAATTTAAGGGTTAATGGATTTAAATACTCCCAACTATTAGGTATTGGCCGCTGCCACCCCAAGTATCATTTTGGCGAATATAACTCCCAAATAAACACTGAGGTGTCTGTATCACCTATAGATGTGAGAAATTAGAATATTCAAAGGGAGCATCCTATAGATGTGAGGTTTTTCCATCTAGTTACCATGTTTTTCAAGTTAGAGAATTTGATGTTTTCCATCAAATTAGAAAAACCTCACATTTATAGGTGATACAGACACCTCAGTGTTTACTTGGGAGTTATATTCGCCAAAATGATACTTGGGGGTGGCAGCGGCCAATACCGAATACTTGAGAGTATTTAAATCCATTAACCCAAAATTTAATGTTAGTTTTATTTCCTAGACCCGTTCTTATTCAGGACTTTTTTTGGTGTCAAACTGACAGTCATTATGATTTGTTTTTGTACTCATATTTAGATATCGATCACATTGCGGAGTTCCCCGCGCAACGCGCGTGGGAACATTCCTAGTATTTATTAGATACGAAACTAGAAATACCAACTCCTTACCTTACCATCTCTAGCACCCAAATACCCATGAGCATACCTGGTGCTGCAAAGAGCTCCCGTGTTTTCGCAGGGTCCAGGGAGGGTCCGTCCCATTCAAGGGAAGATGTACGCGGTCTTTCCCCCACATTTTGTGGGGAGGCCGTTTCCACGGATCGAACCTGAGACCTTCGGTCCCTTAGGAACAGCTTTTACCGCTGCGCCAAGGCCCGCCCTCACCCATGAGCATACCTAGTTGACACAATAACTACAAAACAAGGATTATTGTTACAATTTTAGGCAAAATTTGATCAAACTAAAGATCAACTCGATATGAAATGACCCAAAGTTGACTAAGCATTAATTTCCCTATTTTATCCCCCTACATTTACACAATGATACATTTTCACATGAACTTTAATCATCTTCAAGCAAGCCTCAGCACCATCACTGCCATTAATGCTGCAGCTCTAAAGTATATTTCCTTCACACTTCTATCCAATTTTTTCATCATTTCTTCATCTTTCAAACCCTTTTTCTTGTTTGCGTTCTTGTTAATCATCACGATCGTATCCCTCAATCTGTTCACGGCCCATGAAAGCCACACCAGCCCCAGCCCGAGGCCCGTGTTGAGGAGTTTAGATGAACAAAATGGGTCCCTGCCACTAGCTACTTTACACATAACCGAAAAGAGAACCGCGATACCTGTTCCCGCAATGCTGGCTGAGAACTGAGTTAGAAGGTTTGGTAGCTCCGGGCCTGATTTTTTTAGCATGGGAATTGCAGATTTCTTGTTTCGATTTTTGTCGACTAATATTGATAATAGGCTTTCACATGCCTGACTGTAGTTACTTGTGTGTTTGACTGTTTTGTTACGGGCTCCTTTCTTCTTTGGTGATGGCTTCAATTTGATTTTCTCCGGGCTGTTTTACATAATATTAATATGTTTTGAGTACAAGAATTGCATCTTACAAGTGCTAAAATGGTGCATGCGTTAGTCTCGGTTCTATTTATGAATTCTTGTCATGTTTTTTAACCCGTTTGACCCGTTATCAGTAAAATACAAAGCACGGCAAATGGGTTGAATTTGTTCTTTCTGGTAGAGACATAAGGGGTATTTGTGTTTCTGAAAATAATAACGTAGTTAAAGTCTTCTCATATACTCAAAAGTAATCCAAACAAGTTTTGACTTTGGGAATGGCCCGTTTGACCTAAGGAGTCAAAGTAGTTAGATGGAAATTGGCTTTAATAAATCTGGTATAAATCTAAATTGTTAAGAAGAAAGACTATTATATCATGATACAAAATAAATAGACATACCTCTTTGGAGGAGCAACAATCACAGTTTCAAGCTCCAAAGCAGAACCATAATAGCTCGTTTCATCGTAATGCAGCCTGTTATGACAACAAAATATCAATTTAGTGAATACATTCAAACATGTAGAGGTGGCAATCACGACCCATTTACCCAGAATGGGTCAATTTGGGCAGCAAAGTGATGGCAATCACGACCCACCCGACCTGACATAGTTGGACTGGCATTACAAAATCACCAGTCTAGACATGAACCTTTCCTAACCTGCCCGTTTTGCCATCTCCACCAGAAGGTCATCTGTGTATGTGTCAATATACTACGTAGTACGTACCTATTGAATTGTGGTACCAATGACTTCCGCCAGTTAGTTGAATTCTTTGAAGTATAAAACTCAGCAAGAATTGAAAGTATATCCTTCATTTCAGTTCTTGTGCCAGTCCATGAAACTTGACCATCCTCATGAATTGTGATTACAGAATGTCGAACCAAATCACCAACAAAATCGATCAAAGGTTTCCGAGAATCAAATTCTGGATCTTGATAAATAAGTTGAGAACTCATTTGACCCGTATCAGGAAAATAGGGCTTGTGATCGGTTGTCACAGGTTGAAGGCCCATTATGTCAGGAAGTGATAACAGATCAAGTCCATCTTTTTCTACATCAGTTAATGCAGGCATAGGAAGCTTGAAGCTGAAAAGTGTGGAGTTTGGGCAACAATCTGTGGAAAACAGCCATGAAATTATAAGATTATTGTTACAACTCGATAAGTTTAAGGGGTGTAAGGATGTGCATTTAGAAAATGATAATGGGATATTGCATAACTAGAATCAGATAATCAACTTTAATGAAATGGGATCCATGAGATGGTGTTTCAACCTGTTAGAAGCTTATGATTAGAGGTTACAAATTGGGTGAGTCGAAACTATTATTAATTGGCCAAACAAGGTTGTTAGGTAATTATTAAGTGTGGACCGACCCGAGCCACAAAATCTTTATCCATTCTTTTGAAATCTACAAATGTTTAAGGCGCTAAATATGCCCTTTTCAATTAAAGCGATTAGGGAGATTTTTATACATTGAATGCATTTGGAATATCCTTTTCTTTTTCGGTAAATCCTTTAGACCCATTTGACCCGTTGGAGGTACATAACCCAAATCAACTCGGTTATTGGTAAATGGGTTAAAGTCACCTCCTTTACTTTTGATAATGCTAGTGTTTGTAAAATTCTTCTTGTTATTGAAGTGATCGGTAAAAAAAGATCTATAGGTAATTTTACTCTACTGTTTGATATCTGTTAATTGCAGCTAGTATCAAGCTAATTATTCAAAGATGATTCATTACACCTAGATAATAAAGAACTGTTATTAGAAGTTCATCATCAGTTTCAATCGCACATCCAAACCAAATAACAAAAGAGAGATTAGTAAACCTTGCATGTTGATGAGTGCAGGCTTTATTATAGTTGGATCAATCAGGTCAAAATGATTGTTGTCGAGTAACCCGCTTATTGGCTTACGAGGCCCCACATTCTGTTGTGAGCTCATGTTGAGGGGACTTGAACGTATGACATCCTCCCGTAATTCATAATTAGGCAAAATACGTTGAGAGTCCTGCAATAACGAGTAATGACTAATGTTAAAGTAATATGCTCATTTGACATTAGGAGAATGTCTGAAATCATTCCTTATTACTAAATTGTGTTGTTTCTTTGACCTTTTAACAGAAACTATAATTTTTCTTTTAGTATCTACGATGATTTCTGATGGATACCGAACTCAGAAGTGACCAGAACAAAGTAGAACAATGAAACTTATGAAATTGAAATGAAATTGTAGAAGAGAATACTTGAAATTGATAGAAGGAACTTGGAAAGAAAGGTACAAATGACCCAGGGAATAATCCCTCACTCACTACCTCACGTAGGAGCCTTACACCAAACTAACACACAGATACCTCACACATACATCATGCTCTCCTATTTATTCTCTCTCTCCTCTAACTAACTTCTTAGCCACTTTTGGAATTGTGCCCTTTGCCCCTTCTAGAATAGACTAAGAATGGTTTGGTCCCCATATTCGTATCATTACTTTCCCCTTCTGAAAAAGTCTTGACCTCAAGACTTAGATCAGGAAATTGATCTTGAATCCATAGAGAGTCCTCCCACGTTGCATCATCCCTTGTCTGCCCCTGCCATTGGATCAACCACTGTTCCGAGGACCCGGTAGTATCAGGGACTTGGCGGGTGGCCAAAATGTGAGCCGGTTGTAGAGAATTGACATAAGCTGTGTCCAATTCAGGTGGTAAAGTGGTGGAGCTGGGGGTATGAACTGCTTTCTTCAAGAGGGAGACATGAAAGACGGGGTGTATCTTTGAAGTGGATGGAAGTTCTAAACGGTAAGCGACTGGGCCCACCCTTTCCACAATTTGAAAAGGACCAAAGAATTTAGCGGCGAGTTTCTGATGAATACGAGTAGCCACAGAGCTCTGTCGGTATGGTTTAAGCTTGACATAGACCCATTCCCCAACCGAGAAGCTTATATCCCGACGTTTCTTATCAGCATGAATTTTCATGGATTCTTGTGCCAGTGAAAGATGAAGTTTGAGTTGCTTTATAGCTTCATCACGATCCGATAATTCCCGTGCCACTGCTTCAACACGAATTTCCCCCGGAACACATTGTAAAACAGAAGGAGGGCGGCGCCCATAGACGGCCTCAAACGGCGTGGTACTGGTGGAGCTATAGAACGTAGAATTATACCAAAATTCGGCCCATGGCAACCAGACTGCCCATGTTTTTGGTTGATCCCCCGCAAAACAGCGTAGATAGGTTTCAAGGCAGCGGTTGATCACTTCAGATTGCCCATCCGATTCTGGATGATAAGCGGAGCTCATGTGCAATTTTGTCCCCATAGAACGGAAGATTTCTTGCCAAAAGTTGCTAAGAAACAAAGGATCGCGATCACTTACAATGGATTTGGGGATGCCGTGAAGACGGATAACTCCCTGAATGAATGTTTCGGCAACTGTTTTTGCAGTGTAGGGATGTTTAAGGAGCAGAAAATGGGCATACTTCGATAGTCGATCCACCACCACAAGGATGACTGTGAAACCTTTTGAAGGAGGTAAACCCACTATGAAATCCATTGAAAGATCTTCCCATACAACATCCGGAATGGCTAATGGTTGAAGAAGACCACTGGGAGCAGTCGAAGAGGCCTTGTATCTTTGACAAACATCGCATTCACGAACTAAACGTTTAATTGTGGTAGTCATACCCGACCAATAAAGATTGGCCGCTAATCGACGGTACGTGCGATAAAACCCAGAGTGACCCCCAGTAGCAGCTGTATGGAACTCATGAAATAAGGCAGGAATAAATTTAGAATTACGGGGAATGACCAGCCGATTCTTGTAGTGTAACACTCCCTGTTTGTTGGTGTATCCAGGCATTTTGGAAGGATCGGCTGCGAGTTTATGAAGAAGGTCTTGAATTTCTTTGTCAGCTTTAGCTTCCTCGAGCAGCTGTGCCCCTTGAAGCCATAGAGGACAAGAAAGAATTTGATTGAGAGTACCCCCATCTGCACGTCTAGATAAGGCATCCGCAGCCCTGTTTTCTCGGCCAGGTTTGTAATGAATGTCAAATGTATAACCCAATAGTTTGGCAACCCAATTCTGTTGAGTTGGTGAAGAGACGCGTTGTTGGAGTAGGAACTTGAGGCTCTTTTGGTCTGTTCGGACAATAAAGCGAGTACCCAACAAATAAGTTCGCCAGTGTTGCACCGCGAGCACTAAAGCCATCATCTCCCTTTCATATGCAGATTTAGCAAGGTTGCGATCACTTAGGGCCTTGCTAAAGTATGCGATGGGTTTGTTGTGCTGCATCAATACAGCCCCAATACCCCTGCCTGAGGCATCACATTCGATCATGAACGGTTGACTAAAATCAGGGAGATTGAGAACCGGGGATGTCACCAGGGCCTGTTTAAGCTGGGTGAAAGCTTCGTGAGCTGCTGAACTCCATAGAAAGGCATCTTTCTTTGTTAAATCCGTGAGGGGTCGGGCAATGCTCCCATAGTGCCGGATAAATTTTCGGTAATACCCAGTAAGGCCCAAGAATCCCCTAAGAGCTTTCAACGACGTGGGAACCGGCCATTCCATGACGGCTGCAATTTTCTTAGGATCCATGGAAACTCCCTTATTGGAAATCACATGCCCCAAGTAATCAATAGACGTTTGAGCAAAAGAACACTTCTGTTGGTTCACACAGAAGTGATGATGTTGCAAAATGGAGAAGACCTCATGCAAATCGAGCAGGTGCTGCTCCCATGTGGGACTGTATACTAGAATGTCATCAAAGAAGATAACTACTTTCTGCCTCAATAGGGGCCGAAAGATATCATTCATAATCGCTTGAAATGTGGATGGGGCATTAGAAAGGCCGAAGGGCATTACCAAATACTCGTAGTGGCCGTCATGGGTGCGGAAAGCGGTTTTCTCAATGCTTTCAGGCCGCATTCGAATCTGATTGTAACCAGCTCGTAAGTCCAATTTGGAGAAGTATTGAGCACCAAAGAGTTCATCGAGCAATTCTTCGACCACTGGAATGGGAAATTTATCGGGTATGGTGGCAGCATTTAATGCGCGATAATCCACGCACATACGCCAAGAATTATCCTTCTTGCGTACCAAGATGACCGGGCTTGAATAAGCACTAGTACTCGGTCTAATCATTCCCAAAGCGAGGAGTTCATGCACTTGACGTTCGATTTCTGCCTTTTGAATGTGAGGATACCGATAAGGACGAACGCAAATGGGTTCAGTGGTTTTAAGACGAATACAATGGTCATGGGATCGAATTGGAGGGAGACCCGAAGGGTGAAGGAAGATGGAAGCGAATGTCTGAAGTAAGTAGGTTAAAGCTGACTGTTGGAACGAGGTAATACTATGAGGGGTAGTGTGGGAGGTAGCTGGGGTGAAGGTAAAACAAGAAGCTGACTCTGGACTGTCGTCCAAGGCAAGCCACTGTTGCAGGGCTGCCGGAGAAGATTCTCCTACCAATAAGCCTTGGAGACGAACAGTGGTACCCTCGTAATTGAACTGCATCCAAGAACGATGCCAATTATGTGTGACCTCGCCCAAGGATTGTAACCAAGCCATACAGAGGATGATGTCCAATGATCCGATGTCAAATACCAAAGCATTCAGTGTGAATGTACAAGGCCCAATGCGCAGAGAAAGGTGGGTACAACATTCCGTTACCCATACCAAATGACCATCGCCCAGTTTGATTCGAATACCTGAAAAGGAATTGGAAGAAAGACCCAATGCATCGACCAGTCGACGAGATACAAAATTGTGGGTCGCACCACTATCCACCAACATACTCACCGGAATTCCTTGTATAGCACCATCCAATCGAAGGGTTTGAGCATTGCCAGTGGAAGGTATTAGACCCACCGACTCCAGCGCATTGCAAGTACCGCTGGGTTGATCATCCCCAATCGAGGGTTCCGAAGGAGAAACAGGATCCAATAAAAAGTGCTCCCCATCAGTGGAATCCGTTTCATCGTCGCCGAGCAGCAATACTCGAAGTTTCCCCTCCGGACACTTGTGAGCTGGGCCATACTACTGGCCACAACGAAAGCATAAGCCCTTCTTGCGTCGATCTTCCCATTCCGTTCGAGATAGAGATTTGACCCCTCTGTCACGAGGAGAAGGATGCCCCGATTCTGAATTGGGGGAAATCGGTGACCGGGAGAAAGAGGAGGACCGATTCCAGTCGGTGCGATTAGAACTGGGCCGGTCCAATTGTTTGAGAGGAAAGGGCGGTTTGGACTCGGGCCGGTCCACGCCAGTAGGCCCATAGGCAGTACCCATAGTTGTCGACCCATAGGAATTCAGATAACGAAAACGAGAAGTAGAGCCATTACCCGTCGGTGGCCGGAGCATGCCATCGACATCCTTGGCTAAATACATCGCATCCAGTCGGGTTAACGGTCGATGAAGCCGGACCTATTTCTTGACATCATCTTTCAGGCCGGCTATGAAGTAGCCCAAAGCCTGGGATTCCGGCAATCGGGGCACCAACGATAATAGGTATTCAAAATCATCGATATAATCGTGAATCGATTCAGCTTGTTTGATGGTAGCCAGTTGCTCATAGGGATTATGAATCTCCAACCCACTAAAACGTTGGAGAAGCTCGGATTGAAACTCCTTCCATGAAATCGAGTCCCGACTTGGGTGATAATTGTGAACCAATGTTGAGCTACACCTACCATGCTCAACTGAACGAGGCGCAAACGGAGGTCGTCCGGAGTTTGATTGATGTCGAAGTAGAGCTGGGCTTTTTGAATCCACCCCTGTGGATCGAATCCATTGAACTCTGGGAGTTTGACCTTCTTCACCGCCCAAGGGAGACCGGAAGAGGACTCGGGGGAGCCGCCTTTAAGAGCGGAACCGGAGACGTGCTCGGAATTGAGTCCCGATCCGGAGGATTCATCGGTCGTCTTCTTCTCTTGCTGTTTCATCCAAGTAATGACTACCTTTCGAAATTCGGCCGCCGCAAGTTTATCCTCCTCTATCCCCTGTAAGGAGGTTTTGATCTCAGAAACATCCGATTGGAGTTGTTTGATCTGAAGCTCTTGAGCATCTAATCGAGCAATTGAACGGGTTTCCATGAGAAGAACAATGAAGGAAGAAGGCAGGTCTAGGGCAGGTCGGACCAATGATGGATACCGAACTCAAAAGTGACCAGAACAAAGTAGAACAATGAAACTTATGAAATTGAAATGAAATTGTAGAAGAGAATACTTGAAATTGATAGAAGGAACTTGGAAAGAAAGGTACAAATGACCCAGGGAATAATCCCTCACTCACTACCTCACGTAGGAGCCTTACACCAAACTAACACACAGATACCTCACACATACATCATGCTCTCCTATTTATTCTCTCTCTCCTCTAACTAACTTCTTAGCCACTTTTGGAATTGTGCCCTTTGCCCCTTCCAGAATAGACTAAGAATGGTTTGGTCCCCATATTCGTATCAATTTCATTCGATTTCACAACCTAAATTTATCTTAAACAAAGTTATAAAATAGACCCATGTTAAGTTCATTCATAATACATGCCATCAGACCAATTGTGAATTGATGAACCTATCTAAAGTGAACTCTAACTAATAATCCTCAGCCCAAGTGGTTAAGGTGAGGTTACCCAAGACAATTAAAAATGGGGAGGTCTTGGGTTCGAGTCTCGCTCAGAGCAAAAATGCTCTGGGTTTAGCAAGGGGTTTTTCCTGGTTGTAGATTTCACGGCTAGGAAACAGATAGGTGGGCACGATTAAAAACAACCCTCCTCCGAAGAAGGATACATTTGCCATACAAAAAATAAAATCTAAAGTGAACATTTTTGGCATACAATTTGTTTTTGTTAAGCATGAGAACCCGTTAGGAAAACTCACAAGCCCACAAATACAATGGACTAGGTAAAGTGCAACTTACACGCCTTGAAGGGATTGAGGCGGAACCAATGAAAGCTGGATTCAAACCTATACCTCTGTTAGAGGAACCACGCGCTTACCATTATATGAAGGTTTGGTACAGTTTCTCACCAACCCATTTGTGATTTAAACAATTAAACATTGTTTGAATCTTGTCTTTTAACATCTCTACTATTCAATTATAACTCACATAAACTAGATGTTTCTTCACACAAAATAGCCTAGATTAGTGTTGGTTTCATCAAGATTATCTAAAAATATAAGCTCTTAGCTTGAATGTTAAACAAACAAACACAATAACATACATAATCACAACTAAAATCTAATCACAAACCCTAATTCACAACATTTCACACAACAGTTCATCAAACCACAGCAACTTCACGCATCTACCCACATAATTCTAGATTTATCAAGTCAACCCATATCACAAATTAATCAAAACAAGTGAAATCAACACAATCGAAGCAGTTAACTCAACCAACCCAATTGAAATTCAAACAAAACCCAACAAGATCATGAACAAAAGATCATGAACAAAAGATCATGAAACTCACCTTGAGTACTCTGTTCAACCCTTGTTCTGGACGAAACATGATAGTAGGAAGATACCCATTGGAAGCCATGAGATATAGCTTCAATATGAGTTGTTAAATAAAACCCAAGTCTTGTTTATGTGTGAGGATCGCAAACAGCTGCATTTTTGTACTGATGCTGATGACGATGATTTTCTGGAAAAATCGTGGGTTTTTTATTGGTAGAGAAAAAAAGATTGGGAATTTATAATTGGGATTTTTGTGATCCAATTAAATTAATATGTTCAAGAGAGGTGAGAGTTGTTGAATTTAATTATTGTGGCTTTGGAGGATCCAAATAGGAATCTGAGTGAGGCCAGAAATGGTGCCAAGTAGTTGTTTGTCGACTATAAATGTATTTTCAAGATATAGGTTGATAGGTTAGTGGTAGATTAATCGAAAAGTTGAATTCTTTAGCTTGAACATGATCTAAACGTTTATTTATATCAATATCATCAACTCTAACTGTATATGTATAGAATACGGTGTAAATTAAACACGACCCGTTTAATCTGTTTATCTATATGTGTTAATGAGTTGGTGGGTAACAATCAAGATGTTAGTTGAGTAGGTGGGTTGCAAAAAAATCAGTTAGACATGTTAGTGAGTTGACATGTTTCATTAAATAGTTTGTTGGGATGACATGTTTAACTAAACGAGTTAAACAGATCAACCCAAATACGACCTGTTTAATTAAATAGGTTAACAAACATGACCCATTGTAACAGATTAATATGTCAACCCAAACCTTAATTTTTTGTGTCGTGCTTTGGGTCGGTGTTAGAAATTGCCACCATTAGGCATTATCAAATTCACTATTTTACTCTTTAACTTTTTCCTATTTCATTTAAGTTTATTTTTATTTTGCTTATGGATTTTAATAAATAATGAATCATTAAAGATAGAATATGTTACTTAAATTGGCAGAATACATAATGTTTTAGTTTAAGAGAGGGAGAGAGACAAGTTCTAACTTGACCAAAATGTTTACAGTAAAACATGGTTTGATCATTAAACTTTATATTTCATAGATTTCATCTCCAATATAAGTGTTTGTTTTATCAATGGTCCTCCAATTTTACATTCCTCAATTTTCTAGTTAAGTTCAATAAAGTTTACTATTTTATTTTTTTTAAGAAAATAAAAATAAAAAATCCTAAAAACTCACCCTAAATCCCTTCCCTGTCCATAGATAGCTATCCTTGTGTTCAAATCGCAGTCGCTCACGAAAAATCTAACCACTCTGTGATGAAACTTGAGTCCGCCAACTGGATCGTTTTTGATTGATAGAGGAGTGTACGTCATAAAATTTGGAATGAACAGGGAGATAGCAGGGCTTTAGGGTTTGTATCAAAGATGATGACTATGGTTTGCATCATACCTAAAGCTTTAACTCTGATATCATGTAAGAAAAACTGAAGTTAATTACTAAATGTTAAGAATTATAGTAAAATATGCCCTCAATATATAGAAAAGAAACTAGAAATCCTAATTTAACTTGGGTCCATGAGCCATTTACTAACAAAATTGATAATAAAACCTTTATAACTATAATTAACAAAAGGGGAGTAGTTAAACCCCAATCCTCAAACACCATCAAATGGCTTGAAGCATATCAATATGAAAGTGTGTCATAAAGATGTTCATTTCCAAGTGGTTGAAAATTGGAGTCCTTATGTTTAACATTGATATAATTCTAATCATCTATAACTCTAACACTTATTTGAATACCATGATAGTTATATCTATTGTAGGATAAAATGTATTCATGCAATTGTTGATAACCTAATATATAATATAAAAAAGTTTAATATACAAAGTGTTATTTTTATGCGAATGGTACGAAGTAACGAGTACCATTGATCTAAGATATGAACGGTTGAGATTTAAGATGGAATAATCACGCAAGAAATATGCCTAAAGGGGTAGAATGGTAATAGCTTACAATTGTTGACTTTTTTTTTAAATTTCCCCCTTTTTTAAATACATATAACTTTTTCATATGACATTATTATTATTTTTTAAAATACATCATAAAAACGAGCATTTTATCCTCTTTGATATGAGTATAGTATTGCTATACTTTTTTTAAAATAAAAACAATATTTTTTAAAAAAAGTCTATGTGTTGTGCGTATAACTTGCGTGATTATTCACTGCGTAATTATCAACATTATATGACTTGTGTAATTATGATATAACTTGCGTAATTATTTTTTATAACGTGAGTAATTTTAGTTTTTGTAATATCAAATATATCTTGCGTAATAATACATATAACTTGCATAATTATGAATATAACTTGCGTAGTTATATACATTATATGCGTAATTGTGACACGAACAAAACTACCCCTCCTCCAGAAAACACGTGTTGCGTCCTTGTGACTTCGTACGCTTCGTACGAAAATTATACTTTGTATAGTAACCGACCCTATGTAATTTTATATAGAGTTAAGTTCAGTTTTGCTTCCTGAGTTTTGACAATAGTAACCATTTTCATCCAAAAGATTATAAACATCAATTTACCTTTAAAAATTTCATAACTTGTTTCATTTTCAATCCAAAAGTTTTTTTAGTTGTTTTAACTTAAATCCAAAATTATGAAGCTTTTGGACTGAAATCGAAACAATTTATTAATCTTTTGGAGGTAAATTGATATTTCTAATATTTTGAAGGAAAATAGTTATTTTTGTCAAAACTCAGGAAACAAAATAGAAAGTAATTCTTTTACGTACACATACACCCCCCCCCACACCCACCCCCCCCACACCCACCCCATGCACACACTATGTTTGGATATTAATGGTGTGAGTGGTGTTACTATTCTTTATGTCACTTCAACTTTACAAGTACTTAGGTTATTTTTAATGGATATGTCGCACGCCATGACATGTTGATGTGGACTTGTGGAGCATGTGGAGGTAAGAGGGGCGCAACAACACCTCCACCCCCTCCCTCGGCTGTTTGTTAGTGTTGCTATAAATTTATAGTTAAAACAATGTAAAAACAAGTAATTTTGTTTGATCATATGGTGATCATAGCTCAAACGGGTTGCTAGTATCAAGTAGGAGCCCCTTGAATCGATTCAATAACCTTAAAGTCAAGTAGGAGCCCTTGAATCGATTCAATAACCTTGAACCGATTTGTTGAAGAACCTAAAGTGAAACCCTAATTCATCTTAATCCGATGGTAGCCAACTAGAAATCAAATGGAAAGGAGAGGCAGAGCGGCAACTTGATCGATTGTATATCGATCGACATCTTGCCTTTTCTCCTAATGGTGATGTTGCCTTGGTCCTCGAAGTAGCCTCACAAAAGGAAATTGAATAATGTCAATGATCATGGACTTCTCAAAGAGCTAAAGGAGGTGTAAAAGGAGGTAGTGTGATATATTGGAAGTAACAACAACATTACTTTATCATATGCATGGAACAATCGTACTTTAATGCTTCATAGACATGTAAACCACTATACATCTCATTGCTAAATGTATATATAAAGTTATATGCAAATTCTCATCGACATATTCGTGGATGGATTTTGAAAAACACATAATATGAAAACATAATAAAGATGTCGTGTTACAAAGGTTATTCGAGAGCATTAAGTAATATAGAAGTTATTGAAAAAACAAAAAGTAAAATAAAATTATTTGATTTATAATCAATGAAAAATTGAACATGCATTAATTAACAAAACTAATTAAGTTTGAGTGACTCACTCTCATGTTAGTGATAAAAGCCCATGAATATAAATGAGCACAAAAAAAGAAAAAAAAAAAAAACAATATGCATAATGAATCGGCCGTAATGGAGGTAGCAACATCAAACCTGCAGGAGCTGCTAAAGCGTCAACCATCCACCCAACCTTAAATTTTTGTTATTGGCTGTAGATAAATTATGAAAAAAATAAAATGCTTGTACGTGGACCACTCAAGACTAACCACATGAACCACTAATCGACTAATATGCAAGAACTGTAGACAAGAACTTTTAATTATTACATACACTAGTCTTAAAAGAAATAGTTGGGATGACAAGATGGATTGTCTCTATACTACAAATCAATGTTCAAATCCTATAAGAGATTAGGAGTCATTAGAAGCTTGTTATATACAATAGATTGAGTTTTTTAATAAATGGGAGCTCATGGTAGCATAGGATTAAAGTTAAAGACTTTTTACGAAGATCTGTACACTTAGGTGTGTTTTAGCGTACTTGATACTTAGGTATATGTTTGCCTGTCTCAATGTGGCTCTAAGGTTATGTGCTTCTAAGGGAGCATGGGACCAATCATATATGTGTGTTTTAACATACTTGTTGCTTAGGTAGACATTTGTTTATTTATGTTGTTGTAAAAGGGTCACTTGGCTTGGAACGGATATGGTAAACCTGCTACGAACAATAAACACTATTAGGCTCACCGTAGAAGAATGCTTCTGCGATCCACCTCCGAGGTGTGAATAGTAACATGTAAGGAATTTTGCAAAGGCAAAGAGAGGGGAGTTGAAAATACCTCCTTATTTATAATATGAGTTGTGATCCCTTTCGAGTCTTCGTGAAAACCTTCCCTTTTACTTTATAGTTCCTATCTTCTTGCTTTATACTACATGTTGTCGGGCGCTGGGGGGGGGGGGGGCACCCACGTGGCCAGCACACCACAACCCCGGGGCACGATTGGAGGGGCATGAGCCTGGTCGCGTGGGTTTTTTTACTGTTGACTGCCTCAATTCTTGCAAAAAGCCAAAAAAGAGCCATTGGCTCGGTTAAAAAAATATTTATTAAAAAAACTCTTCTCCCCCATAAATGCTACCGTAATTTTATAAAAAAATACATCATTCAAATCTCCTCTCTACTTCATCTTCTAATTTCCTAAAAAAATGTTTCATTAGAAAATGTCGGATAATTGGGATAGTTCGTTTCAATCAAATTTTAATCTTATGGACGACGAGGCATTTACAAATTTTACGTTTAGTCCATTTGATTATCCAAACGAGTTTGTTCCGGAGTCATAACCAAGTCAAAACTAACTGGTTGAAGATGCTCTGAATGTTCAACAAAAGATGTGCTCACATCAAGAGTAAGGGATGGCCAAGCCAATCGGAAGACTCGGGGCCTCGAAAAAAATACTGTAAAGTCCTTAAAAGCGATCGATCTCACTTCGTTTGAATTGTTGCACTTGATAACTCGCGAAGACGGGTGCGTGAATCGAATGAATCAACCGAGAGAACAAGACATTAAGCACAATATCATCGTAATTCAAATGTATATATCACGTGTCGAATGATTACAATGATAATCGATATAAAATTGATCTCACCCGAAGGTGGAAAATCACAAAATGTGATCTGCTCGAATTGAGCGAAAATACAAACTAAACATTGAGCTCTCGGTTGAAAATAAATGTTGCACTCCCTCACTGTGCACACATGCACATATATATATATTAAAAAATGAAGTTGTCGCATGCTGTCAACAGTTTTCGCATTGCATGCCAAATTGCATGCTTCAATTTATTCCAAGTTGAACAAGTGGATTCCACTATCGCATGCATGTAATTCTTTCCTTCAATTTGTCGCGCGAGGTGTATATTGCATGCAGATTGTCGCATGCATATATTATTTTCTTCTATTTCGCGCGATCTGTGTCAACATGCATGTTGTCGCATGCATGTTGTTGTGCGAAATAATGTCACGCGAACCGCAAGTTGTTCATCGAGTACGTGTTAAAACGATATTGTAATCCAACTGATTTTTCCCTTACAATCTCCCCCTTGGATTATGATATCTTTTTGTGTTTAAAAACAACTTGAATCTTCAATAAAACCTTTTCAACTTAAGGTTCTCGCAGAAGCGGATATCGAATTGGATGCAACTTGTAAGCTTCAAATCTTCATAAAATCATCCAATCGATTTGAATTCTTGCATGTTCTCGGTTTCTCATAGAACTTTGATGAAACCGGATAAGCTTTCAACTTGTTTAACGTCCTCGAACGGAAGATCGCGGAATAATGATCCGTTGTATCAACAGCAACACCTTGCTCTGATACCAAATGTAAAGTCCTTAAAAGCGATCGATCTCACTTCGTTTGAATTGCTGCACTTGATAACTCGCGAAGACGGGTGCGTGAATCGAATGAATCAACCAAGAGAACAAGACATTAAGCACAATATCATCGTAATTCAAATGTATATATCACGTGTCGAATGATTACAATGATAATCGATATAAATCGATCTCACCCGAAGGTGGAAAATCACAAAATGTGATCTGCTCGAATTGAGCGAAAATACAAACTAAACATTGAGCTCTCGGTTGAAAATAAATGTTGCACTCCCCTCACTGTGCACACATGCACATATATATATTAAAAAATGAAGTTGTCGCATGCTGTCAACAGTTTTCGCATTGCATGCCAAATTGCATGCTTCAATTTATTCCAAGTTGAACAAGTGGATTCCACTATCGCATGCATGTAATTCTTTCCTTCAATTTGTCGCGCGAGGTGTATATTGCATGCAGATTGTCGCATGCATATATTATTTTCTTCTATTTCGCACGATCTGTGTCAACATGCATGTTGTCGCATGCATGTTGTTGTGCGAAATAATGTCACGCGAACCGCAAGTTGTTCATCGAGTACGTGTTAAAACGATATTGTAATCCAACTGATTTTTCCCTTACAATATTGTAAAACCTTGAAATCTCCCAGAAAAACAATAAACACATGATCTCAATCTTGTGAATGCGGAATGTAAACAAGATTGGAGTGAAAGAAGATTGAATTGATCACACAATGATTCGTTGATTGAATAACACAACCTATGAAAGGTCTTGTGTGATTTCGCACAGTACAGGTATGATAAATGAACAAAAGCTTTTTTTACAAGACGAAAACTAAGCTATTTATACTAAACACTAATGTTCTCGCGTGATAGGCTTGTCGCGTGGCTAAGCCTTTCGCGTGGAATACGTATTCACGTGGAAGCTTCTTCTCGCGTGACAGCTGCATCTCGCGTGGAACAGGCTTTCGCACAAGCTGTCTTCAGAATTCAACTTCATTCAGACTTCAATTGTTTTGCCGAGCCTTGATTAGTCCTCTACAATCTCCCCCTAGGTTCGGTGAAACAATCTTAGTCAAGATCAACATTTGCTTTCTTGTATGATCCTGAAAGGGCATTCCATTTATTCCTTAGGATTCGATCCGACATCCATATGTATTGGCAAGATTGAAAATAAACGGACTCGTCAGCTGAGATAGGACAGTGTAGCAGCTTGATCAAGTCGTCTTTACCGAATTTCATTAAGTCAGCTGGATCAATGATTCTAAATGATCTGTCAGTACATTTGATCACAGCATGACCTGAATCCTTCTCTTATCTCTAAGAAAGTAATTGCTTTAAAGAATTAGGAGGAACAGGAGCATGGACTGGAATCTTCTTTTTCTTGTAAAAATTTTCAAAATGAGATCATATAGTTCTTTATCAAGTCAAGACTCTGTCCAGCTTTATTTAAAATAAACTGGTTAAGTTGATTGTCAATATCTTTTGTCCCTTTAAACTTATACTTCAGGTTTTACTCAGAAACATAAGGAGTGATACTTATCATGTTTTGTATGATTTAATATAATTCGGTGGATCCCACAATCAGAACTTCTGTAAAATACTTATTATCCTTCAAGACACTGTCGAGATTTCAAGTCACCCCAACTTGACTTAAACCATTCATTGTTGATCAGTGATATCATTTATTGTATTCCTAAATATAACTATTTGAGCATAACTAGCCAGAGAAATATTTCTTAACCCGGAATATTAACAAGTTTAAGGACTTACTGACAGCCATCTGGACTTACGTCTGCCCTCTCAAGATGTTTAGGACTTACACGCCATCCGGACTTACATGCCCCATCTTTTGATTTTGCCTTCCATGGTCAGAAAATATTCTCAAAATAGAAAATATATACCATATAGTATGTATGTCTTTTAGACATATCTTTTGATTTGTTGTGCTTCTTGGCATCTTATATCCTATATGGCCTTTTTGGCATCTTTTTGCTCAATTATTTTCTTTTTGTGTTTTATTTCTTTTTGTCTTTTTGTATTTTTTTTATCTTTTATATATATATAGTTATGATAATCACCGAATCAAACACATACAGGCTTGAGTATGACAAGATTATATCTCTCAGTCTGTGTTAGAACATTTTTGTCATTGTCACAGAATCCTGATATGTTCCCCACTAATTCATATCTCTTTAATTCAAGTGTAATCACTCAATTATGATCTTTTCATTTCTGAAAGCAAAGCCTATTGACACATCAAACATAATCCAAGTCTATTCGTATTTAAGCCTTTGAAAGTACTTAGACTCTTTTGAACTGTGTAAAATCATTTCTCATTTAATCATGAAAATTCATTTTTATTGTTCCAATCTTGACTCCCCCTAAGGTCAAAAATATTTTTCAAAGCGTATTTTCAAGTTTCTCCGTTATATGACTGAATCATTTTGAAGCAATTGTAAGTTTCCTGTCATATGTCTTTGAACAACCGCTGTCTACATGCCATGAACTTTCAATGATCTTTTGCGGTCGTTCCTGCATAAGTAACAAACTTACTTAGCTTTTCGTATCCAAGTCAAACATGACTTGAGCACACTATGTGTTGCATTAAGACAAAAAGATTTTAGATTGTTATATTTATTTATCACATCAGTCTTTTCATTAACATTTTTCACCTTGATGTTTTCTTTTAAATCATTTTTCAAACTCTTATGCTTTTCGACATTATAAGCATTATTAACTTTTGATTTCATTTGTTTTGCAAATTTTCCACGAGTGAAAAATATTTTTCTATTATGAGCAATAGAATTATGAAATCGTTGTTTGCTTAATGATTTTTGTCGAAAAGGACAATTATTTGCTAAATGATTTATGTTTCCACACTGATAACATTTTCTTTGTTGTGTGTTGAAAACAAACTGTGGATGACAATTATGAAAATTGTCATAAAAACCAAAGTCAGATTGACTTTTTGGTTTAACATTCTGCACAGTCTCTCGAATCTTTGCTTCATTTGATAATTGCTTGTTCATCTTTTGTAAATTCGAGGAAATTGTTGAATTATAACCACTTTTGATTTGAGATTTAGCAGTTGTGACTTTTGGAACTGATGGTGCTGGAATAGGACCAGTCTTAGACTTTGCTGGAGTAGGACCAGGCTTTGATATGCGAATTGGTGCTGGAGGAGGACCAGGTTTTGATATACGAATTGGTGCTGGAGAAGGATCAGGCTTTGATATGCGAATGGATGCTGGAGAAGGAGCTTTTACTTGCAAATCTGGGCTACAAATATCTTGGTTTACAAGGTTAGCATTATGATGAAGTTTATTTTTAAAGAATCGAAAATTCGTTTCCTTAAAAATATGATCTTCATTTTCAATTAAACCTTTAGAAACAAATCTACTTTTAATGTCCTTTTCAAGTTTTGCTTTCTGATTTGCCCTTTGATTTTCATTTAATTTGCATTTAATATTTAATTTTGGCACATTCAAATCAACAATCTTTTCATTTCTTGATAAAGTTTGATTACAACCAGATCTGAAATCATTCACATTCTTATTTTTCAAACTTTCACTTTTATTTTCACTCTCACAGTCACTCTCCCACTCTTTAACCAAACCATCCACCTTCACATGATCTGCACAAAAATTTTCAGTTGATTGTTTAGGTTTCGTTATTATGATAAACAGAAAGATTTACTTTAAATGACGGCTTTAATTCTAAGGATGGAGAGAAACCAATCCCATAGACCATATCAGAATCAGAAATGACATCAGATGAAGGTAAACATGAATAATCATGATTAATTGGAGGAGCAATGTTTGAAAATCCAACACCGCATTTTCCTCCTTTAATCTTCTGTGTCATTTGTGACTTGATTATTCCTTCAACCATTGTTGATGAATGTTCAAATTTCTCAACAGTCAATTTAGCCGTGGCTAGTTCAATGTTGAGTCTATTAATTTCTAAAGCGAGTTCATTGTTTCTATTTGTCAAATCATTATTTGTATATTCTTTATCATGAAGATTTAATTGTAACTTATATACTGTATTATTTAAACCTTCAAGTTTTTCTTTAAAAATCTTTTCATTTGATTTGTGTTTTCGAGCTTGATACTGAAGTTTTTCAACTTCAATTATCAAGTTCTCATTATGAACTCTATATCTTTGAACTTTCTCAACACATAAATTTGTGCATAAACTATCATATACCTTGGGTTCAGAACTTTCTCCTTCCGTTTCCTCAACCTTCTTGACCATAAAAGCTTTCATAGCAGCAGCCTTTTCTTCCACTGGAGCAACATCAACAGTCTTTGGATCAATACATTGGCATTTGACTGGAGGCTCGACAGTGTACTCTTCAATCATAATCCTCTCCTTAGCAACCTTCTCAACTAGATGTTTCTTCACAACTTTCTCTTTCTCTTCTTCAACATTCTCCTTCACTTCTTCAACATTCACCTTCTCTTCTTCAACTTTCTAATTTTCTTCCTCAACTTCCACCTTTACTTCTTCTCTTTTAGCAAACAAACCTTCCATCAAGTCATCAGAAATAAACTCAGCAAACAAATTTTCTTCTTCTTCTGGTTCAGGAACAATCTTTGCAATGAATGCAGTAGACAATGTTAGATCAAGGGCTTCCATTTGATCTGACCAGTCATAATCAGCATTATTTTGTGAAACCAATGCTTTAGTACCAGAAGTACTAGCTTTGTCTTTCTTGGACTCAATCTCCACAGTCACCATCTTCTTAGGGCCTTCAGTTTGATCAGTCTTTGGTTCAGTACATTCTCTGGCGAAATGACCTGGTTTGTCACAGTTGTAACATCTCAGTTTAGACTTGTCGAAACCGATTTTGCTAGAGTTGTTAACACCAAACATTTTTCTTCCAGTTCGTCTAGCAAAATTCTTCGCCCTGTAAACTACCATGGCCATTTGATATTTGATGTCATTTTCTTCAACATCATCAGGATTGACTTGTTGAAGATCATCAACCAAGACATTAGGAGCAATGAGTCTTCCAGCCATAAAAGCTTCATAACTCGACATGAAAGTGGTGAAAAGTGCAAGATGCTCCTCAGCAATCTGGTCAGTCTGCTTTGATGGATTAGTGGTAGCAACATAAGCATGTTGACCACTATGAGAAGCTTGAGATTGAGGGACTTGTTGATGGATGATGGGGGAATAGTGTTGAACAGCTGGAACATGAACTTGATGGTTTACTGCTGGTTGCATATAAGAAGATGCTGCACCTCCAGATTATTGTTGCTGACACATTTGTGTATAACTGACATAGTAATTCGGATTACTAGCCATCTTTGCATAGAGAGCAGTTCCTTCAGCACCCAGAGAACTGAGATGATTAGCAGCTCGCTGCTTATCGTCCATCTCATAAGACTTGATAGTTGAAATGAGATCAGTCAACTGAAGAGTATACAAGTCTTTGGTTCTCTTGATCAATGTACAGTTGTTATTCCAACTGTATGGAAGTGAATTTAGCAGCTTCTTGTTCACAGTGATGGGTTCCAGAGTAATACCCGCACTCTTCATTTTCGTTACCAGTCTAACAAACCTGGCAATCTGAGCTTCCAACTCTTCACCAACAATATGATTGAACATGTTGAATTCTTGATTCAACATATCCTTTTTGCTTTCCCTCATATCTTTGTTGCCCATAATCTGAGTTTCCAGAGCATCCCATAACACCTTAGCACCTCTGAACTCTTTGAACTTTTGCGAAATCTCAGTAGTCAATGCCATAGTGATGCCAGCATAAGCTTTATCATCCAGTTCCAACCTCTTCATGTCATCCTCATCCCATAGATGTTCTGGTTTCTTGACCAGCTCCCCTTTGTCATTCGTATACATGGGAATGTACGGACCATACTGAATAGACCTCCACATCTTAGGTTCCGTGTAGATAACATGATTCTCAAATCGGTAAGCCCAGTCAGCATAATCGTCTTCACAGAGAAGTCTCGGTGGCTTGTTACCAGTACCAATTTCCATGTCTAGATGAAGTGAAGCAGTAAGATGCTTTAGATTCGGAGTTGTTGAAGCCATATCGATCAGAAAGTCAAAAATCAGAATTTTCGTGCGAGAGAGATGTTGTGCGAAAACGGTTTTCGCGCAGCACAATTTTTCGCGCGAGAATTGAGTTTCGGGCGAAAATCCGATTTACTTTTCACGCGAAATCGCGTAAAAAGTGAAATAACAGTTTGTGCGAAATCTGATACTTTCGCACGCGAAAACTCCCAGTTCAAGCGAAAATCTTCCA
This sequence comes from Flaveria linearis, assembly GCA_024085815.1. Lineage (NCBI taxonomy): Eukaryota > Viridiplantae > Streptophyta > Magnoliopsida > Asterales > Asteraceae > Flaveria > Flaveria linearis. Next base: position 18,526,141 of record CM044003.1, read on the forward strand.
ATTTCGTGCAGAAACAAATCTCCAACAGTTTGTTCAAGCAAGAATCACCTCCAAATCACTGAATATGTCTGATTATACTCATTTTAAACCAATTTTAATGAATTTAGTTCAATTTTAAGCTTAATTATGATTAAAATTCAACTAAAGTCCACTAATTCAGTCCAAATCAGTCCAAATTCTCAAAATTCGAGCAGCATAACATCACCATATCTGAATCTCAAGTAATCAATGATGAATATCTTCAAAATGAGTAGAAAACAATCCAAATCTTCTCCAAATCGTGGTTCTAGAGCCTAATGCACTGATACCAATTGTAAAACCTTGAAGTCTCCCAGAAAAACAATAAACACACGATCTCAATCTTGTGAATGAGGAATGTAAACAAGATTGGAGTGAAAGAAGATTGAATTGATCACACAATGATTCGTTGATTGAATAACACAACCTATGAAAGGTCTTGTGCGATTTCGCACAGTACAGGTATGATAAATGAACAAAAGCTTTTTTTACAAGACGAAAACTAAGCTATTTATACTAAACACTAATGTTCTCGCGCGACAGGCTAGTCGCGTGGCTAAGCCTTTCGCGTGGAATACGTATTCGCGTGGAAGCTTCTTCTCGCGTGACAGCTGCATCTCGCGTGGAACAGGCTTTCGCACAAGCTGTCTACAGAATTCAACTTCATTCAAACTTCAATTGTTTTGCCGAGCCTTGATTAGTCCTCTACAATATTGTAAGGGACAAAATATTTGGATTACAATATCGTTGTTGGTCGCGTGCAACAAAGTCGCGAGAAGTTGCATGCATGCATGCGAAAGAAGAACAAATCACATGCATGTGATTTGTTGATGCGAGACTCTTACGCGACAAATGCTTGCGAAATCTGGAAGGCAGGCAGCACATGCATGCGAAAATATTGAATACGAAAATGGCATGCGAAAATTGAATAATGCATGCGAAATCTTGAGTGGAAAGCCACGTATGAGAAAATTCCTTTTCAAAAGTAAAGAATGTGACAATGAGATGCATGTGAGAACAATGCAAGCGACAATTTAGATGCTTCTACAAGGTGTTCATGCGACAACTTCCATTAAATAATAAATGCGAAAATGCATGTTATCACATGCAATGCGAAATGTATATTATATATATTTGTGATTGTGCGCAGCAATAGTGTGTGTGTGCCACTTATTCCACTGAGAAACAAATTTGTAAACAAAGTGTGTGTGTTTTAGTTTTAGTTTTCGCTCAATTGAGCAGATCACGTTCGTGATTATTTCCACCTTCGGGTGAGATCGATCTTGTATCGATTATCATTGTAATCTGTTAGGTCTAGATTGTATAGGGCTAGATCAATTTTGTATAGGCTTAGTACTTGAAAATCAAGTCTTGTAATTAACATTTGTAACAGTCAATATATATATATATGTGATTTGAATCTATAGGTTAACCCCATATATGTATGTGTGTTGATTTGTGACTTGACAGGAAAAACAATATACTTGGATGGATTTACTGAAATTGACCAAGTGTAGGAAACATCTACGGATGAACAACTTTGTTAATCCGTAGATATGTTTCTTGACCAAATGACCAAGTACATGTTTCTGCGGATGATCAAGTGTCAAGAAGGGAAGTCTCCTACGGAAGAAGAATTTCCTACGGAAGAACAACTTTGCTACGGAAGACTAAATCATCTACGGAAGAACAAATGTTCTGCGGACAAGAAGATTGCTGCGGAAGAACATTATACTTGTGCGATTGCAAATACCAAGAAGTCAAATAAGTCAACTCAATCAATAACAAATCCCGAGAGATCCGGTGTTTCCTTAACCGACTCAAATCATCTATAAATATGAGTCCTAGGTTTCACATCTCGGGAACACAATCAAACAATATTACGGCGATCAAGAGTTCATTGTGCAACCCTAGCAGCCGTCACATCAACATCAAACATCATTCGATTCACAGAATTTGATTGTTCATAGTTATTCATTATTCTTTTGTAATCATTACATTATAGTTAATGAAATACATTTGAATTATTATAGATTTCGTGTTTATTGTGTTTCTGTGGTTGTGTTCATCATTGATCATTATAAACAATTAAACGTCAATTAGTGATAATTCCGCGATCATTAAATTGATTTATTTTAATACTGATAATTCCTGAATTGCGATTCTTGGATTCACAGGTGGTATCAGAGCCATTGGTGCTCATTGATTTAGATCAATTGATCTATCAGTATTAAAATTATTTAATTGATTTTCAAACAATTCAATCAACGACTGATTTTTCAGCAAGCACTCTCGCATTGCTTGTTTGATTTAGATCTATATTCAAATCAATTGAAGACTATATCTGGGTCTTTGATAGATCTGTCAATTTTCGTGTTTAAGTTTTATTCATTCGTTTACTTTAAACATGAGTACTTTGGAGGAGGATCTTATCAACCACCAAAGTTAGAAACAAAAGCTGATTTTAAATCCTGGAAGATCAAGTTCAGGAATCATGTGAACTACACAGATTCTGACTTGTGGGAGTCCATCACACAAGGTCCTTATATTCCACCCACTCTTGGGCCGGATTATAATGACAAAAATCAGCCTATCAGCACTAAGGACTTGCCACCTGATGATGTCAAGAAGGTCAAAGTCGATATTAAAGCATACAGCTTGCTTAGTATGGCTTTGCCTGAAGAAATCTTGATCAGGTGCGAGAACTATAAAACAGCCAATTCCCTGTGGAAGATACTTCACACTCTATGTGAAGGGAGTGACGAGATCAGAAGCATAAGGAAAGACACCCTTAGATCACAATATGAAACTTTTCATCATATTGAGGGTGAGTCAATTCCTCAGCAACTCCATAGATTCATGCAACTCGTTACTGAGATGAACATCTTGGAGTTAAAATATACTACTGAGGAACTGAACAAGAAGATGCTCCATACTTTACCTGAAAGTTGGATGCAAACAGTCTCTATGTTCAAGAACACCATAGATCTCAAGACAACTGGTCTAGATACTTTGGTTGCTAAAGTTGAAGCACTTGAACTGGATGAACAATCAAGAAACAAGAGTGTGAGAACTTATGTCTCACCTTATCACTTCAAGGAAACAAAGAATGCTGGAAGTGCATTTATCTCTAATAATGAAGATGATAACTCTTGTGCTTTGAGTGATGATGAAGAGGAAGTAAGTTTCTATGCATCCAAACCCACTAAGAAGTCATCTCAAAGCAAAACTCAAAAGGAAAAGGCTAAATCTTCAGAGAAAAGAGAATCATCAGCAACAGCAAACTCAGAACCAATAACTGTGATATTGGATTCTGAAGAACAAAAAGCAGCATTTGCAGCTTTTAGTTCTAGCTTTCAAGCTTATCTTGGAAGTTCCCTTACAGCAGCAAACATCTGCCAGCAAGATTTGGAGGAACTCCCTCCTGATGTTGTAGAAGAGATGGATCTACAATGGCAGATGGCGATGATTGCTTACAGAGCCAAGCAATATCTTCGACGAAATAAAAATCTGGCAGCAGCAAGCAAAACATCGAAGATTGGAGTTGATAAGTCTAAGGTCAGATGTTACAAGTGCAATCTCTATGGTCATTTTTCTAGAGAATGCAATCAACAATCAACTCCACAGCATCAGCAGCAGCAACAACAACATCATCAGCAACAACACTATCAGAATCAGCAGCCAACCTCTCAAAGATCTCTGCATAGACAACCTCAGCTCACATCCCTACCAGCCACAAATACATCAGCAGGACCAAGCAACTCTAAGGAGACAGGTCTGATCATACTTCAGGATGGAACATGTGACTGGAGCCTGTATGAGAAGGAAGTGATCGAGGATATGGAAAACAAAGTTCCTCCTATGGCCAGAGAGGTAAAAGACAGGTTATGTTCATCAACATGTGTTGAGGAAGTTGAGAGATATAGAGTCCATGCTCAACAATTGGCTGACAAAGTAAAAGAAACTATGGTTTTAAATGAATCACACTTAAGAGAACAAAACTATATCAAATCAAAATAAACTCTTTACAAAAAGATTTAGAAAAATATGTTTCTGAAAACTACAGCCTAAAAGCCCAAGTTGAGCATCTGACCACTTCCTTAACAAAATCCATGGCTGATCATGCATCCACTGAAGTGAAACTTCAGAAGTTTCAACTATCATCTAAGCAATATGAGAAGTTGCTAAATTCTCATATTGAATCAAAGAACAGGTGCGGGTTGGGTTATAATGCTGTTGCACCACCTATTAATGATAACTACACACCATTACCTGAAACAATGACTAACAATTTGTCAAATCATTTTATGCAAAGCACCAAAATTGACATCAAAGATAGTCAAATAAATAACAATAAAACTGAGATGAGTGAAACTGAATCTACTGAATCAGAATCACTTAAACATAATGCATCAGATTTTGATAACTATGATGACCTGGATGATTCTGATGAACATAATACTGATCAACTGAACATTGGTAAGAATGTTCAAGTTGAAACTGGTCTTCCGCGAGTCCTTGAAGAATCAAAGTTGCAGTACCCGCCAAAGCAACGAAATATGCTGAAGACCATTTGCAAGAGGATTGCTGAACTTAATGAAGGATTACAAGAACTGCATCTTCACAAGATTGATAGCTGCGGATCAAGCACAAAAGTACCTTTGTCAACTCCTGATAAAGGTAAGAAACAATCAAACAAGAATCCTAAGAAAGCACCAACTGAAGAATCCGTAGAACACCTGCGGAAAAATAATGAGGAATCCGTAGAACATCTGCGGAAAGCAAAAACTGTCAAGTCCATAGATCATCTGCGGAAGGCAAAAACTACTGAATCCGCAGACAAGCCACAGAAGAAAGAATCTGATTCTGCAGACAAGGTAACAAGAGAAACAAACAAACATGCTCAGAAAAAGGTCAATATCAAGCAACAAAAGGGAGCTAAAGACAAAGAAACAACAGCTAATGAAGCACAAATCAAAAACAAGAAGAAATCATCTGATGTTTCAGCAAGTGAGAACAAAACCAACAAAAGAAGGCTGAATCCGAAGACACTTCTGAGAAATATTGCAAATGGTGTGATATGAAGAATCACAACACTGATGAATGCTATTTCAGTAGCTACTGTTCCATTTGCAACATGAACAATCACATGACTGATGATTGCTTCTTCAACAAACATTGTGCCATTTGTGACAAAAATAACCATTCCACTCAGGAATGTTATTTTAATAAGAAGAACAAGAAAAAGAGCAAAAAGAAGTCACAAGATACATCATCTGAATCAGATTCTCAAGCCTCAGAAAGTGACAAAGAGACAAAGATTCAGAAAGAACAACAAAAGTCAAAGAAAAGAACCTCTGCTGCGGACAAAACTTTGAAGAAGAAAGCACCAATACAGTCTAAGACACCTCACAAAAAGGTGGATTTGACAGATAAACAAAGTGAAGCAGCGGATGGCTTCTTTGATAACTTTGCTAAAGGAACTCCTGTGTAACATCGCGTATTTACAATAAAAATATATATATATATTTTGTAAGCAATAAATTTAATATGTTGTTGTTAATTCCAATAATTATAATAATCATAATCATAATAATAATAATAATAATAATAATAATAATAATAATAATTTTTAAAGCCTATAATAAAAAAAGTTTACATAAAATAACAACCATTTGAAACCTTAAGGGCTGAATCGTAATAAATTATAACTAAATCAAACCTTATGTTTTAGTTGCAAACTACCACAAACCTCGAGGACCCGTTGTGTAAATTACAAAAAAAAAAAAATCACCCAACCCCACACCCCACCTTCTTCCCCATTTTGATCTTCCACTGTCGGCTAAAGAACCACGCAAAAGCAGCCACTACGAATTGTATAATCGAAAGTAATCCCGCATATTCGAATTTTGGAACATTTAAAACTATCCTTTGGTATCAATTTCGTTCAAAACGAGCCAAATCACCCTCTCGAACACACATCTCGATCGCGACCTGCAACAACCGTGAAATCCCATTTCCGATCAAATTTAATCAAAATTAACATAGGGTTATTGTTCCTTATTACCATACGAAGCTAACCCTAAGATTAATTTGATTATGGTTATGGTTTGAGCACCATTCGAACACCTTCTTCATCGCGGACCTGCAACAACCTCGAAACCCCATCTCCGATCCATTTTTACTGAAATTGACAACGGGCTTATGATACTTATCATCATACGAAGCTTCCCACAAATTTAATTGGATTATAAACAAGATTTGAGCATCAAACGACCACCCCCTGTGCCGCGACCTGTTCTTCACTGGGTAAAACTCGATTTGATCATCATACATTTAATTACACACACACACACACTCGGTTTCACATGGGGAACAGAAGCCCCATGTTTTTAATCGCTAATTGAATCGTTTGGGGGTTCAATTTGGGAGGATTCGAACCTAGGGCTCGAATGGAGTTTGGGGAATTGGGGTTTAAATGCGATTGAGCACAAAACAATTAAAAACCCACTCTTAACCGCGGCTTATGTCTTGGTCTGATGGTTCCTGCGCTCTATCACAAACAGGAGGTCCCGGGTTCGACCCCGGGCAGCCTCACTGTTTTTTTTATGCCATTTTTAAAGCTTTAAAAATTATGAAAAAAATTCTAAAAATTATAAAAAGGTTTCTGCAAACATTAGAAATTTTTAAAACAACCAAATTAATTTCTAAAATTTATTTCAACATTTATTTTATTTATTTTATTAATTGTTTCAAATAAATAACATAACTAGTTAAATTTTTAAAAAAAATAGATTTTAAATCACATCATCCAATTATTTCAATATATACACCTGTTTAACAATCAAATATAATATTCGTTATTTTTATCTTGATATTTTATTTATTTTATTAATCGTGTAAACCATGATTAAATATAAAAGTTTTATATTTAAATCTTTCCAAATTCATTTTCATTTCTTTTAGTCATTTAAATAATTAAATATTTTAATTAATTAATTATCATATAATTGATTAATAAAATTAATTATTTATTTTTCCACACTTTAATAATAAACCAAACAATTACGAGTATTGATACAAATACATTTATTAAAATCTAAACATAATCAATTCTAATAAATTCATTTTATTTATTTCAAAACATTTTTAACTAAATAAATTATTTAATTTAAACCACCATTCAAATCAAATGAAAACCTTAATCTATTCCCAATTCTCACATTATTATTCTAAACTCGAGGCGCCATTCCTTAGGTTAATCATAAGGAAATCGTAGGTGTCAAATCTATCACGTTCAAAATCCAATCTCATCAATCAAGTGAGTATTCATATCCCCTTTTTATATCATTTCTTATTTGGGGGAAATCATGTGATACAATATATTCAATCATGATATCTATTGTTATTTCATTCTAAATTCAATTCAAGACAGGTTATGTTATTACTTGTAATTATGTGAACATACTGTGATAAACTGGACGACAGTAAAACCCTAATTCAATCAATCAATCAATCCTGGCAACAATGTAGATCTACTGGTTTGGATAACCCACCCCATATGGCTTACGAGTGGTGATTGTGCCAGAGGCAGGAGTTAATCTATGGTGTATGTGTGGAGTCTATTATGTGCAAGTGTCAAGTCAAGGGGTGTTATTGTGTCGGTTTATCTATATGCTTTACTATTGCAATATAAGTCTTAACGTTACCTGGTGAATTGAATTATTCTCAATCAATCAATCAATCTATATGTATACTCAAAACTATGATTACTCACCAGCTAATTCGTTAGCTGACTTTATTTTCTCACATTATTTCAGGTTAAGCAAGCTAGTGGACTTCTACTTGATCATATAAGACCTGGACTTAGTCAAAACAAAAGACAATTATTATTTGTGATTTTAACTGTTGTATTTGTATCTGTAAAATTTATGATATCCTGTAATCTGATTTTAATATTATTTTCACTATTAGACAATCATGAGTTATGAACAATCAATCATTCCCTCGTCCGCTCCGATGATTCCGCCGTCGGTCGGGGTGTGACAGATTGGTATCAGAGCCATGGTTATAGGGAATTAGGTTATTAGAAATGGAATGACCTAGACTATAACTAAGAACCCTTACACATGAATCCTCTCATGTATTTTACATGCTTAGATAGGATTTTATGTGCCTTATATGTTTATACTTGATTATGTGATTATATGCCTTATGTGATTCTTCTTATACTTTGATTCCTATCAATGCACATACAAATTCTCAGATCATATTCTAAGGCATTATGTGTCTAATTCAAGTGATTTCAAACTCCAAAACTCGATTGTTATTAATGGTTTTCAAATCTCGTCAAAGTCCGTGTCACATGACCGAGAACATGCAATGCTGGAAGAGTGGGATACCTGTATCTTAAGGTGTTCTGTCTAGGCAAGGTATTCATACAACTTGATTACCTTACCTGGGAACCCTCGAGATGAGTATTCGCTTATAGGTACGCATGTCCTCGTTAAGGTTGTGGTGGACACAAATACTTTGATAAGTCAACGTATTCGCTTTGGTTTGCGAACCAAACGTTTACACTCCTAACCTCTCATTGTTATTCTAAACAATCTCATTAACGATTTTATTATTTTGAAAAGTTTTAAAAACCAATTACCCGTTTCTCATAGAGGTTTCTTCTTTCCATATTATACAGAATGGCTTCTCGTCAAATCCGTTCACGATCTAGAAACTCTGGCCGTAAGATTTCTGCTATTGTAGCACGTGAAGTTACTGCGGTCATCCCAACTCTACTTACCCATTTGAACCAAGGCAACAATACTGTCCAAAACCCAATTGCACCAAACCCTCCCCGAACTTGTACTTACAAACATTTCAGTTCTTGCAACCCCACTAAGTTCAGTGGAACTGAAGGTGCTACTGGATTACTACAGTGGTTTGAAAGCATCGAGAACACTTTCCTAAACAGTGAATGCCCTGAAAATCTAAAAGTCCGGTATGCCACAAGTGTTCTCCAGAAACGCGCACTTACTTGGTGGAACGGGGAGAAACGAACCCGTGGAACTGAAACTGCTCTAGCCTTAACATGGACTGAAGTTAAGGAGCTCATGACTAAAGAGTTCTGCCCAAGAAACAAAGTCCGGAAACTGGAAGCTGAGTTCTGGGAATTAACCCAAGACAGTGGCGAGAACCTCGCATACACTAACCGATTTCACGAACTGAGCCTTTTGGTACCGCATCTTGCTACCCTACCTCCCGAGCCATCGAGAAATACATTGGTGGTCTACCCATGCAGATTCAGGATACGGTGCTAGGAAGGAATCCTTCGACACTAGAAGATGCTATTAAACTGGCTGCGCAGTTAACCGATAATCATGTGAAAGCTGGTTCTTTGACCAGAAAAGGGTCGAAGAAAAATACCGATAAACTTCCTAACGAAACCGTCAGAACCGACCAACCCGAGCTTTCCAAGAACAAGAAGAGGAAGGCTCAATCTCAAAACTTTGCTGTAATTACCCCTGCTGTGCCAATTACTCAAGTCCCTCCAACTCGTCAACCAGCAGTAAACAACCAATCACTAATCAAAAAGTCATACGCTGGACCCTTTCCGCAGTGTAACAACTGCAGTTATCACCATCCCGCTAACATTCAGTGTCGTCAATGCACAAACTGTGGTCGTTTGGGTCATATATTCAACATGTGCAGGAGTGCTGCTAAAGCTCCGACCAATGCACCAGTTCACCAACATCCTCTTGCAATTACCCAGGGTCGTGCATGCTATCAATGTGGTGATCCGAACCATTTCCGCAATCGATGCCCTTAACTTATCAGCCTAGTTCCTACGGCTCAAGGACATGCTTTCAACATTAATGCTCAACAAGCTCAAGCCACCAATGATGTGATTCAATTCTTGTCCTTGATTTCGTTTTCCTGATTAATTCAAGATTTGTAATCGTGATTTCCTTTTGTTACATTGATGTAATTTGAAAATTTCTAAATTTCTAATTGAAATATTTTTCCTTTCGTTGTTAAGTCGAACTTTGAACCGTTTGCACCGTGGAAGACGAAAGAGTTTGCAAGTCAACCTATGACTAAGGACACTCATATCTCCTAAATGATTTTAAATCATCAAAACAGAGGTGATTCCCTTACTTTGGTGATGATTCTTTATTCATTTCAATAAATGGTTTTCCAATGATGTGTTTTATGAAATTTCATCCTCTGGATTAGGGTGATTTCCTTATCTCGAGGACTGACTTCAATTATTCTCTTTGGAACTTACATTTCACAAATGACATGATCTCACCAAAATAGGATTGAAACCCGTACTTTGGTGACAAATGTCAATCTTCGATTGTTTTCTTGTTAACATCAAGCTCAATCATCAAGATACGCGTGAAATTCATACCTTGATGATAATTTTATTTTTATGGATTGTATTTTCTCAAATGAAACGACCTCGTCAAAGTAGGAGTGAATTCTGGATTTTGACGAGGAAGTCTATCTTATTATATTTTGTTTTTGTAAAAATTCATCGTTAAGATAGGAGTGATTTCCCTTACCTTAATGGTGAGTTACCTTGTCTTATTTCTAAAGATCCTCAGATCGAACATTTTGGATTGGTAAGCTAGTGGTCATACCTTAAGAGTACACCATCAAGTTAGGAGTGAAAACCATACCTTGAGGACTATTCTCATTTCTTGATCTCCAACTTACCATGGTTGTAATCAAGTGACGAGACGCATGTAGTAACTTGAAGGGTGAAATAATGTTAGTGTTTCGACCTATCAAGCCAAAGCATGATCTCTGAACTTGAACAGAGACCTGATCGTTTTAAGTTGATTTTGATTCCAAGTTTGGAGCATTTAAATTCTTAAATCGATTTCTTTTATTCTCATGTTTTGACTCGATCTAGCTACATCAAACCATTTATTCCTTATCTATCGATTTTCATTGTGAGATATCATCAACACCTGATTACGTGATGGTAGTCTTCTTAAACAATCTTTTGTCAAGTAAAGATATTATCTCTGATCACGATGGTCGCTTCATCTCTCATTTCTGGAAAAGTCTCCAATCATCTATCGAAACTCAACCAAATCTTAACACAGCTTATCAACCGCAAACCAACGGTCAGACTGAAAGAATGATACAAACCCTCAAGGATATGCTCCGGGCTAGTGTCATTGATTTCAGTGGATCGTGGGATTCTCATCTTCCGTTGATCGAATACTCTTACAATAACAGTTACAAGACCAACAGATGGCACCATCTGAGGCCTTGTATGGTCTGAAGTTGGTGAATCACAGATTACTGGTCCAGAATTAATACAAGAAACAACCGACAAAATTCATAAGATCCGTGATAACTTGGACGCTGCTAGAAATCGTCAAAAGCATTATGCTGACAAAAGACGTAAGCCCATGGAATACAATGTCGAAAATCTCGTACTTCTTAAGGTATCACCTTGGAAGGGAGTGATTCGCTTTGGAAAGAAAAGGAAGCTAGCACCTCGTTACGCGAGTCCATTCAAGTGCTCGAGCGAATTGGGAAAGTAGCTTACAAGCTTGAACTACCCCAAGAACTCGGCAATATACATCCGACGTTTCATGTTTCAAATCTCAAGAAATGTCTTGCCGATAAAAATCTCCACATTTCACTCGACGAAGTCCAGATTGATGGATCTATGCACTTTATTGAGAAACCTGTGGAAATTATGGATCGGGAAGTCAAACAACTCAAACGTAGCCAGATACCTATTGTCAAGTCCGCTGGGAATCTAAACGTAGCCCAGTTCACCTGGGAACGTGAGGACCAAATGAAATCTCAATATTCTCATCTTTTCGTTTCAGCCTCCTCGTGAACAAATCTCGGGACGAAATTTTCTAAAGCAGGGGAGACTGTAACATCGCGTATTTACAATAAAAATATATATATATATATTTTGTAAGCAATTAAATTTAATATGTTGTTGTTAATTCCAATAATTATAATAATTATAATCATAATAATAATAATAATAATAATAATATTTTTAAAGCCTATAATAAAAAAAAGTTTACATAAAATAACAACCATTTGAAACCTAAGGGCTGAATCGTAATAAATTATAACTAAATCAAAACCTTATGTTTTAGTTGCAAACTACCACAAACCTCGAGGACCCGTTGTGTAAATTACAAAAAAAAAAAAAATCACCCAACCCCACACCCCACCTTCTTCCCCATTTTGATCTTCCACTGTCGGCTAAAGAACCACGCAAAAAGCAGCCACTACGAATTGTATAATCGAAAGTAATCCCGCATATTCGAATTTTGGAACATTTAAAACTATCCTTTGGTATCAATTTCGTTCAAAACGAGCCAAATCACCCTCTCGAACACACATCTCGATCGCGACCTGCAACAACCGTGAAATCCCATTTCCGATCAAATTTAATCAAAATTAACATAGGGTTATTGTTCCTTATTACCATACGAAGCTAACCCTAAGATTAATTTGATTATGGTTATGGTTTGAGCACCATTCGAACACCTTCTTCATCGCGGACCTGCAACAACCTCGAAACCCCATCTCCGATCCATTTTTACTGAAATTGACAATGGGCTTATGATACTTATCATCATACGAAGCTTCCCACAAATTTAATTGGATTATAAACAAGATTTGAGCATCAAACGACCACCCCCTGTGCCGCGACCTGTTCTTCACTGGGTAAAACTCGATTTGATCATCATACATTTAATTACACACACACACACACTCGTTTCACATGGGGAACAGAAGCCCCATGTTTTTAATCGCTAATTGAATCGTTTGGGGGTTCAATTTGGGAGGATTCGAACCTAGGGCTCGAATGGAGTTTGGGGAATTGGGGTTTAAACGCGATTGAGCACAAAACAATTAAAAACCCCTCTTAACCGCGGATTATGTCTTGGTCTGATGGTTCCTGCGCTCTATCACAAACAGGAGGTCCCGGGTTCGACCCGGGCAGCCTCACTGTTTTTTTTATGCCATTTTTAAAGCTTTAAAAATTATGAAAAAATTTCTAAAAATTATAAAAAGGTTTCTGCAAACATTAGAAATTTTTAAAACAACCATATTAATTTCTAAAATTTATTTCAACATTTATTTTATTTATTTTATTAATTGTTTCAAATAAATAACATAACTAGTTAAATTTTTATAAAAAAAATAGATTTTAAATCACATCATCCAATTATTTCAATATATACACCTGTTTAACAATCAAATATAATATTCGTTATTTTTATCTTGATATTTTATTTATTTTATTAATCGTGTAAACCATGATTAAATATAAAAGTTTTATATTTAAATCTTTCCAAATTCATTTTCATTTCTTTTAGTCATTTAAATAATTAAATATTTTAATTAATTAATTATCATATAATTGATTAATAAAATTAATTATTTATTTTTCCACACTTTAATAATAAACCAAACAATTACGAGTATTGATACAAATACATTTATTAAAATCTAAACATAATCAATTCTAATAAATTCATTTTATTTATTTCAAAACATTTTTAACTAAATAAATTATTTAATTAAACCACCATTCAAAATCAAATGAAACCTTAATCTATTCCCAATTCTCACATTATTATTCTAAACTCGAGGCGCCATTCCTTAGGTTAATCATAAGGAAATCGTAGGTGTCAAATCTATCACGTTCAAAATCCAATCTCATCAATCAAGTGAGTATTCATATCCCCTTTTTATATCATTTCTTATTTGGGGGAAATCATGTGATACAATATATTCAATCATGATATTCTATTGTTATTTCGTTCTAAATTCAATTCAAGACAGGTTATGTTATTACTTGCAATTATGTGAACATACTGTGATAAACTGGACGACAGTAAAACCCTAATTCAATCAATCAATCAATCCTGGCAACAATGTAGATCTACTGGTTTGGATAACCCACCCCATATGGCTTACGAGTGGTGATTGTGCCAGAGGCAGGAGTTAATCTATGGTGTATGTGTAGAGTCTATTATGCAAGTGTCAAGTCAAGGGGTTGTTATTGTGTCGGTTTATCTATATGCTTTACTATTGCAATATAAGTCTTAACGTTACCTGGTGAATTGAATTATTCTCAATCAATCAATCAATCTATATGTATACTCAAAACTATGATTACTCACCAGCTAATTCGTTAGCTGACTTTATTTTCTCACATGATTTCAGGTTAAGCAAGCTAGTGGACTTCTACTTGATCATATAAGACCTGGACTTAGTCAAAACAAAAGACAATTATTATTTGTGATTTTAACTGTTGTATTTGTATCTGTAAAATTTATGATATCCTGTAATCTGATTTTAATATTATTTTCACTATTAGACAATCATGAGTTATGAACAATCAATCATTCCCTCGTCCGCTCCGATGATTCCGCCGTCGGTCGGGTGTGACATCCTGTGTCTCAATCAAAGCAGAAAGATGAAGAAACTTTCAAGTCTACAGGATCCTCTTCAAAGTTAAGATACCAACCAAAACAAGCCAAGTTGAAGAATGACTCGGATAAGCATGAGATAATCAGAAACCTGAATCATCTTCAACAGAATCATCCTCACCACCATCAGATCAAAAAGAAACAACTAATAGTGAAACTTCAAGATTAATTCATGAAGGAGTAACTATTGTTGACACAACTGGCAAACCCAAGACAATTAAGCCTTGGGTTGTCAAGACTAACTAATTCTTTTTGTGTGCAGGAACAATCAAGGAGAGCTGACAACAAGTGGTATGTTGACAGTGGTTGTTCCAGACATATGACAGGCAACTGTGCACTTCTCCATGACTTCAAACATAAACATGCCTCTTATGTGGCATTTGGTGGGGATAGAAGGGAGGTAAAATTGTTGGTGAGGGAATGGTAACTAACGGTGTTTTAACATTTGAAAAAGTAAATTACTGTGAAAATTTGCAGTATAATTTACTTAGTGTTTCCCAAATTTGTGATCAAAATTATTTAACACTATTTGATAACACTAACTGTTACATTCTTAAGCCAGGTTTTACAGTTCCAGCAGACTGGATACTTCTTAAAGCATCAAGAAAAGGCAACACATATATCTTGGATATGAACAACACAACACTCACACAACATGAGACATGCCTGCTGTCCAATCGTCCGAAGATGAATCTCAATTGTGCATAGAAGACTTGTCCATTCCAACATGAAGAACATGAATAAATTGGTGAAAAATGACTTAGTCATTGGATTACCAAACAAAGAATTCATTGTTCTAATCACTGTTCTTCATGTTATAAAGGAAAACAACACAGAGTGTCTCATAAATCCAAAACAATCAACACTAACACTACACCACTCAAATTGCTTCACATGGATCTCTTTGGTCCAACCAATGTGCTGAGCATTGGAAAAAGGCAATATTGTTTGGTGATAGTTGATGATTTCACTAGATTTACATGGGTCTTTTTCTTAAAACATAAGAGTGAAACATCTGAAACATTAATGGACTTTGTGATCAAGATTGAGAATCAACTTGATTTAAAAGTTAAAATTTTTAGGAGTGACAATGGAACTGAATTTGTTAATGCTGATTTGAATTCTTTTTGCAGGACTAAAGGAATAGCTAGACAATTCAGTGCCCCAAGAACTCCACAACAAAATGGAGTGGCTGAAAGGAGAAATAGAACACTGATAGAAGCAGCCAGAACAATGCTAGCTGATTCTCAGCTGCCCATTACATTCTGGGCAGAAGCTGTGAATACAGCTTGCAATGTTCAAAACAGAACTTTGATAGTCAAAGAACATAATAAAACACCCTACGAACTCTTATTTAAAAGAAAACCTTTTATAGGATATCTTAGAGCTTTTGGGTGTCATGTGTCTATTTAAATACTAAAGAACAATTGGGAAAATTTTCTGAAAAAGCCTATGATGGTTTCTTTGTTGGATATTCATCCACTTCTAAATCATATAGGGTGTACATTCCAGAACATAACATAGTTGAAGAGACTCCAATGTTTCTTTTGATGAATCCATGTTTACTACCAATGTAAAAGGATCATCTTGGTTATTTGATATAGATGCATTAACTGAATCATTTAACACTGGTTATTTGATCAACGCAGGTGCTGCGGATACATGTTATCCCTTTGTGCCCCCAAGTGTGAATGAAATGCCTTTAACAGCTGACCCACCAAGAGCACAAGTGTCACCTGGACCACAACAAAGATCAAGTCAGCAGCATGAAGCTACTTCTGGAGAAGCAAACTCTTCATCCCCAGCACATGTGAATTCATCCGTAGATGTTTCCTCATCCGCAGATATAAATACTGGTGCAACTACCAATGCTAGAGATGGAGAGGAGGTAGTCATTCAACAACCATTGCCAGCTGACCAACATTGTTCATCCGTAGATGGTGATGCATCTCCTACGGAAGTACAAAATGCCTCCGTCGATGCTGCAGTTCCTCCTACGGAAGATCAAAATCCTGCTTCCGTAGAACCTCCTGCGGAAGAACAAAATCCTGCTTCCGTAGAACTTCCTGCGGAAGAAGACAAAGCAGCCAATCGAACACAAGCTGATCCGAACGATCATGAGCCTTTTGATTATTTCATCGACTCAACTTCTCAGCTGACACCATCTGCTTTAATGGATTTCACTAACTTAGACTCCACAGTTCACGTCGATGCTGTCTCAACAAGCAGAGTACACAAGTCTCACCCAACAGACAATATCATTGGGGACTTGCATGCCAGAACCACAAGGAGCAAAGGAGGTGTGGCAAACATTTGTTTGTTCACCTGCTTTTTGTCCCAAACAGTTCCTGCAAACATTACAGCTGCATTAAAAGACAACAGCTGGATTAGGCTATGCAAGAAGAGCTACAATAATTCAGAAAACAGAAAGTGTGGACTCTTGTAGATTTGCCTACAGGTCAACATCCAATTGGCACAAGATGGATTTTCAAGAACAAGCTGGATGACAGAGGTATCATAGTGAGAACAAGGCAAGACTTATTGCTCAAGGATATACTCAGGAAGAGGGCATAGACTATGATGAAGTCTTTGCACCAGTTGCAAGGATTGAAGCTATACGAGTCTTCCTCGCTTATGCAGCATTCAAGAGGTTCACAGTCTATCAGATGGATGTGAAGTGTGCTTTCCTTTATGGGAAAATTGATGAAGAAGTCTATGTGGCTCAACCCCCTGGTTTTGAAGACCCTGATTATCCACATAGAGTATACAAGCTTGATAAAGCTTTGTATGGTCTTCATCAAGCACCCAGAAAGTGGTATGACACTCTATCATCATTCTGCTGAAGAATGGCTACAAGAGAGGAACTATTGATCAGACACTCTTCCTCAAACAAGAACATCAAGATCTTTTGGTGGTTCAAATATATGTTGATGACATCATATTTGGGTCAACCAACAAGAAGCTGTGTCAAAGCTTTGAAGACTTAATGAAATCTGAATTTCAGATGAGCTCCATGGGAGAATTGACTTTCTTCCTTGGCTTACAAGTTCATCAGAAACCAGATGGCATTTTCATTAATCAGAGAAGTACATTCATCAAATTTTGAAGAAGTACAATCTTGCTGATTCCACTTCATGCAAGACACCAGCATCAACAATAGACAAGATTGTGCCTGACCCTGCTGGCAAATCCGTAGATCAAAGATTGTACAGATCTATGATCGGTTCTTTAATGTATCTAACTGCCAGTAGACCTGACATAATGTTTGCTGTTTGTGTTTGTGCCAGGTATCAATCAGACCCAAAGGAGTCACATTTGAATGCTGTAAAGAGAATTTTCAGATATCTGAAAGGCAAACCTGCATTGGGACTTTGGTATCCCAAAGATGGAGACTTTAGCCTTTACTCCTATTCCGATAGTGACTATGGAGGGTGCAACACACACAGAAAATCCACAACTGGTGGATGTCAATTTTTAGGACCAAGACTTGTTTCATGGCAGTGCAAGAAGCAAACAAATGTATCTGTATCCACAGCTGAAGCAGAGTACATAGCTGCTTCAGCAGGTTGCTCTCAAGTACTTTGGTTGCAAAACCAATTACTTGATTATGGTTACAATTTCCTTCATACACAATTCATATTGATAATTCAGCTGCTATGTTTATAACTGCTAACCCAGTTCAATATAGTAAAACAAAACATATAGAAATCAGATACCATTTTCTGAGAGATTGCTCTGAAAAGGGTCTAATTAAGTTAGTCAAAGTAGACACAACCAATCAGCTTGCTGATTTGTTTACTAAAGCATTTGATTCTGTTAGATTTAATTTCTGATAGAATCTTTAGGGATGATTAACTTAGAATAAATCAACAATAGCATATGATTGACTTTGTGAAGAGTAATCGTCACGGATAACTTAAGTGTCTGTTAGAACATCTATACATGCATTATATATGGGAAATGATAGTAGACTATACTTGGCTATTAAACAAAAACTCAATCTGACTTATATCATACTGATATGTGAGTAGGTTCAACTTGAGTGGAAACAAATCTAAGAGCATGCCAAACTAAAAGCATGAGGTAACTGTCTGTGAGGATCCCATTTGAGAATCAGGAAGGTATGTTCTCTCCTGATGTGATCAAATCACTTACACAAGCACTCTATGTAAAACTTTATAATATTCTATCTTTGCAAAGTCATATTCCCTCTGTTTTGTGTGAACAAAGACCTGGGAATGTGATTAATAAGTGTGATCTTCATTCTCCCTCTGTTTTGTGTAAACAAAGACCTGGGTTAAAGTTCACCTCTGTTTTACGAAAGTAAAGACCTGGTGACTATGAAGATCATATTTCAGCTCTAAAAAGGAATACTTGTGATCCATTGAACATCAAGTCAACGAGCTTTAACATCAAAGCATTCATGAGACTGAAAATTGTCTCAAGATAGAACTTATAACTTAATGTACATAGTCATTAAGTGTGGAATGTAGTGATTTGCCTCACCTACGGAAGGCATACTCTAATGATAATTGAATGTGGGACTCATGATTGCTACTGAATAACAAACTTCACAACATGATAAATCGCATGCCTAGTTGATACAATACTCTTGTTTGAATTTAAGTGGATCTATATACTTGCAATCAGATATGTGTTGAATCACCTAATCCACATCAGCAGAAGCCAAGTCATAGTATGATCCCCCTATATATATATGCCTGCATGTAACTGTTTGTCAGATGTTTAATTGTTATCTCAACCGACTTTCTCTCATTTAGACTGTCATATGCCTGTCATGCCTGTTCACAACTTAAATTTATGATGAATGCCACAGTTTCACATTAATCACAAATTTAGGGGGAGTAGTTCATGCATGAAAAAACAATTACTTTGAAGGAATTGGAACTTGAGCACTAACTTGAATGCAGGATACAGGAAACTTGCTTCCCTGTACTTAATTGCCATGCAAATAAAGTCAACAATGTCCAACATCAACATTTGATTCTACTCTGTAGACATCATACATTTAAAGTTTTCAAACTTTAAGTTCCGCAGAAGTTTCAGTAATATTTCTCATCCGTAGAAGTAACAGTGAAATTTCTGCATCCGCAGAAGTCACAGTAATACCTCCCATCCGTAGAAGTATTATGTGGTTTCTGATTCACCAATAAAACAAAACAAATGCATTATTTGAACTTACATCCGATGTAGGTTCCGCAGATGTTGACATCCGCAGAAGTTAAGGTTCCGCAGATGTTGACATCCGCAGATGTCAAGGTTCCGCAGATGTTCTGCGAAGAGAATGCATTCTAAACACTTGGAATATGGAAAGGAATAAATGAAAGTGGGCCCAACATAGGAATAAATGAAGTGGGCCCAACATAATGTGAGCCCAGCATAATTAATAAAAGAAGTTCATATGTTGGACTATAAATAAGGTTTCTGACTCTTAAAATTCATTTATCACTTTTACAGAGCACTTTTTTAGATTAACCTAGAAAATCGCACTTTTTCCCCTTTTTCAAAATTTCAAAATATCAACATTATCCGGTAACCGATTACTGTTACTGCAAAGGTAAATCATGTCTTAAACATCAATACGGAACTGGTTAATCGATTATTGTCATTCAAACGATTCAACTGCGTGGTTTCTAACTTGATTTTCTTTGCAGATGGCAAATAGATTTGTTAAGGAGCACAATGTGTACGCATTCTTGAACGCTGATGATCCAGCAGCGGAAGGATGTCGAGATATCATCAGATATCTGCGACGATCCAGGCTCTACTACGCCTTGACGGCTGAGCCTGTGATCCATCAGGCGCACATAATCGGATTCTGGAACTCAGCACGAGTGGAAGAACAAGATGATGAGAAGTAATTGTGGCTGAGATTCTGAATCGACGTCTTCGAATCACAGAAAGCACAATACGAAGATGTCTAGAACTGGGAGATAGAGAAATGGGGCACCCAGATGTATTCGAGAATGAATACATTGAAAAGGTATTTAACCTC
This sequence comes from Flaveria linearis, assembly GCA_024085815.1. Classification (NCBI taxonomy): domain Eukaryota; kingdom Viridiplantae; phylum Streptophyta; class Magnoliopsida; order Asterales; family Asteraceae; genus Flaveria; species Flaveria linearis. Next base: position 18,546,664 of record CM044003.1, read on the forward strand.
ATGGGTTACGATGGTGATTACGAGAAAGGTGAAATCAAGAAGGGTAGGTTGTGCAAACCATACAGATTCCTGTGTCACATCTACCTGAAATGCATGTCGAACAGGAAATCGGGACTAGACAGATTCTCTCGGCATATATCATCCGAATCATTGGGTGTTCGAGGGGAGAACTTACAACTATGCCAAATACATCTTCAACTGCATGAGTGAACAAGTCAAATTGCAGAAGAATGACAAGATGTATATGTTCCCAGATTCCTACAACTGATAATCAACTCAGAACTTCCGGGTTGAATAGAGTTGGCGATGTGTTTGTTCAAGCACATCTGAGCAAATCAGTGCTGAACAAACTTAGTGGAAAGTATGAAGGACCGGATATGCCAATGTTCGCTCATGTTATAGATCCGCAAGCTGACCTGCCACAAGAGTTGGCATGGACAGATGAAGCAGAATCATCTGTTGATTCTGCACAATCTTCTCACTCTCCACACCAAACACCACAACACCAACAACAATCACCACTCCAAACACCACCACTACAACATCATTCACCCAACCAATCACCATCAAGCCTAAACACCCAACCAATTTCCCCAATTCACCACCATCAATCACCAGTACCAATATCATCATCATCCTCTCAATCATCATCTCATCACACTCAACCATTCTCTCCACAACAAATCCAATCCCCCATACAACCACCACCAGAATCTTCCAACATCAATCTCCGGAAAGTGCTGGGACTGAACCTATTGAGGTAACTGAGTCTGTACACTCCGTACACTCAGGAGACACAGAATTATTATCTGAAGCCAGCACTGTTCCTTTCTCACCAACACACACAGATGAACAACCTTCCTCAACACATACCGAGCCAATATCTTCATTGAAAGATGAACAACCTGCTGATGAACATGGGGAAGTTCAAGAATCTGCTCAGGATGTCACTGCATACCATGAAGATGACTTAAGTGACAGTGACATTCCTGTGAGCAAAAGCTTTCTGGTTGCTAAGTACAACAAGTTGGTACTTAAATCCAATAAGCGAAACAAAGAATTGTGAAGCTGTACGGTGTTATCCAAGAAAGGATGAAGAACTGAGAAGAAGGATGCCAGTCTAAAAGACTGAGAGAAGATGCACTGTCCAACAATGAAGTTATTGATCTACTGTTGCAAACAAAACGAGAGTTGGAGGCTGCTTTAAAACTTGAGCAAAATGAAAAGGCTGAGCAAATCAACAAAAAGATTTAGAGATAGAAAGCCTGAAAAGAAAACTCTCTGATTTGAAAACAAAAGTGGATTCAAGTGCTGAACCAGAAAAACAATCGGTAGAGCTACTAAGCCGCTGATCTCATACACCCGAAAAGAAAATACTTTGGAGCCACACAAAAGAAACCAGAAGAAGAAAGCTCCCCAAAGAAATCAAAAGTTCCATCTCCTGCTCCTACACCTTCAGTAGAAGTTTCTGCTGTGAAGGTATCCTCCGGAGAAGAAGAAAAAAGTGATAAAGAGTGGGAAGAATTAACAAGGATGGAGTCTCCCATTGCTGATAAGGGTGGAAAGGCCGATGACCTTCTAACAACTGCTGATATCTTGGAAGAGAGGCCTGACTCCAGCATGTTTATGACCCTCATCAACCATGGGTTTCCGTATGACATGGTTGAGAGGATGAACAGAACAGAAATGGCCAATGCATTGAAAGAATTTGAATTTGCAAGGTTCATAATCCCAAATTGTGATTATGAAGCCTTTACAACTTTTCAATCATTGGAGAAAATAAGGAAAGATTTGGGCCACTGTGACACAGCCAAACTCAACAAGTATAATATGACTTGCTGGTTACAGGGTCACAACTACAAACCGCATGAGCTCAAAGGCAGAACCACAGGAGAACTGCGGAGGATGATGGAGCATGTGATGAAAGTGGAACTGGAAACTGGAGTTAAGTTTAGAACCACTGCTCCACATCCAAAAGAACAAAGCAAACTTGCTGCTGATCCAGTAACTGTTGAATCAAAAGATCAGCACAAAGAAAAAGAAAACTAATCAGAGAGCCAAGGGCTGTAATCCCAGGAAAGGTATGGCCTCTGGGAACAACAGTTTGAGAGATTACTGAGAAGAAATCCTCTCTCATTGAACTGTATGATCACATCATAACTCCCAGCTCTGTGGAAGAAAACAGGATTATGGCCTGGAAATATGATCCAGACTGGGATTGCGCAGTAATTAAGAGAACATCTGGAAGAATTCAATACTTCCATGATGTGGAAGCTCTGTTGAGTCTTCCGGAGCAAGACATAAGGACTTGCAGAGCATCCAATAACCAACTATCCAATCCATCTCAGGGGGAGAGACTTCTCTGCAGCTGTAAATGGTATGAAGACCAGATTCATTGATGATGTGCTGACACAAGCAAAGAAAGATGATAAAGAGCACAACAGAATCAAACAAAGCCGGAAAAGAGGAACAGCTGAAGTCTCATCCCTTGTAGATGAAGACATGCTAAAGAGAGTTGGATGTGATAAACACTCAGATACCATCAAAAGCATAAAAGGAAATCAGTTCACTTATCCCATCACAGAATGGGGATATGTTGAAAAGACAAAAGAATGGTATTGCTGAGAAATGCTGATGGAAGAAGGCTGATAAGATCAGAATCTTTGATCCAGTAGAGATAAAGATGCTGCATCCCAGTTACACTTCATACCTTCACGACAAATTCTTTCCAAAGCTAACAGATGAAAAAGCTCAAATGATCTCTGCCTGTACGTGCACATGATACAAGTCATTGATAAACTGCATGCCAAGGCACACAAGAGAAGGAAACATGAGGCTGGGCTACTGAAGGGTAATACCATAGCTGAAGTGTCTGAACTCAGAATCTCAGAAGAAGATGAATTAGAGATTATGCATAATGATAGTGTAGTGGAAACACTCACTACGAAGAAGATGTTTGGGTCTGAGTTATGACACGCTGAAGAAGATCAGCAGGATGAAGATCAAGTACAAGTATGATGATCAGAAGACTGCTGTATCTTACTTTTATAACAAGATGATAGCAAGAGTCAGGAGCTTGCTGTTTTGAAGGACTGATTACAAGGAGCTAAGCCTAAGGGGGAGTATTGTTAGGTCTAGATTGTATAGGGCTAGATCAATTTTGTATAGGCTTAGTACTTGAAAATCAAGTCTTGTAATTAACATTTGTAACAGTCAAAATATATATATATATGTGATTTGAATCTATAGGTTAACCCCATATATGTATGTGTGTTGATTTGTGACTTGACAGGAAAAACAATATACTTGGATGGATTTACTGAAATTGACCAAGTGTAGGAAATCTACGGATGAACAACTTTGTTATCCGTAGATATGTTTCTTGACCAAATGACCAAGTACATGTTTCTGCGGATGATCAAGTGTCAAGAAGGGAAGTCTCCTACGGAAGAAGAATTTCCTACGGAAGAACAACTTTGCTACGGAAGACTAAATCATCTACGGAAGAACAAATGTTCTGCGGACAAGAAGATTGCTGCGAAGAACATTATACTTGTGCGATTGCAAATACCAAGAAGTCAAACAAGTCAACTCAATCAATAACAAATCCCGAGAGATCCGGTGTTTCCTTAACCGACTCAAATCATCTATAAATATGAGTCCTAGGTTTCACATCTCGGGAACACAATCAAACAATATTACGGCGATCAAGAGTTCATTGTGCAACCCTAGCAGCCGTCACATCAACATCAAACATCATTCGATTCACAGAATTTGATTGTTCATAGTTATTCATTATCTTTTGTAATCATTACATTATAGTTAATGAAATACATTTGAATTATTATAGATTTCGTGTTTATTATGTTTCTGTGGTTGTGTTCATCATTGATCATTATAAACAATTAAACGTCAATTAGTGATAATTCCGCGATCATTAAATTGATTTATTTTAATACTGATAATTCCTGAATTGCGATCCTTGGATTCACATAATCATTCGACATCATATATACATTTGAATTACAATGATTTTGTGCTGAATATCTTGTTCTCTCGGTTGATTCGATTAGAGTGCGCACCCGTCTTCGCGAGTTATCAAGTGCAACAATTCAAACGAAGTGAGATCGATCGCTTTTAAGGACTTTACATTTGGTATCAGAGCAAGGTGGCTCTTGATACAACGGATCTTATTCCGTGATCTTCCGTCGAGGACGTTAAACAAGTTGAAAGCTTATCCGGTTTCATCAAGGTTCAATCCGAACCGAGAACACACAAGAATTCAAAGCGAGTTGGATGATTTTTGTGAAGATTTGAAGCTTGCAAGTTGCGTCCAATTTGATATCCGCTTATGCGAGAACCTTCCTTCCGAAAGGTTTTGTTGAAGATTCAAGTTGTGTTTAAATACAAACGATATCATAATCCAAGGGGGATTATAAGGGACAAAATATTGGATTACAATATCGTTGTTGGTCGCGTGCAACAAAGTCACGAGAAGCTGCATGCATGCATGCGAAAGAAGAACAAATCGCATGCGTGCGATTTGTTGATGCGAGACTCTTACGCGACAAATGCTTGCGAAATCTGGAAGGCAGGCAGCACATGCATGCGAAATATTGAATACGAAAATGGCATGCGAAAATTGAATAATGCATGTGAAATCTTGAGTGGAAAGCCACGTATGCGAAAATTCCTTTTCAAAAGTAAAGAATGCGACAATGAAATGCATGTGAGAACATGCAAGTGACAATTTAGATGCTTCTAAGGTGTTCATGCGACAACTTCCATTAAATAATAAATGCGAAATGCATGTTATCACATGCAATGCGAAATGTATATTATATATATTTGTGATTGTGCGCAGCAATAGTGTGTGTGCCACTTATTCCACTGTGAAACAATTTGTAAACAAGTGTGTGTGTGTTTAGTTTTAGTGTTTGCTCATTGAGCAGATCACGTTCGTGATTATTTCCACCTTCGGGTGAGATCGATCTTGTATCGATTATCATTGTAATCATTCGACATCATATATACATTTGAATTACAATGATTTTGTGCTGAATATCTTGTTCTCTCGGTTGATTCGATTAGAGTGCACCCGTCTTCGCAAGTTATCAAGTGCAACAATTCAAACGAAGTGAGATCGATCGCTTTTAAGGACTTTACAAATACTCCTTGGTCGAAAGAGGAGAAAATAGCTTTATGTCGTGCTTGGATTAATATATCCGAAGCTTGTCAAGCCGGTATTTTGTTAAGTAATTACTAAATATCTAGTTTTACCTTATTTGTTTTTAACATTTTGTCAATACTTTTTTTGTAGCCAACTATCAAAAGTCGAAGGTGTTTTGGGCGAATATTAACTCTTCCTACGAGCAAATTGGTTGTAGAGAACGCCCACCGACATGATTTCCGGTCGTTGGGCCGAAGTTTGACAAAGTAACAGCAAGCATCGAGACGACGACAAAGGCGGAAGCTTCTAAAGCTAGGTTAAAAAAATTAGTCTTTCTTACCCATGACTTTAATTATCTTCCCGATTCGGACAAGATTTTAATGGAAAAATAAAATGATCATATTCGTAGATAATTAGAGGGCGGGCCTTGGCGCAGCGGTAAAAGCTGTTCCTAAGGGACCGAAGGTCTCAGGTTCGATCCGTGGAAACGGCCTCCCCACAAAATGTGGGGGAAGACCGCGTACATCTTCCCTTAAATGGGACGGACCCTCCCTGGACCCTGCGAAAACGCGGGAGCTCTTTGCAGTACCAGGTACGCCCTTTATAGTTTTTTAATGAATTTTATTTCTTAATGCTAATGTTAAATTTTGATATTAATGTTTTACATTAAAAAAATAACTTAAGAAATTTGTTAAAGCCCATGATCACCCATTCCATAACAGGTTCAAGCTACTTGATTAGAGGTTCTATCCAGTGCACAGTTAGCATCCAGTCAACGTCACATGTCGTAATATTACAGGATAACCCACTTGGGGCTTTATCCCACAACACATAGCCTTACCCGTTACTTTCTTAGTTGTAGAGTTGTTGGGCAAAGGGTTGACTCCTTTTTTTTACATAATGCTTTAACCGCTACTTACTTGCCTTTTGCTAGTAGGTGTTGACTATTTGCAAATCGCAAAAAGGGGAAAATGGAGGATGTCAGGTAATCTTCCAAAGGCATTTCATTCTTTATTTGTTTGGCGCTCATTTTCTAGAAGAAGCTCTTATTCTTTCCGAAGTCAGACATTCACGTCCTTTCCTTATGGCGAGGAATATCTTACTAAAATTGCTTCAACGCTCTCTCTCCACACGAACGCTCTCTGCAACGCTCTCTCTCTGCAACGTCCGAATCTTCCACCCACCGGCGACCTCCGCCGACCTATCCTCACCGGCGACCTCCGCCGGCCTAACCCGAGAGCATCTCCTTCATCCGAGAGCATCTTCTTTGCGGTACTCCCGGCTACTCTCGGCTACTCATCCGACAGCCCCCGCCGGCCTAACCCCACCGGCTACTCGATCGACCTCTTCCTACTCATCCGAAGAGCATCTCTCTTGGCTACTCATCCGAAGAGCATCTCTCTCGGCTACTCATTCGACAGCCCCCGCCGGCCTAACCCGACATCTGCTACTCTCGGCTGTCTTCGATCGACAAAACCTCACCGACTCTCGATCAACAACAACTCTCGGCCTAACCTGACATCTGCTGCTCTCGACATCTCTTTCGCGAATCTAGGGCAACAACCCTAGATCTTACTACTGTTAGTCTTCTTCTGCCTTGGATTCGCAACCCTAAGCGAAGGTTGCTAAATCTAGGGCACATTCTGAAGAACCGCACATCTGGTGAGATTGTTCCTTCTCTCTCGCTTTTAGTTCTAGTTTAGGCTGATATTGGCTGGGTTAGGAGTACCAGCAGCTGTTGAGATATTTGTGTTGCTTTCGGGTGCTCTTTACAGGTTTACTGGTTACTGGTGCATCACTTGTGTGATCTGTTTTCTGTTGCTCTCTACTGGTTTGTGTGATTTTTAATCCTTGACTCTTCTTTATAGGTTTACTGGTTTACTGTTTACTGGTTTGTGTGATCTTTTTTTGTTGCTCTTTACTGTTTTGTGTGATTTCTGTTGCTCCTTATAGGTTTACTGGTTTACTGGTGCATCACTTGTGTGATCTGTTTTCTGGTGCATCACTTGTGTGATATAATTCTTGTCTAATTGATTAGTGGTTAAAACTTGCTGATTAGTTGTATAATTGTTAGTGTTTTGATATTAATTGCTGAGTAAGTTGTATATTGTTGGTTGAGTTGGTGTGTTGAGCATTTATGGCTGTTGTCCTCATTTCTGGTCAATCTTAGAACTGTTCTCTACATAGGTTTTATTGGCTTATTTGAATCTATACTCAGGATAGTGTGTCATTGTGTGAAGTGGTGATCATTGTTGCTATTTTTTTGATTAAGTTCTGGTCCATCGTGTACTGTTGAACGCGTGTGACGGATTGCTTTTGATTGTGCTTTACTTCTGCTATAATTCCTTTTTTAGGGGTTGTTCTAGTGGACTCTGTCAGGTATATAGACAGCAGGTGTCATTATCCTGCCCGAGATCATGTTCGGTGACGAGAGGTGCGAATACAAGGAAAAGGATTTTAGATTAAGAGTGGCATCGTGGAATGTAAGAACCCTAACTAGTAAGTTACTAGAGTTAATTGATGTGCTAAGGAACGTAGGGTCCAGATAGCGTGTCTCCAGGAGACTAGATGGCGGGGTGAGAGAGTAACAGAGTGCGATAGTTATAAATTATGGTATTCAAGGTCTGACGGAAGAAAAATGGAGTAGGGTTTCTAGTTGCTAAGGAACTCCAAGATAATGTAGTGGAGGTAAGAAGATACGATGATAAAATTATGCTGTTAAGAATAGTAATAGGGGATGAAGTAGTGGCAGTAGTTAGTGCGTATGCTCCACATGTCGGACTAGGAGAAACAGAAAGAAAAAAGTTCAGGGAGAGTTTAGATCACGTTATGGGTGACATACCTAGAGACGAAAAAATGCATAGGAGGAGATTTTAATGGGCATATCGGTAAGGATAATGACCACTTCCAGTTGATGCATGGAGGCTTCGGGTATGGCCTTAGGAATGAAGGCGGTAAGGAGCTTCTTGACTTTGCAGTAGCGCATGACTTAGGATCATAAATTCGTTTTTTAAGAAAAGAGAATCGCATCTAATCACGTTTAGCAGCGGCGGGAGACACACGCAGATAGACTATTTGTTGACGAGGAGAGAAGATCGTAGCTCGTGGAAGGACTGTAAGACAATCCCAGGAGAGACAGTTGTGACACAACATCATATGTTAGTGGCGGATATACGCGTGAAGAGACCAATTGTCCAACAAAACAAGAGAATTAGACATACGATCAAATGGAGCCAGCTCAAGGACGAAAACATTACCATTTTTAGAGATAAGGTCATACCAATGAACCATCCTGGACCACAGGAAGACGCAAACCAAAAGTGGGAGGCAATGGCAAATACGCTCATCCAAGCAGCTAAGAAACGCTTGGAGTTATAACAAAGAGGACAGGCGACCATAAGGAATCTTGGTGGTGGAACGAAAATGTACAGGAGAAGATACGAATTAAAGAACAAAGTTGCAGAGAGCTTATACGCTGTAACAATGAGGAAGAACGCCCAGAGCTAAAAGATAAATACAAGGAGGCTAAGAGAGAGGCGAAGAAATCGGTGTCAGAGGCAAAGAACGCGGCATATGAGATGATGTATAAACGACTAGAGACGAAAGAAGAAGAGCATCACATGTTTAAGTTAGCCAAGGCAAGAGACAGCAGAAGACAAGACCTGAGAATTGTGAAGTTTATAAAGGCTGCGGATGGAAAAGTTTTGGTGAACGACAAGGACATCAAGGGAGATGGAAAACTTACTTCGATAACCTTTACAACATAAACAACCCAAATCAACAAGCTGAGATAGATAATACAACCCAAACAACACAACAAACAATTGCTATTGTAGAAGCATCACAGTAGACGAAGTTACGAGAGCTATGAAGAAAATGGGAAGGGCTAAAGCGGTGGGGCCAGACAACATACCGATTGAAGTGTGGAAATGCCCGGGAGATGAGGGGCTCAAATGGCTAACAGATTTATTCAACACTATCTTTACGACAGGAAAATGCCAGACCAGTGGAGAACCAGTGTTATAGTCCCCATATATAAGAAAAAAGGAGATGTACAAAGTTGCGAAAATTACAGGGGAATAAAGCTATTGAGTCACACGATGAAATTATGGGAAAGAGTTATTGACACGAGAATTAGACGAGAAACTCATATAGCGTCAAACCAATTTGGATTTATGCCAGGACGCTCTACGACAGAAGCAATACACGCCATAAGGAGGATAATGGAGAAATACAGAGAAAAGAAAAAGGACCTCCATATGGTATTCATCGACCTAGAAAAGGCCTATGACAGCATTCCGCGTCAACTAATTTGGGAAAGTCTACGACTTAGAAGGGTACCAGAGAGGTATATCCAAATAATCAAGGATATGTATGAGGGGGCAAAAACGTGTGTGCGAGCCCCGATCGGAGACACAGACTCATTCACAGTGGAAGTGGGACTCCACCAAGGATTGGCACTGAGCCCATTTCTCTTCACAGTAGTGTTAGATGAGATGACCAAGTCTATACAGCAGCCAGTTCCGTGGTGCATGCTCTTTGCGGATGATATTGTCTTAATATCGGAATCTAAAAGGGTGCTTAACGACAAGCTAGAACAGTGGAGAGCAGCACTAGAGCGCAAAGGTTTAAGGATAAGTCACTCAAAGACAGAATACATGCATTGTAACTTTAGTGGCGAGGCGGAAGAGGACACCCACATCAGTATCCAGGGTATGGCGGTCCCACAAACGTATAGGTTCAAATACCTGGGCTCGTACTTGCAGGAGGACGGAGAGATACACAGCGATGTAGCGCACCGTGTTCAAGCAGGATGGTGCAAGTGGAGAGCAGCATCAGGGATCCTATGTGATAAGAGGTTTCCAGCAAAACTAAAGGGAAAGCTATATCGAGTGGCAGTACGTTCAGCTATGTTATATGGAACAGACTGCTGGGCCATAAAGAAATCGCAAGAGAAACAAATAGAGGTAGCGGAAATGCGAATGCTGAGGTGGATGTGCGGTCACACAAGACTTGATCGGATAAGAAACGAAGTATTTCGACAGAAGCTAGAAGTGGCCTGTATCGCAGATAAAATACGAGAGGGAAGATTAAGATGGTTTGGGCATGTCAAGAGGAGATCAATGGCGGCACCAGTTAGAGCAGTAGAGAACATCATCTTAGAGGGTAGGAGGAGTAGAGGAAGACCTGAATTGACTTGGGATGAGGTAATTAGGCGAGATATGATACACTTGCACCTCTCTGAGCACATGATCGAGGATAGGACTGAGTGGAGGCGTAGAATTAAAATTAAGGACTTCTAGTTCGAACTATAGGCAGGAAGGGTATTTGAAGTCTGGTTGCGGGGCCTGATGTTTAAGTAGCCCATATCTGCCCTTTAACAGTGATTCTGCATGCACCTAGGATATTTGTATGCTATGTGTTGTTTGGTTTATTGTGTACTGTAGGCTATGTGTTGTATGATTTATTGTATGATGTCTTGCTAGCGATATGGCTTTTTTGTATACTGTATGTTATGTGTTGTATGATTTATTGTATGTTGTCTTGCTATCAGTATGGCTTTTGCTATCGAGTCGGGGGTCTCTTTGGAAGCGGTCTCTCTACCTAACAAGATAGAGGAAAGACTCGCCTACACCTACCCTCCCTAGACCCTGCTCTTGAGTGGGATATACTGGGTTTGTTTGTTTGTTTGTTTGTTTGATGCTCCTAGCTTTTCCTGGTATTATTGGCAAGGGTTCCTAGTCTTAACCATATTTACGTCTTCAATTTGGTATATCATGCTTTGAATTGTCTCTACACTTTTGTTATTCTTAGATCTATGTTGACTACCTTGTATGGTACACTCTTATTTCATGTAGTTTAGCTAGGAATTATATTGTGCCTACACTTTGACCACTTAGTCTCAAGTGCATCTTTATACACTGTCATGACTCATATTGTATGCTCGCTTACAATATGTTTTGTCTATGTATATTACATGATACACGTGCCACTAAATGCTTGAAGCCAAACGTCTTATCGATCAAAACTTACCCTCTTCCCATCTCTCCGGATCTTATATATTTCTTTTTTAACCCCCACAATAACATCACATCCTCTTTGTTTTTCATCATCTGAAAAAGGGTCGTTGAAAACCTCCTTCAACATCAACAACCCAAACCCTAAATTCCATCAAAACCGTACAAATTCCCCCCAAAACCCCAATTCAATCTCAATTCATCCACACACCACCACATCAATTTCAATTCTTGTACATTCTGTCCCCAATTCCCACTTGTTTTCATCAACCCCATCGAAAAATTCAAACTTTGAAGCAATTGGTGAGTGAATTGTGATGGGTAGGGCGTATATCGATCCATCGAGGCCATCTTCATCATCATCTCCACCGTCAGTGACCACATCGACGTCGATTACCGAAACAGTGAACGGGAGCATGATTTCAATATTACGGGTTATTCGCTATCGAAGGGTCTTGGGGTTGGGAAGTATGTACCTTCTGATACGTTTACCGTTGGTGGGTATTCGTGGGCGATTTATTTCTACCCTGATGGGAAGAGTCCCGAGGATAACGCGAGTTATGTGTCGTTGTTCATTGCGTTGGCTAGTGATGGGTCTGATGTTCGAGCGCTTTTTGAGTTGACGTTGATTGATCAGAGTGGGAAGGAGAGGCATAAGGTTCATAGCCATTTTGGAAGAACGTTGGAGAGTGGACCGTATACTCTTAAGTACAAGGGTAGTATGTGGTGAGCTGAATGCTTCATTGTTTGCTAATGGGTGATGTTTATGTTTTTGGTTTTATACTGGTTTGGTTAGATTGATGTAGTTCTGATTGTTTATACATAGTTAAAAATACCATGTTTAGGAGATTTAGATGTGTTTTAAGCTTGTTTTGGGCTTGTTTAGTGGTTTTAGGTTGATTCCAGACTTGTTTAGGACTGGTGTAATGGTTTCAAACATGTTCAGACGTATTTTGCCGGGAATTGGCCTGAGAAATGAGAATGCGCCTAAGCGTCTGAAATAGGGCTGCTTTAGAAGCGAGGCGACAAGGTTGCGTTAGCTGTGCCTGAGAGCTGTGGGCTTTTGACAACAGAGTGTTTATTAGAATTATTTTTATCAACTGGTGGGACTGACTTTGTTTATTTATTTGAATTTTCTTGTTGGATTGGTTCTCTGTGATTTATTTGTTTTTTTTTGGTGAAGGTAAATAGTGACTTGATTGTTCAATCTGTTTGTTTGTTCAGTTTCAAGTTAGGGGTGTTTGTAAACATATGATTTATATTTGATGTGGCAAAAGTCAATTTTGAGTGTCTCTGTAAACTAATCAAGTAAGGGATAGGAGTAAGAAATATTATTTGCATAAACGTTAACTTCCTTAACTATTCTTATTTTGAAACAACCTATTATCTGTTTCTTTAAGTTGCAACAATCACATTTAAAACAAACATCCAAACACCCTTCTTAGTACACATCAATGAAAGTAGATTCTTTTTCTGTTAGAATATGAGTTATGAAATGCCAAAAAAATATCTTTATCTTTAACTTAGCATGCACTAGATCTCAGAGCAGCCATTTTGCTTTTGGCATTGCAATCATGTTGTTTTTGTATAATGAGTAATTCTTGACTAATGTTATTTATATCTCAAGTCTTGAGTTTGAAGTGAAAAGAGGGTGAAATAAACTTTTGGGTGTTCTCATGTTGAAAAGGAAGAAAATGAACGTGTGATGTTTTAATTTCTTTTTGTGTTTGGAATGAAAGGGAAAGAAAGTGTTACAAATCTGATAAGTCAAGTGTAGCTTTGTGAAAACTATGATCCAAAATTTTAACAAACAATTTAGGAGGTTGTAAGCACTTGAGCATATTTTCTTTGACTTTAAACCGTGTAACTTTTTTTTGTTAATTTGATTCTTTTGCCCCCTTGGTAATATAATAAACCCAAAAAAACTTATTTTAATGGTGAAATACTGCAGGGGATACAAGAGGTTTTTCAAAAGATCTACTTTAGAAGCATCAGACTACTTAAAAGACGATTGTCTTCAAGTTCATTGCTGTGTTGGTGTCGTTAAGTCCCACACAGAGGGTCCTAAGTCCTACTCTATTCATGTGCCACCTTCTGATATTGGTCAACATTTCGGGCAACTTCTGGAATGTGGAATGGGGGCTGATGTTTCTTTTGAAGTAAATGGAGAAACCTTTGTTGCCCATAAATTGGTTCTTGCGGCCCGCTCACCTGTTTTCAGGGCTCAACTGTTTGGTCCAATGAAAGATCAAAATGTCCAGTGTATCAAAGTTGAAGACATAGAAGCTCCTGTTTTTAAGGTTTATTTTTAAAAAATTATTCATGCATAAGGTCTAGCATTGAAATAGCTTGGTGCATCTAGCTTTTGCATGTTTCTTGTCTCCTCTCTGTAGAAGTGGCAAAATGGTGGATCGGACCTGGTGGATAATGGGTCAAAAGTGGTCATTTTGTGGCACCGGGTGAATGGGATGGGCTTTTTCAATATACCCGAAACTCTTGTTGTCCAAACTCCAGAGTCTTTAAATTTTTTATAAATACTTACTGTTTCAAATATGATTTGCAAACAATATAATATATCAATAACAATCTATTTTTTGAATGAAGTGATTTACAAGGTTTTATCTGTAGAAAAGAAAAACTTTGCTTGACTTTTAACCTATTTAAGTGATTTGACATGTTACCTTTTTTAAGTTAGTTTTTGTATTTTACCTGCTAGAGATTACATAACCCGAATCGATCTATATATAACACCTTCTCTCCGTGAACTCAAATTTTGAGCACATCATATATTTGTGGCAAAATGGGCAGAGCGGGTTGGTTTGGTAATGGGTTTAGGTCAAAATTGTTCAACTTATAGGATGGGTCAAAAAGTGACATGCTATGGTGTCTTCACTTATCTAGTTTTCTTTTGAATTTCATGGATAATTAAGAAAGTTATCATTAAATAAAGTCTAATTTGCTATGGTTGACTTGAAACCGTTCGACCCTTTAGCTATTTGTAACTGTTACCTGTGTAAACCTGTTTTCACAAATTGGTTGTGTTTGCCCTCTAGTAATTCATTATGGCTAAACAGATTGCAATGTGAAACAGGGCTAGCCTTTTTTAAACGTTGATTGATTCTATTTCTTATTTGTTTTTTACTTTGTATTGAGCTTGACATGAATAATGTTTGGTTTCCTGTAACTTTCTTACAAATGTTGGGGTTTTTAGGCGCTACTTCATTTTATATACTGGGACAAACTGCCCGACATGGAAGAGCTAACGGGCCTGAATACAAAATGGGCTTCAACATTGATGTATCAGCATCTGCTTGCAGCTGCTGATCGGTATGGTTTAGAGAGGCTATGTATGTTATGCGAGTCTAATCTTTGTGAAGATGTTGCCATTAATACAGTTGCAACAACGTTAGCATTGGCTGAACAGCACCATTGTCTACAGTTAAAATCCGTGTGTCTTAAATTTGTTGCTTTGCCTGAAAATCTCAGAGGTAAAATATTCTATTTCTTTACAGTTTCAAAGCATGATTTGTCTTCTTTTGTGGATTGTGATTAGAGCTCAACAAAGATATTATATTTAAAAATGAAGGAAAAGATTGAATAACTTGGCTTGGTTGATGTTACTTTCGACATAATGAAACTGTATTTGAGTACATTGCAAAATGATGATACACATGTGGAAGTCTTTGTAGACTACATAACCAAAGCCACTCATGAGGAGCTAAAAGCCATTGGGACCTACTTAATAATACATTGAAAATGTTTTAGCATGCTTTTGCTTCGGTAGATGCTAGAGGTGGCAAAATGAGCGGGTCAATATGCCATGCAATATTATTATTTTTGTCATATTCTGGAATCGTCCATAAATTATACTTCTATCGAATATGATTTACAAAACTGTATTATTACCATTTCAGTAGTCTAACTTTTGAAGAAGAAAACAATCCGAGAAGCTATATGCATCAAAATACATGTTAGGCGACATTTGGTCCATTTTTGCTCTTTTGACCCGTTTCCTTTTCAGCTACTTTTTTGTTTTACTTTACCCATTTCACTTGTTGTGATAACAATAACCCTGACCGACCCATTCATAAGTATATGGCTGAAAATTGCTACCTCTGGTAAATGGCTACATTCGTGTTATGTGCAAAAATTGTGTTATGTCATTATGTGCAAGAATGAATGAATGATGAATGAAACTTGGTTACAAGTCTTAACGGTGTGTCCCAATATAAATGTTTGGTTCTGCTTGTATGTGGCAAAAAGGGCGAGCGGTCAAACAATGTGTAGGTCCACCCCCACTCGTTTTATAATTATGCATTCTGCCTGTATTTAAAATTTAATTTATAAACTTTGGTTACAAGGTTTAATGTGCCAATAAACCTCTTTCTTGAAGCACATTGTTAAAAAAATATTTAAAGTTTTTTTTTTATAAAATGTTTATCATGCTGTTCTGCATGTTGAGGCTACAAGTTCATATCTCATCTTTTTCAATCAGCATATAATTGAATGTAAATCTAAAACTTTTGTTGTTCATCAGCTGTGATGCAGACAGACGGGTTCGACTACTTAAAGAAAGCTGTCCTCACGTGTTGACAGAGCTATTGGAACATGTGGCTAGAAACAACGAGCATTCGCTAGCCATATCCAGTCGCCCAAATGCGATCGTGCTTGACGGTAGTGATGTCCACGGTAGAAGGGTTAAGCCCAGATTGTAATAGTAGACCTTATTGTAGCCTTAGAAACTTGTGTCTGTTTATTAGGGCTCATGTATTGAGGTCATTGTGATAGAAGTTTGACTCGTTTTTTGTGTTTTTGGACTTTTTAAGGTTGCTTAGTTTTATACATATATTGTATGTGAGCTTATGGAATGTGCTCTATGCTGGGACTGTTGCATCCATTATCCCATCTGTCATTCATCACTGTTGTACTTTCTAACATTGGTGTATTGTTCTCTACGCGTGTGGATGTTTGTTAGAAATGACAAACACATCTTGTACGTTATAAGGGTGTGTGGATATACGTTTAGCACAACCTATGATGAAAATGAAAATAATGACTTATTCACCTAAAAATTGCTTTTGATTTGGTTATGTTTAGTCTAACGATTTAATGAGCAAGTTAAAAAGTTTTAAATATAGATGAGTTGTCTTGAAATGCATGAATCTCTTACGGGGCGTTTGGTATGGAGTGCATTTAATTAAATTGAAATCTGAATTCCATTGGTTATTGTGCTTGGTTGGTAGGAATTCGTTGGAATTGGAATTTGGATACCATTTTGAACATTTTTTGTTGACAAAGGAATTTGAATTGGAATTGTAATTAATTCCCTCAAATTCCTTCAAATTAAGAATTTTAAAATCTTTTCAAATATTGAAGGATTTCAAATTCCTTTGGATACCATTCTGAACGTTTTTGGGCGTTATCGGTTGGTGGCGCTAGTGGGGTACGGTCGGTTTTCGGCAACGGGTGTGGTTGGTGGTTGCGGTCGATTGTCGGCGGTGACGGCGATGGCGGTCGGTGGTATGTAGCGGGGATGATCAGTAGTCATTGAGGTTGTGGTGGTTTATAACGGGTGATAAATTCCAATTCCTTTATAAATGTTTTGTCTCTATAATTGCATTTGAAATTTAATTTTCATCTATTGATTCCAATTTCTTTGAATTTCAAATCCTATGAAAAATATTGAATTTCAAATAGAGTTCATTCGAATTCCAATTCAAATTCCAACAAATTATGCGAACCAAACGCCCCCTTATTGTTTTATTAGATGAGTTGGATTATTGTTGTAACGGTATAGTTCTAACTCCGAAGCATATATGAAATGTCATCTGTTAATAAATTTAAAAGTAAATTACATAAAAGGATTTTTATCTATATAAGTAATTTCATTTTTCAATCTTTATTTTTACTTATTACATTAAACACATTTTATGTATATGGTTTGTTTAATCTTTGATCATTTAGTCTTACGGTCATTAGTTTGCGTCATCAAGTTAAATCACGTAGTTATCATATGAGAGTGTATGTGTAAAAACATACAAGCAACAAAATCCAAAGACGAATTGATGTTTTAGGAAAATATAATCGGTATAACATTAAAACCGACGAGTAAAACCTCATACAGAAAATGATTGTATCGTACGATTTACATGTCATTATTAAACTCAACTTGTCGTTTAGAAAAATATAATAAACTTATTAAATAAAAATTTTGAATGCATACCATATGAAGTAATTTTGATGCTTTTCATAATATTTGATTATGAAAATCATATGATACAATAAATTTTTATTATTATTGTTGTTGTTGCTGCTGCCGCCGCGGCTTGCCGCCGCGACTGCCCATGATACGAACCCAACTATTGTGGGTAGCCCTGGTGGGGTTCTCAGGCCCACTTTGACCCAGTCAAGCAGTTCAATCAGATTGCTAGCAAATAGGGAGTTAGTGGGACAGAACTTAGTGGGAGAAGTTAGTAGTACTTTATTTTATTTATACTTGTTTTGATATTTAGAGGAGGTTGTCTTGGTTTATGTTTGAAATTGTTTTAGAATTGTATCTGGAGATCTAATCCTTCTCGAATTGGATTAAAATCTGTAGCCGACTAGTTATCAATTCCATCGTTTGTTCCCTTTGATTTTGGGTTCTATCATTTTGGTTCCATTGCCGGGAAATCGTATGGCACTTACTATCCAGAATCCGGTTATTGCCGCCCAATTATCAGCCATTGTGGCGCAGTTAGACGCCATCTTGACACCTCTGAAGGATGATATTGCAGCAATCAGAAGTCAGATGCTTAGAGACGACAGTTATGGTGAAAAAGCATATGAGGATCAGAAGAACAGGGTGGTGGAGGCCAGTATAATGACTGACAAAAGAGACACAACAACATTATGGAGGGATGATGTTGCACTGATCAAGACTTGGATGGATGCCAAGGAAGCTCGGTCAAAAGCACCAAACAAAGAAAAGGAAGATTCTTATAGTGAAACTCAAACACATTCAAGCACTACAAAGTTAGCATCTAAGTGTGATCTAGATGCTCGTGATAAAGAGAAGCCCTTGCCCAGGACGAAGGCAAACTCTACTGGACTGGGTTCTTTTCAGGTTGCACCGGGATTCGGGATGGAGAAAAGATGGGTCGTGGGTACCATTAGACGTGGCAGGTCTAGTAGACCCATTACAAGGCCTTCATCTGATGAGTCCATCAAAAACAATGACAGTATGCATGGAAAGCCTGATATTATGTTGTTGTCCACTAGTTCACGAACCCGTTTTCTGTTTTCTGTTGGGTCATGGACCCATTCTCTGTTGGTTCAACAGGCTATTACAAAATGGGAAATCCATCTGCAACCACATTCCGTTTTAACTCATCAAGGGGTCTGTGAAGTTGACCAGCCTAAAATTGAATGGCTCATTGCTTGGTGTAACCTTCCTATGAAAGAAGCAACTCAAAACATTATGACTTGTTCACACCTCGATTCCCTTGTTTTCGACTTGAGGTCAAGTCGATTTTCCGGGCCGGAAGTATTGATACGAACCTAGCTATTGTGGCAGCCCTGGTGGGGTTCTCAGGCCCACTTTAACCCAGTCAAGCAGTTCAATCAGATTTGCTAGCAAATAGGGAGTTAGTGGGACAGAAGTTAGTGGGAGCAATTAGTAGTACTTTATTTTATTTATACTTGTTTTGATATTTAGAGGAGGTTGTCTTGGTTTATGTTTGAAATTGTTTTAGAATTGTATCTGGAGATCTAATCCTTCTCGAATTGGATTAAAATCTGTAGCCGACTAGTTATCAATTTCATCGTTTGTTCCTTGATTTTTGGGTTCTATCATTTTTCATGTTATGGACCAAAACCATTGCAAGGTATGTGACTTGTCCCACATCGGTTGTATGAGCAATCGATGTGGGATTTATAGGCCAAATCGGGTCCCTCACCCATCAGACTAGTCTTTTGGGTTGAGTTCTTCCGTTTGGTCTGTAACAGCCCATTAGCAACAAAATCCAAGAAACTAAACCATTAGTAACACATCTTCTCACGAAAGAGATCACGTGTAGCATTCCAAGCTTTCGCCTCAAAAACATAGCTAATCTCACAGCAATTCCCATAGAGTGTCTATGGGCACCTACATGCTACATGAGTTGCTGTTAATTTTAAAATAAATACAACAAGAGGTTTTATTGAAAATTGGTTTTACTATTGGAAGTGACCATTTGAGATGGAGGAGATGTTTGCTCTCATTCTATTTTTTACAGACACTATACAAAATCAGGCCATACATAAGATATATTATTTTTAGATACTATCAGACGATATATTCTTATCTCTACACCCTCTCGTAAGTTTTTTATCGTCTCTTTCACCGATCCTGCCAAAGATGCTTTCACACAAATTAATTTATTTTTAACAATATATAATATTTGTAACACATTGTAATATTATGCTTTTGTCTATCGTGATAATTTTGTGCAACGTTCTAAGGTACTTTTATGGGTTCGTCAGTCGTCACTATCCACTGTTATTAGGGCTACTACAACAAAAAGGGGCTACTTTCACTCACATTTCGCCCAAATACGAACCCTAGAAAATGGTAATCATCAATCTCTTTACTCTTCTCTTTGATCTTTAAACTTTAATACAAACTTTATTATGAATTCACTATGTTGTTGCAGTTGTTCTTCTCGTACTTCAAGGATTTGGTGGGAAGAGAAGTGACGGTGGAGCTGAAGAATGATCTAGCGATACGAGGAACTCTTCATTCGGTCGATCAGTACCTCAATATCAAACTCGAGAACACCAGAGTCGTTGATCAAGACAAGTTCCCTCACATGGTAAGTTTATTGATTTTACTTTGGTTCGTAATTTTAGGGTTTTAGGCCATTTGAGATTGATGTTAGTGTTGATGCTCAAGAGACTCTAGGTGATTAGGGTTCGCAGAATTGAATTGGTAAGCTTTGAAATTTGAAAAGTCGTAATTGGATTATGTTTGGGGGGATGGTTCTGGTTATTACTTGCTTCAGGAGATCTTGTTTTGAACCTTATGCTTTCCAAATACGAAATTGGTTGTATGTATGTAGATTTGTTGATGAAATGTAATTAGAAAACATTGTACCATCTACTTCTATTAGATGTAAGTTCTGCATGATTCATGACATGTTTGCATTTCAGAAAAAAACTGTGTTTGAAATTTCGTTTCTAAATCGGAAAGCAAGATTGTAGCATCTTTTTCCATTATAAGTGATTTGTAGATGTGTTTGTGGAAAACATGAGTTGCCTGGACCCTGTTAGGGATTTTTACAATCTTGATCGCTGGTTTTGATAAAATTATGGTCTGAAGTCTGAACCCTCTAACTACAGTTCTGGACGACAAACCAAACTGGCTGTGCTTGCTTGTGCCAACCAAACTGGCCTTAGTGGTTTGGTTTAGGCACTTTAAACTGTTTTTTTTTAAGGGAAAACTATACAGAGTGGCGGTACGCCCAGCTATGCTATATGGAACAGACTGCTGGGCCATAAAGAAATCGCACGAGAAACAAATAGAGGTTGCGGAAATGCGAATGCTAAGGTGGATGTGTGGCCATACAAGACTGGATAGGATAAGAAACGAAGTGTTTCGACAGAAGTTAGAAGTGGCTTCTATTGCAGATAAAATACGAGAGGGAAGATTAGATGGTATGGACATGTCAAGAGGAGACCAATGGCAGCACCGGTCAGAGCAGTGGAGAACATCAGCATAGAGGGTAGGAAGAGTAGAGGACGACCTAGGTTGACTTGGGAAGAGAAAATTAGGCGAGATATGGAACACTTGCACCTCTCTGAGCACATGATCGAGGATAGGAGTGACTGGAGACGTAGAATTAAAATTAAGGACTTTTAGTGGTTTCTGTAGCTAGGAAAGGACTTTGTTTACTTGTTACGGGGCTTGATGTGTATGTAGTTCGCGTAGACCTTCTTAGGGGAAACTTGCGGCTTTTCTGATGCATGCTTGTTCATTTTATACGTCCTTTTGGTGATATCTTAATGCTTTGAATGCTTGTTGTATGATGTGTGCTGTACAATATACCATATGTCATAAATCGTACGTTTGATTATATGATTGATTATTTGATTATTTGATTATATGTTAAATCGCGAGCGTTATAGCTTTTGTATCGAGCCAGGGGTCTCTTTGGAAGCGGTCTCTCTACCTATCTGGATAGAGGAAAGACTTGCCACCACCTACCCCTCCCAGACCCTGCTCTTGAGTGGGATATACTGGGTTTGTTTGTTTGTAAACTGTTTTTTTTTCTTTTGTAATTTCAAATTCACTATTTTGTATTATTATTTATTTTTTAATGATAAAAGATGGTTCATGAATACTGTACATGGATATTTTAAAAATAAAACTAAGATTTTACACGGTGGGTCGCAAGTTCCAAACAGCTAGCGAATCTTTAATGCTACTGGAAGTGAGCCTGGATCATACTGTTAAACCGCCTAACTGTCTGAGCCGGGCAATTTGCATCAGTTTGGGCGGTTTGGTCTGTTTTAAGGGTTTATAGACACTCCTAGATCCTGTGGCAGAACAAGAAATTATATAAAGGGGGTGAAATATAAAATTAATTATAAATTTCACTTTGGGTTCAAGTGACTAGTTCACTAGTTGATCCTCATTTAAAGGGTTGCAGAGTGATTTTTCGTGTTGTACACTTGTACTTATGATTTGCTTCTTTGGTTCTTGCTAAAGGTTTAATATTGATATTGTCATAGGCGAATAGGTGTAACAATCATAAAGTGGACTTGAGTTATTGAATCTACTTTCATTTAGGTTCTAGACATGTCTATTGTGAAGAAAGTAAGTACCAAAACAATCTTTTGTTAGTGAAGTCCCATAAATTTCTTCTGATTAATGTACTTCAAAGCATTACAAGTCTTTTGGCTGCAGGTCACACTTTTGACCGCATTACTCGTCAATGGATTATTATGCTTTATCTATAACAAGTCAAATGGATAGAAAGGAAATTGGTCGTTAATAGTGGTTGATCTTGTTTTGTTTGAATTGCACGTGTTTGTGGATTGACGGCCCTATGCTGGGTTTACCCTCTGGTGTTTCATGTTTGCTTGTTTTTCGTAAATTGGCAGCTTTCGGTGAGGAACTGTTTCATCAGAGGATCAGTTGTGAGATACGTGCAGCTACCACCAGATGGAGTCGACATTGATCTTCTCCATGATGCCACTAGAAGAGAAGCTCGCGGTGGTTAGAAATATGTAGCGTGTTTTACATGTAGATGTTGACTAGATTCTTGTTGCACAACTCTGAACTTTGTTGTTTGAATTTTGGATCATTTTTTATAATTAACCTTTTGAAAGATTATCTTCTTCTCCCTTGTTGAGGCCATGATATAAACCACCAAAACCTTTTAACTTTACAGATATGTGCTCTTGCTAATGGCCAGACACCTGATGTTTATCCCCATCCAGTGGTGTGGATTCAAGTCACACAAGAAAAGGCAAAAGAAAATGAGGGTAAATCTGTAAGTTTCAAACTTTGTTGGCTTACAAATCACCTTCAAAAACATCCCTTCACGACTGCCGCCCGTCATCTACCTTAAAATTGAGCTATTGGCTTGTTAACCTTTGTGATTGCTGCCCGTCATCTTGACAATGTATGGCCTAGACCACTTGACAGCACGAAGTATAATAGCCGCAACCTGGTCATAATAACTTTTATGCTCTTTGCCTTTAGGCTTCACAACTTAGTAACACCTTTTTCTGTTATGCTATAACACATTTATATTGTTTAGATGCTTCGTACTTTTCGAACTTTTATATACATAAACATAAATTTCATAATAACTGTTAAATGGTTGTACAAGTTGACCTTAACATTTATAAATAACAATTTCAATTCTTCTTTCTGTCTAACTTAAATGAAGAACCCAAGCCAACCTCAAAAAAAATTATCTATAGAATAATTAAGATGTTATGGTGTATTCATTGAGTACCCAAGCCAACCTCAAAAAAAAATTATCTATAGAATAATTAAGATGTTATAGTGTATTCATTGAGTACATGTATTTATCATTAAAAATAAAATGGTCTATACTGTATACACACAAAAAGGTTAAATTGATGAATGAATTCAAGTGTTTGATCAAGAACACTTGTGTCCGTTTTGATCAACAAAATGTAGCTTGGTCAGTTCATTTATGTCAATGGTTTGGAGCCAGTTTCACGCATAAAACTGCTTCCTGGCTGCCACCCATTTGTTGGAACGCCTAATCACACATGTTTGGCAACCTAATCGATCTTAGGATGCAGAAACACCACCTAAGCCTATATTAGAGTCCGAAGAACACCGCTCACGTGACCAAACTCGAGCTAGCAATGGAGATAGAGTCGGTTACTTGAGAGAGAAGAAACGTAGCATAAAAGATCTAACACAAAAAATACCTGCTTCATTAATGACCAGAACAAGTACAGGTAGATGTGAACCACTAACCCGCAGGCCACATCCTACATTCTATGAGAAAATGAAACAATAACTGATGGCGGTGGCAACGTGGGTGTATGAATTTGCATGGCTTTCTTTAATCGTCGTCATGGGGCTCAATCTGTTCGGCTCAATCTGTTCGGCTCAATCCGTCCCAACTCAAGCCCCGAAAATGCTAACCGTTGTATTTGATCCATACATGTTTGTTGTCCCAAAACCCATGAGAAATAATGGTGAACTTGTTTAAAATTTCAAATATTAGGTTTGTTACAAGTTTCTAACTTTCCTGTTGTTTACGGCTATCAGCTATACATTCATGCAACAATCAACATACACATACAAGCACAAATGTGTATAACAAAATAAACACATAAATGCATGATATTCATATATCTCAAAGGTACACGCTTAATGAAAGGTGTGTGTAAGAAGTGCTTGAACTTCTTGATGGCCCATTGGTCAGACGTTGTGGCCGTATCCCTGACGAGTTTATGGAAAAATGAAAACATTGGCTCATAATTATAAGAGGGAGATGGATGGTCCTCAGGATCGTGAGGACACCGCATGACGTTTACAGAACGAGTTTGTGACAAGTTGTATCAAGGGGTTCGAGCCTCCAGGTAGATTGATGGGTAGAATTCACTATTGTAAAAGTTCTTAAAATATTGATGAGAAACAGTTATGTGAGAATATTAATTGATGAGAGACATGGCTCCAAACCCGAGTGATGGATCGTTATCACATGTGGAGGTTGAAGGGTGAGATTAGGGGAAATGGTTGTTACGAGATCGAATGAGATGTTATTCAAGCATCCCTTGAGACAATGTAATACCAATTCTACAAGTTGTTGTGCAAAAGAGCAGAACATGTTTTGGTGGTGAGAGAAAGTCTGAGGCTAAATGTTTGAAAATCGTATCTACTAGAAATATGCTCTAACACGTGGATGGTTGTTAGAGATCCGAGGACACAACCCCACACTCGTGTGATGTGTTTGTTTAGATCTACGTGGCTAACAATGGTAATTGTAACACCGCGTGTGCTAAAAATGTCAAAGTCAGAAAGAAGATGGTTGATATTAAAAATATTAAGGAATTATGGCTTTAAATCAGTGGCGAAATGCCACCGGTGGCCTTGCGGTCCGTGAGGAAAACCAACTTTCGATTGACGACTCAGCCCTAAGTTTTTACGCGTGTTTTATTTGTTACTTATCTCTAAAGTTGTTGAGTATATTATATAACATACGATTGCAAAATTAAAAAATTAACAAAACATTTGCCACGTGACTGTTACAATTCTTATTGTAAGTTCGCTGACATATTTTCTTACCTCCGTGAAAACGATATAGATGTCTTCATCTTTTTTAACGAAACAATTATTTTGGACCCCAATCACCTTGCAGATGATAACCAGTCCCTCTCATAAAAACATACACATGTATATCCGTATTAATATATAATGCACTAGTCTAACGTCCCGTGTGTTACACGGATTGAAAAAACTAAAATAACGAATATTTACAATTAGAAATTAAGAACTAATATTAATAATCTTTTAATATATAAGAATAATATATAAGAATGATATATAAGGATGCGAAATTTAAGGGATGCAAAATTTTTATTAAAACAACTTTTCGCTATATGAATGACACGTGACAATAACTTCTTGAGAGTGTGTCATGTGATAACATATAACTTAAAAGCTAATAATTTATTAAAACATAAAATTGATAAAATGTTATAACAAACTTAGCTGCAAATGTGAAGAAACATGCCAACTTAAGTTGTATTATGATTGTATATAAAATTAAATTATGTTTGAAAATTTAGATTCTGTTTACCATAATTTTGGTTTAAAATCATTGTACATATATATTACAAAATGACTTCTTATTTTCTCAAAATAAATTATGAGGAATACAAATAATGGTTTTCATTTTAACATTTGTTTGAATATAAAATAAAAATGATATTAATTCAAACTTTAGAAACTTATTATTTTAGGGAAACAAATTAAGAAAAATTTTTGGAGTCTAAATGGGTGTTTAATATGATGACAAGTATCAATATTTGTTTAAGAATTTGACATGTGTCAAATGATATTTAATATGATGGCAAGTGGCAAAACCCTTTTCTTTTATTATATATAAAGATTTGAGATAAAGAAACCTGAAATATTACTTAAATTTAAGACATCTAAAGGGGGTATTTTTGGCATTTATGAATTTTATTTTTTATTATATAATTTTTTATTTATCAATGACATATTAGTTAATATTAATTATAATCTAACTTATTTTTTTATTTAATGACATATTATTTAATTAATATATTATTTAATTAATGACATCTTTGGTTGTATAGATATTTATTAAAATTCAATTTATAAACAAACAAACAAACAAAAAGACCCAGTATGTCCCACTGAGAGTAGGGTCTGGGAGGGATAGATGAACAGAGCGACCGCTTCCAAAAAGACCCCCGGCTCGACAACGATAACAGTCAAAATTCAATTTATAAATATATGCATTTATTTAGAGAAAATTTCCAAAACAGCCATTTGACCAACTTCAATTACAAAAATAGCCATTGACCGCCCACATTTTCGTTTTAGCCCTTGTATCGTCACGTGGCGATATCAACCCATGCGGTATCGCCCATGTGGGTTAAAAAATTTTTTTTGAGCAAGCGATACACCGGCGATATAGGTGTTTTTTCGTATCGCCCGGCGATACAAACGTCCCATCATATCGCTCAGAAAGAATTTAATTTAAAATTAATATATAATTATCATTTAATTTGTAATTTAATTATAATTGATCATATTTAAAAATTATCATTTAATTCTGTTAACAATTTTAAAATGAATTATATAAATTCAACAATAAAATGTAGTGAAATTATTGTATAAGTGAAAAGAACCATAGTTATTAACAAAAACAACTTATTATTTAGTTTATTAACAAAAACAACTTATTATTTAGTTTATTAACAAAAAAAAGTAAAAAAATCTAATGTTTGTGAATATGAATGTTAATTGACCCGGTTTAAATCAGATAACAATTATGATATTATTTTTTTAAACTTTAAAAACAAAAAAACGAAATAAAAATAAATCAAAATTATTAATATGGTTGTATAAATAGTTTCTAACTTCATTCAATATCCAACATAAACACTCTTCATTTCTTACTTCACATAATGGATAACCACTAATAGTCTGCTATTTTTTGACACCCATAAAACGTGACAAAAATTTTTGAGGTATTTTACTAGATTACTGACGTATTGGTTTTTTAACCTCAGTGGTAAACTTTTCTACACATTATTAACTAGAGTTATGGTAGTTGGTAATATACACTAATATATAATACACTTATATATACATACATAAATTTTCTGTTATTTTTTTATTATTATTAATTTTATACATATTAAACATATAAAATAGTAATTGTGAAATTCCGGGAGATACATATCGCTGGCCGGCGATACGGGATATATTTTTAAAGATAATTTTTTTTTCTAGCGATATAAATCCATGATATATCGCCAGTCAGCGATATGGCTTTTTTTCTAGCTATAATTTTTTTTCCAGCGATATCCTAGCGATACAACATGAATTGGTATCGTTGAGCACCTAATTTTGGCGATACCATATGGTTTTATATCGCCGGTCAGTAATATTTGTCCACG
The DNA here is from genome assembly GCA_024085815.1 of Flaveria linearis. NCBI lineage: Eukaryota > Viridiplantae > Streptophyta > Magnoliopsida > Asterales > Asteraceae > Flaveria > Flaveria linearis. The sequence continues at coordinate 18,574,018 of CM044003.1, forward strand.
TGACATCATTTGATTGGTTAAATAATTTGGTAAATATTAAAGTCAATGGCCATTAATGAAAAAACATATAGTCAAATGGCTAATTTGGTAAATTTACCATTTATTTATGAGAAAATCACCAAAATAACCATTTGACCAATTAAAATTATCAAAATAACCATTGTAACATCCCGCAGTAATGAAAAGTTAAATTTTGTAAACAATTGAGTTTAATACGATATTATTTCCAATAATTACAAAAATTATAATAATAATAATAATAATAATAATAATAATAATAACATCATAATAATAATAATATTACTATTAATAATTAAGAAAATAAACATTTAATATAATAATAATAATAATAAACCCAAAAAGTTTTGGGTTAAAATTGTAATATTTAAAACTTATTTTGGAAATTTTTGGCATAAAATAACAACCTCCGAAACCACAAGGACCAAAGTTGAAAATTTTTAAAAACCCCTCTTTTCCTCCCCGTTTTCCCGATTCCTACTCCGGTCGCCGCCGGCGACAACTCCGGCGAGCCCAACACCCCAAAACTAAACGGTTTTGACCAAATCAAACATGCCCGATAGCCTCACGTGGATGACTCGAACACCTGACCCACAGTAATTTGAATAAATCGAGTACCTAACCCACTAAACCGACCCACTTCCACTCTGCCGAAAGTACCAGCCACGAATCGCACTAAACTTCAATAATAGACTAATTAAATCACACATCTACGATTATAAATCTATTCCTGATCTAACTCAGTTTTCAATTCATCAGAAACACACACGAAATTCCACCTCGATTACCCTTTGAATCCGCGACCTGCATTCTAACCAAGATCCCTGTTCGAAGCCTTGTTAATCACAATAGATAGAGGGCTTTTGCTTATTATCAATCTTATAACCTAACTACAAGGTTAATTTGATTACCAACAACGTTTGCATTTGGAATCAACTTCCACAATTTCGCGGCTTGTTCTTCGTGGGGTTCTTCATCAATTCGTCTTCTTTCTGGTAAATTAAACACATAAACACACACTATTTAACATGGGGAGTAAAAGCCCTATGAATTCAAGCGTTAACATTATCGAATTGATCCCCGATTTTGGTGTGGATCGAACTAGGGTTCAAATGAAATTGGGGGAAATAAGTTAAAGAGGTTAAAACCATTTGGAAACCAGGATTACCGTGGCTGTAAGCCTTTGGTTCACTGGTTTGTGGGTGGTAGTGTGGAAAGGAGGTCACGGGTTCAAACCCGGCCCCCAACATTTATTTTTTAAAGCCTTATTTCAACTTTTAAAAATACAGAAAAATACCTAAAAATTATAAAAATTATTTTATAAACTCTGTTTATTTTTAAAACCACCAAATTAATTTTCTGGAATTTATTTTAACATTAATTTATTTATTTTATTATTACCTTTTAAAAACAAATGATTTAATTAGTCTAATTTTTATAAAATGGACTTTAAATAATAATTTAAATTATTAGTGGATATTATATTATTTTTAATTATGGATTAACCGTGATAAATGTAGGAATTATATTTTCACAAATTATTTACAAATGTAATCGTACGTTATTTCTTATAAAATATATTTTAAATAATAATATAGATTAAAATCTTATTATTAATCGAAATACTATTTGTAATTATCCTTAGATAATTATAAATTACATGATTAAATCACATCATTTTTATATTTAATATCATTCCAAAATATTTAAATATACATATAAAATCCCTCTAATAGAATCAAAATGTAAATAATTATTTGGTAAACTTAACACTTATTAATAATCACTTATTAATACATATATAATCCTATCAAAATCTTGTAATATATATACATCTAGTTATGTGTGTGTCGCACGTCAAACCGAACCAACCCAAATCCAACCAAATATATCTATTCACGTGGAATACATATTAAAGACTTTGTTACAAATTAATACATAGGTGTTGATCGTGTTTAGACGTACATTGCATTATTCTGTGAAGTTTGTGGTTCATTACATCAATTCAAGGTGAGTTTCGTGGCCTCTTTTTATGTTTATACAAGTTTTTACTGTTTTCAATCAATGGGGGAAAAGTATGCTCACCCGTTTTCAATGCTGTACACTGTATATTCTGTTTTCATACTTGGAATCAATGTGATACTATTTTGCATGCATACATGGTGTTATTCTATGATTCTTACAACCATTAATTCCGGGTTAGGAACCAACGGATAGTTATTGGTAGTACTACTGGGTTGACACCCCCACCCTTCGACGATTGGTTAACTTGCGAGTTACCAACACAGCTGCCAGCAATCCGGCCAAGGGTGAATATATTCCGTCGAACTTATATGCATAACGTCATTAGGGTTTGGTTGTATTAAACACATGTTATGTGGTTTGTGCTTGCAGTATGATTCCATATCAAATTCTATACAGCATCAATTACATGTTTTCAATTTAAACCTGCGAAACTCACCAACATTATGTGTTGACATTTTGAGCATATCTTTTCAGATGAACATAATCAAAGAGGATAGCTAGAGTTGATGCCTTAGCCGAGACCCTCAGGATTTCAATAAGCTTTGCATTAGTCATGTATATCATTTGTTTCATTTATGAACTGTGTGTAATTTAGATTTGAATTAATAAGACTATGATAGTCGTGGAACTGACTAACCACGACACAAGTCACCATTGTGTCGGGCGACGTCATGACACGAGAATTTTGCATATAATATGTCTCTGTAATTATACCAAGTGTTATGACGATCCCGTCCGTCGCATCCTCGTGTTTCCGCTATAAGCGAGGGTGTGACAACCATTGACTGAAAAATTCAACAAAATGAGCCGTTGACTTTGACCCTCGCCGGTGGGCGAGGAAAACACATGATACCTCGCCCACGTCATCTAACATCTCCTCGCCCACGTCGGACGTATCTCGCCCACGTGTATATATCGATTTTAAAAATAATAATAATAATAATAAATTCCGGTGAGGGTTTCGGCGAGGGATGTGACCGGCCCCTCGCCCACATCATCACCCGTACACAGCCAGCGAGGGGGTCGGCGAGGGATGTGACCGCCCCCTTGCCCACATCAGCAAACCGTACAACTGTGTGGCGCGTGGTTCGAGGTCAAGTTGGCGAGATCATAAATGGATGTGTGGGCCGATGGGTGAGGGGCACAATCCCCTAGGCGGGAACATTTAATGCAAATCGAGGAGTTTATAAATGGATGTGTGGGCTGATGGGTGACCAAAACACACGGTTTTTTTTATAAAAAAATACTCTAAAATTCTACTCCAAGTGTTACTTTCGGTATTTTATAAAAAAACAAACGATTATGTAGATAATCGTGGTGATGGAGAACGAAGTTAGTTTTGTTTGTTAACTTTTATTTGTAGATTTAATTATATATTATTTCATTTAGTAATATTGAATTTCTTTATTATTTTTACGCAGGGTTTTTATTCATCTAATAGTATTACTATTAGATGTAATGTGAAAGTTGCAAAACAGATTTATAATAAAATAAAAGACAATCCCGATCAACTTGTTATGTTTAACAGCACTTGTTTTGCACGATGGTTATTATGTGAAAATATTAATAATGATGCATCACTTATACATTTGATATTACAAACACAAGTTAATACCGAAAATCCTGAAAACGGTATTAACTTTTCATTTAATGGTCAAAACCTTCAGTTTGGTCGTAAAGAATTTGTATTATTACCGGGTTTAAATTTGGTGGAATGACGCGTCCAATTCATGTATCGTCATCCCATTTTCTCGATACCGTTTTTCACAAAAATGGAATAATTAAACCCACGTTAGATGATTTAAGAGAAGTTTTCCGTGGGGTACATATCTCTGATTTAGTTAATGATTTAGGAGCATGGAATGATTTTCCGTGGATACTTATCTCTGGAATCATACTTACCCCCATATCTATAATGCTTTATATAAAAATGAAAGAGATAAACGGAAGAAAAAGTTAAGATACAGTATCAAAGGATTTGTTAGGGCATTTAAGGTAATTTTTATATTTAATAATTTTAATTTTATTCATTTTTTATATATTAAAAATAAATTTTATTATTAGATTTGGATTTATGAAGTGTTTTCGATAATGAGTAATTATGGGAAACGACGTGGGTACCTGCCAAACACATTTACCTTTTAAGGGTAGATATTCTTCAACATCGTTTACAAAATGCCATTTACCACCACTGCATAATATGATATTAACCGACATTTTATAAAAAATGTACGACAATTTTTTAAAAATGGATGAGAAGAATGTAAGATTTGTTAAGAAAAAAAGATGAGGATAATGTAAGATTTGTTAAGTGTAAAGATGGTATTATATAGGGGAAAATAAAATTTAATTAAAATTTTAAGAATTTAAAAAACAATTAAAAAATTAAAAATCTTGGATTTTTTGGTTTTTAAATAAAAAAAATTGGGCGAGGAGGGGTATTTTGGTAATTATGGGCGAGGGATACACATAATCCCTCGCTGACTCAACGAGGGATGGGTGCCACGTCAGCGAGGAGTACACGTGGGCGAGGGATTGACTGTATCCCTCGCTGGGCACATCTAACGAGGCGAGGGATTGGCTGTATCCCTCGCTGGGCACATCTAACGAGGCGAGGGATTGGCTGATTCCCTCGCTGACTCAGCGAGGGATGCCACGTGACGGTACACGATTGGTTTTTTTTAAAAAAATTTTCTAATTTGACTGGTCAAAATGGTAATGAATTATGGTCAATTGGTTAGTTTGGTAATTTTCCCTTTATTTATACTATACATCAGAGAATTCACTGACAAAAGTATACTATTTGTGTCTGAGTAAAACACCATCATAAAAAAACCAAAACGCCATTTGTTAATTGACATCCATATGGTACAATTTCACGTTCAAAAACACACAAAATCAAGAAATTCAAATATAACATTTAAAAATAGTAATAGCATACTCGTATAGGGCTGTTCAAAAAGCTCGCGGCTCGTGGCTCGCTCGGAAAAAGCTCGAAAAAAGCTCGCTCGAATCGGCTCGGTTTAAAAACGAGCCGAGCCGAGCCGGCTCGAATTGTAAACGAGCCAAGTCCGAGCCAAGGGCGGCTCGCTCGTTGGCTCGCTCGTTGGCTCGCTCGTTGGCTCGTTTACTGGCTCGACTAAATATGTAATATATATATATCTTTACTACTATATAATACAGATTGAATGGGCAGATTAGTAAATTCACTAGGCCTGTAAGACGCGCCTCTTAGTCTTCTTCCTTAGCCGGCCACTCCAATGGAACGACATGAACCGCTTGCAGGTAATTCCCATCTCATCAATTCAAGACACCGGCGGTACGCCTTCACCCCTCCTCCATTACCTTCCCCGACCACTCCCCTTGCGAATTGAAGGAGCGAAGTAAAGGCTTGTATCTTTCATGTTTGCTCTCAATTGGTTTATCTCGCCCTTTTATATGCCTCGCCTACTATTCGCCTCCTTCACCTCTTCCTCTTCAATGGCTTAGCTCTATCAGAATTGATGACCTTGCCTCCATCGGGAACATTCAATGCGATGATTTCACCTCCACCTCAATTGCCATCATTCAATCTTGCTTAGATCCACTCTTGTTTATAAAGGGCTCTTTACTTCTTCAAATCCTGGTATGGTATGTGTGTATGATTAACTTTTTCCTGAAATAATAATCTATTTTCTTCTTCCCTTATTGTTTCTGTTTCTTCCATGTATGAGCAATTCGATTCGATCGTTAGATCTGTACTAAGGTTTGACTTTGTCTCCGGCAGAGACGATAGAGGCTTCGCCGGAGCTTGAAGCTGCACTCTTTCAAATGTTGTTGCCAAGGTTTCATCAAGTAGGTGCAGTTGCTTCCTTTTTTGTAGTGTTTGGGTTCATTTTTTAGGTCGGTTTGCTTTTGATGTTGTTAATTTATACCATTATATTTGTGTTCTTAGTCATGATTAATATAGTATTATCCATGATTAGCAAATTTGAGCATTCTTTCATTTGTTTTTTGAAGAAGCTAAGCAATTTTGCTTTCAGACTGATGTCAAAGTTGTTGCTGCTTACGGAGATACACCAACTCATCCTCAACTTTATATATTGTTTCCATTAACAAACTCTGTTCCTTGATTTGGATAGTCATGATTATGAATATTTTAATCGGATTTTCATGATGCAGTTAAAGAGTGTGGACTTTTTAGTTGCTACTCCACGGAGATGTACGTATTAGATTGAAAGATCAAAGTTTTTAATAGGTTGCAAATAATTATGACCCAAATTCGAGTTGGTCTTGGTATTTTCAAGTACTTATGCTTCTTTCATTAATTTGGTTTATATCATTGTTTAATAGTCTTGAGCTCTTTAAAGGGAGCTTGCAATTCAGATTGCTGGGCAATTTGAGGCGTCTGAACGATCATATTATAGCAGGTAGAGAAATGGCAATAGCATGGTTAAGTATTGAGAAATGGTATTTGTAAAATTTAATGATAAAATTTGCTCTTTAAATTTATTATGCTCCCCTGTGTTTGATTTTTTGGTGTTCATATAAAGAACCTCCTATGACATTTACGGTGAAAGTTGGATCAAAATTAAAACGCAGCTATTTAAATTTAAATCTAAAGTATCGCTTTGGTTTAATCTAAATAGTAAGCATCTTAATCTTAATTCCAATTTATTTTTATTTGGCAAATTTATTTTGTTTGTATACTATCAAATCCACCAGAAACATCTTCAATTTGTTTCTTGCTTTCTTGCTGTAAGTTTAGTTTATATGCCAGAACCAGTGGTGAAACAAGGGAAATATCAAAAGGGTTCCAAGACCCTTAGTTAGCTGAAGTTGTATATTTTTTATATATAAAACCGAGTTTTTTAAAGAAAATTACCTCCCACTCTTTTAGCCTCATACCACACACACATAATGCAGTGTCTATAGTTAGTATTGATGAATTATGAGTACATATTCTCCTTGGATGCTTCAGATTCCATTGTTCTTTATAATTTGAAACTTCTTATTTCATATTAATGAATTTTGTTAATTATTTAAAAGTTTTCAGTATACCATAAAAAATGACTGCATTAGGGGTATATTGAGTACGGTTGTGATTAGTTTTTTAGTGTTTTCGGAGATGTTACTAGATGGTAGTTTGAAGCATGAAGATTTGCCTAAAATGTTTCTTTTGTGTGATTATAATATTGAATTGTTATGTGTTATGAATTGTTTTTCATTAAGTTTGGATGGTTTGCAAGTCATACGTGTTTAAGGGTTTTTGTAAAATAAAGGCTTATAGTCTTTGGTTACGAGGACATTAGTAGATTATGGTACGGTCCACTACAAATTACAGCTTTATTTTTAGGTTGATATAACATCTTAATCTCTTAGACATTGTGATTTTATTGTAACTTAAAATTACCGGCATAAATTTTTATTTATTTCCTTTTTACAAGAGAATGATAGATTTCTCTGAAATGTTGTTTAAATGTTTGATTTAATTTTGGTTTTAATGTATGATGAAAAGTTTTTGTTTTCATATAATCCAGGTTGTGAACTTTTGATCATTTGAAAAACCTCTTTTACGCTCAAGAATTCTAAGCTGTGGTGGTCGTTGAACCTAGGCTACTTTAGATATTTTGACAAAACAGCTATGCAAGACATCTATTAAGGTTTGTTATTATAAATTTTAGTAGAATTTTGTATGCTTTTAGATTTCTGACCTATTTGATTATTTTAGTGTGTGTGTAAGTTATTCAGGATAGCCAGAAATAGTGTTACTTTGTTTTTCTCATATTGTTTTAGTCATTGTGATTTTATTGTAACATAAAATTATTAGCATAATTTTGTATGTTATTTCTTTTTTACAAGAGAATGATAGATTTTCTGAAATGTTGTTTAAATGTTTGATTTTCATATGATGCAGGTTGTGAACTTTCAGTTACTTGAAAAACCTCTTTTGCGCTCTGGACTGCTAAGTTGTGGTGGTCGTTGAACCTAAAACAACTATGCAAGATATCTATTAAGGTTTGTTACTAATTTTTAGTAGAATTTTGTATGCTTTCAGATTTTCGATCAATTTCCTTTTCACCTCAAGTCTTAATATGAACTCACCACCTTTGGCGTCCACGTTCATGCGCCTTCCAGGTTTATGTGGATTATAGTAATACAAGAAACTGATTGATATGCCTAGAGTAGATATCTGAATAGAGTTCATTATTTAGTTATAAAGCTTAACATCAAAAAGAGGATTCACAAAAGCATACATTAGTTTATACATAAATCTAATATCTTTCATAATTTTCAAGTGTAATTAAAAGCATATTTGACCCTTCAAATCAGCTATATGAATGGAGTGCAATAGTTAACCAACCCAACACATTTTTACCCCTCCTAAAAGTTTACCCATTTTGACCCGTTACAAGAATATCAACAACTGAGGGGGAAAGGTGAATTAGTCATTTATACCTGTTAAATTTGGATCAGAGATTCTTATGCTACTTAAGGTGACAATATGTGGATTTGGATGAAAGTTTTTTAAGCAAACTGAAGATAAACACAAAATTACCTAACTATACTACCTTTATGTGGTCCATCATATCTGGTGATGAGCCAAACTATTTAATTAACTATACTCATTTTATAAACTTACATTCACACCATCTTTATTCATTCATTTGCACAAAACTACAAAAACTAAAACTGTAAAACCTTAAGAATAACATAGCGATGGTAGTGTTAAACCACAATTTAAGGTTATTAGTTGACATATAACTTTAATTTCCATGCTTGTTAGTATAAAAAGTGTCGCCATAATTACTAATGTGTGTGTGTTAATGTTATTATCATAAAATTCATGTTGTAACTATACTAAGGAAAGTGGAACTACAGTACTGCTATAATTCATTCGAAAAGTAGAAACCTAGATGGTATGTTATAAGTTTAAATAAGCATCTTTAAGAGAGATTACTAACACTTAAAAACAATCTATTTTTATATCCTCTCGAAATGCTTAAGTGTTTCAAAAGCTACAATATCTTAGGAAAGACAGAACTCTAACACAATTAACAACTTGTTCACACATGTATATACGTTACTAGGACTCTAAGAATCCTATCGTAAGGACATGTGCACCTAAACCCATGTTTAAAACCACGATCATGCAAGAACATTACCTTAATTTATGGTTTTGTTTCCATCATAACACATGCAGCACTCACTGTTCTTTTCTTTTTTTCTTTGCAACCCACACACAACTCACTAACTATACTCTTTTTCCTTACGCAACACACACATAACTCATAGAATTTTGGTAAATCATTTCATTTTAAGTACTTATAACTTACTATTGTTATGCTTAATGATTTTAGGCAATTTGTTTGCTACTCTTGCGTATTTGTTTCCGATTGTTAATTTTTTTCATTCATAAGGATAATGAAAGCTTACTCTTGTAGGTATTTTCTTAAATATTCATCATGTTCATAAAAACTTATCTAATTATTAAACATGTACAAGTTATTAAGATGAAAACAGAAGGAAAGTCAAAAAATATAACTTTAGCAATTAGTGATACCCATGCAGGTTAGTAAGATGAAAAAAAGAAGAAAAGTAAAAGATAACTTTAGCAATTGATGATAGGGCAAATGATGTTATATATTAATGATAGGTTTTCGGTACTTTTAGTTGACTGGTAGTCTTTACTAAAAAAAAAGGAAATGCTTCAAATCAACAAGAACAATAAATCTTGCTACTTGCAAACATTGATCCAGGGTTCAAGAGTTTAGAAAATTATGAGTTGGTAAAGATTTTACAAGCATATTTATCATTGAAACTAAAGTAGACTTCTCACAATTTCCATGAATCAGAAACACAATAATATTACAAATAGAAGAGTGGCTATTTTAGCATTTTTATATATGTTTGGGTTGTTTTGGTTATGTGTAATTTCAAAAGGGTCAATGGGTTAAACTGAAAGTTGTCCAAATGCTATATTTAATCACAACCCACAATTATTTTGTGCAATGATTCAGATTATTTTATTATAACGATATCATTTTAATTAACACATTCACAGACTTTTTCCACTGAAAAAATGGACAGAGAAGTGTTGGCCTGACATTGCCTCTCTTTTGACTCGTACTCAGAAGTGGCATATTTTAGCAAGAACCCATTTGACCTGCTAACACGTATGACCCACTACCTGACCCATCTATCAGACCATCTTGCCACCTCTACTATGTAGATTTAGTACCTTACTTTAAGTGATAAAAAATGCATTCTTTTAAGAGGTGATAGGCGATATAAACAATGAGATCAAGAGATTCTCTTGAATGAAAAGTTCATACGATTAATAAACAGATAGTAGTAAATAATGTTGGTATAGGCCCCAAAAAGACACTCAAAGTTACATATATAGGTAAAAGGGACAAAGACTCGCAAACCTACTTCTACTACAAAATAGGGATAGTGACCCATGATAATTGTGTTTTAATTTATGCTTTAAATGTTTGGTCTTGCAGTTGTTGTGAACTTTAGTTTCCAGTGTTGTCTTTGTATTTGTTTTATAGTTTTAATCATAGTCTTTGTAAGCTTGCCATTGTAATGTTAAGGGTCATACATCAACAAAGTTGCTTGTGTGTTGTATTGTAATCACTAGCATTTGACTTTAAGTGTATCATTCTATTAACCACTAGCCCCCCTACAGGAATGTTCAAGCTCCGTCATTGATTATCCACATTGCTACAACACAACTATTTGATAGATACTTGCTTGAGATTGAGAACAATCTCCAGAGAGGCTGTGATTTGCCTGATTAGTTAAGCTAAGTACAACACCACATATATATTTTGTATAGTTTAGTTACAACAGTGCCTTACTCACTACAAGCTTCGTGATAAACATGAACGAACTGCGCAAGTCGATAGTTTTGGCAATTTTACAATTTATATTGCCTGGTTCATGATTTGTGTTGTGAAAATGAGAGACATATAGTTGATGTTGGTTTGATAACGTACCCTTGATTCATTTAAAATGATGCATGCGCCGCAACGCGCGGGGGCACCCACTAGTATATATATATATATATATATAATAATATTTATATAAATTATTATAACACTTACCTTAAAATATCAAATAAAATCAAATGTTGAAAAGTAAAAATAAAAGAACAGTAAGTGGATCTGTGGAATTGAAAAACCCTAACTCCCCACTTTCTCTCCATCGAACAACTTTCCCGTCTTCACTCTCCCTCTCGGCCTCCCGCCTCTCCCACTCAGCCACTCTTCCTCAGTTCCTTGACGTCGACTCACCCTCGGTCGCCGCCGCAGCCGCCGCGTGCCCGCCTACCGCTCACCCACGCCCTCGGCCCTCCGTCACTCCCTCCCCTCGGTCGCCGCAACCACCTGCCTGCCTACCACTCTCCCTTGACAAGTCGACGACAAGTTCGGTGCTTGCCTCTCCTTCCACCTACGAATCAGCGATTGGGTCAGCTATATCTTGATTCTTGAGATAGTTATGTTTCCCTCTCCTTCTACCTACGAATCTACGATTTGGGTATTTAGAAATATGATTCTTTATATATTTCTTGTAGGTGTTTAGAAATATGCTTGCTTATGATATTTCTGCGATTTGAGTATCTATGATGTTTCCGCTATTTGGGTATTTTAGTGTTTTAAATTTTCTTTTAAAACCGAGCCAAACAAAACCGAGCCGAGCCAGCTCGGTTTAAAACCAAGCCGAGTTCGAGCTCTACTTTTTAGCTCGGTTGCAAATCCGAGCCGAGCCGAGCTGGCTCGGTTTATATTTTGAGTCGAGTCCGAGCTAATCCTGGCTCGGCTCGGCTCGGCTCATGAACAGCCCTATACTCGTACTAAATATAAAAAAGCTCGTCTTTATAATTAACTTAGGTAGTGTTTGTTTTTTAGAAAAAGAGCTTCTAAAGCTCTTTTGTCTGCGCCAAAAAGAGGCGGGCAGATGTTTGAGGTTAGCAGAGTGCTTGTTTTTTTGAAGACGTTTCATTAAAAAACGTCTGCGTGACCTCTTCTCACCTCTTCTAACCTCTTCCCAGTTCATTTCAACCCTAATACCCCTCTTCTCCAAATACCCAATTGCTTCAACGATTGATTATCATCTCCTCCGATGTTGTCGTCCTCTTCAAGCATGTAATCCGCCATTCTCCGAGTTAACTGAGCAATGAACTCGTCGTCATCTCTACCACCGCTGCCACCGTCGTCTAGATCTGCATCGTTCGAATCAAGCTCCGATCCAAAGGAGGTAGTTAAGAACGAAGACGAAGAAGACGAACTCCACGAGCCAAAAAACGTCGATTCCGCAGCGGAATCCATTGATTGATTCTGATTCCGATTCCAATTCTGATTTTGCTCTTGATTTTGACTTTGATTCACAGGAATCAAAGTGTCGTAATCCTTCAAATCAACAGACATGAATGAATTGAATAATTGATTCTGATGGAGATTCAGTGTGTGTGAAGCAAATTGAAGTGTGTGTGTGTGTGTTATGGTGTTTGTGTGTGAGGGTGGTGTAAATGGTGGGTGTGTGAAAGGGGGAGAAATAGGGTTGGAGTTGTACGTTGTGCTTTAGTGGTTGTACAATGGGTAGAGTGTAGACAAACATCAACTGAGTTGGAATGAATGATCAAAAAAATGTTGTGGCTTAATTTATATTAATTCAGCATTGTATAACTATTTTAACAATTTATTTTAATTTCAGCAGTCTGCAGACATTACAAAACAAACAATATTTTTAATACAGGCTGCAGAGGTTTGGTCCACCTCTTCTCCTACAGATGTATGCAGATGTGGTCTGCAGACTGCAAACGTTTTACCTCTTCAGAAACAAACAACACCCTAGAAAAAAATTACGGCAGATAAAAGGTTATGAATGTTTGGCAAAATGAGGGAATTTGATTAAAAGTTAAAATTTTGTCTACACCCTATAATACGTAAATAATGGTGATGTGGCGCTCTACAATCATCTCAACCCTTCAATCGCTTTGTCAGTGGCTATGATTCCTTCTTGTGCTTCTTTTACGTTTTTTTACCCTAACTATGTATATAGGAGTATGATATAATATAAACATTAGTTTTTGTAAAAACCATAAGAACCACTATATTAATACCATAGGATTAAGGGGTATCTTAGGAATTACATAATTATTTATTTTTAACAACCCTTAATTTTAGCTAATATTAGTTGATTTTTTTTTCTATTCTTTCTCAAACAAATCTAATCAAACTAACTCCGTGATATTTTCACCAAATCAAATATCCATAAATTTGTATTCACCAATCATACACTAATGATTTCGATTTTGACTTATCACAATTTTAATTTTTTTATAGGTGCTATGCTTAGTTATTATATGTGATACTAGTTTTAGAAAAGCCGTGTATTACACGGATTGAATAAATAAAATATTAATATAATAAAACTTATGAAAAATAAAATGATATTTTAAAATATGATATGACTGAAATTACGTATAAGTAAGTGCAATAAGTAATAAAACAGTGATATCAACATTTTATAACTTTGTTTTTAATTTTTTTAAAATAATATTTTGTTCTAAAACAAACCATATAAAATATCATTTTTTAAAATATTTTATTATCATAACTCCTAAACTAAATTATTTTTGGTTTTTAAATAATTTACTTTTTAAAAATAGTAGTTTTATAATATATCATATTTTTAAAAAAGTTTGATATTTTAGAAAAAAATACTACTTATAAAAATTTATTTATTTTGAAATAACATTAATAACAAATATTTTTCATAATTTATAAAAAATATTTTAATCTAAAAAAATATTAAATAATATTATTAGTAATTAAGGTAATTATTTAATAGGAGAGATAGGCAGGAAAATTTTGGTGAGGAGAATTGTGGTGGTGACACGTGTCATACCAAGTTACTCTTTTATTATAATAGATAGATGTTCGATTTGACCTTTTTACATTTTATGTTTGAGTTATATGTGTTATGTTTAATTATATTTATATATATATATATATATATATATATATATATATATATATATATATATATATATATATATATATATATATATATATATATATATATATATATATATATAGGGGGAGGTTCCACTAAAAATATATTTTGCCTAAGAAGGCTAAGAAGAAATGAGGTGGTGACATGTGGCAAAACTAGAAAATAGGATTAAAGGGTATTTTGGTCTATCAACAATTTTGTGTTGTTTTATGAAATGCAGCACAACCTTGTGCTGTTTTATGAAATCCAACACAACCGTGTGCTGTTTTATGAAATCCAGCACAACGTTGTGCTGTTTTATGAAATCCAGCACAATCCTGTGCTGTTTTATGAAATCCAGCACAACCATGTGATCCAAGGATCTCAATTCAGGAATTATCAGTATTAAAATAAATCAATTTAATGATCGCGGAATTATCACTAATTGACGTTTAATTGTTTTAATGAATAATGATGAACACAACCACAGAAACACAATAAATGCGAAATCAATAATTATTCAAACGTAATTCATTAACTATAAGATAATGATTACAAAAGAATAATAACGAATGACTATGAACAACTAATTCCGTGAATCGAATAATGTTTGATGTTGATGTGACGGCAGCTAGGGTTGCACAATGATGTAACTCGACAGCCGTAATATTGATTGATTGTGTTCACCGAGATGTGAAACCTAGGACTCATATTTATAGATGATTTGAGTCGGCTTAGGAAACACCAGATCTCTCGGGATTTGTTATTGATTGTGTTGACTTGTTTGACTTCTTGATAGTTGCAATCGCACAAGTATAATGATCTTCCGCAGGAGTCTTGTCGTCCGCAGAACTTTTGTTCTTTCGTAGATGAATTGGTCTTCCGTAGAAGAGTTGTTCTTCCGTAGGAAATCCTTCTTCCGTAGGAGTCTTCACTTCACGGTACTTGATCATCCGCAGGAACATGCACTTCGTCATTTTGTCTTGTAAGAAACATATCTACGGATTAACAAAAATGTTCATCCGTAGATATGGGAATAAAGATTTTGAGTCACACGATGAAGCTATGGGAAAGAATTGTTGACACGAGAATTAGACGAGAAACTCAGATAGCGGTAAACCAATTTGGATTTATGCCAGGCCGCTCTACAACAGAAGCTATACACGTCATAAGGAGGATAATGGAGAAATATAGAGAAAAGAAAAGAGACCTGCATATGGTATTCATTGACCTAGAAAAAGCATATGACAGTGTGCCGCGGAAACTCATCTGGGAAAGTCTACAACTTAGAAAGGTACCAGAAAGGTATATCAAAATAATAAAGGATATGTATGACGGGGCAAAAACATGTGTACGAGCACCTGTCGGAGACACAGACTACTTCCCGGTGGAAGTAGGACTCCACCAAGGATCGGCATTGAGCCCATTCCTCTTCACAGTGGTGCTGGACGAGATGACCAAGTCTATACAACAGCCAGTCCCATGGTGTATGCTGTTTGCGGATGATATTGTCTTAATATCAGAATCTAGGACGGTGCTTAACGAGAGATTAGAACAGTGGAGAGCAGCAATAGAACGCAGGGGCTTAAGGATAAGTCGCTCTAAGACAGAATACATGCATTGTAACTTTAGTGGTGAGGCCGAAGAGGACACCCAAATCAGTATCCAAGGCATGGCGGTCCCCCGGACGTCTAGGTTCAAATACCTTGGCTCGTACGTACAGGAAGATGGAGAGATACACAGCGATGTAGCACACCGTATACAATCAGGATGGTGCAAGTGGAGAGCAGCATCAGGGATTTTGTGTGATAAGAGGTTCCCAGCAAAACTAAAGGGAAAATTCTACAGAGTGGCAGTACGTCCAGCTATGTCATACGGCACAGACTGTTGGGCCATAAAGAAATCGCACGAGAGACAAATAGAGGTCGCAGAAATGCGAATGCTGAGGTGGACGTGTGGACGCACAAGATTGGATCGGATAAGAAACGAAGTCTTTCGCCAGAGGCTAGAGGTGGCGTGTATCACAGAAAAAATAAGAGAGGGAAGATTAAGATGGTTTGGGCACGTGAAGAGGAGAACGATGGCAGCACCAGTCCGAGCAGTAGAGAACATCAGCTTAGAGGGTAGGAGGAGCAGAGGTAGACCTAGGTTGACTTGGGACGAGGTTATTAGGAGAGATATGATGGACTTGCATCTCTGTGAGAACATGATCGAGGATAGAAGTGAGTGGAGGCGTAGAATTAAAATTAAGGACTTTTAGTGGGTTTTGTGGGTGGGAAGGGTATACGGTGACATATGGCCGTACCCCACACGTTAGGTGTAGTTCTCTTCATCTATACTTTTTGGGTGTTACATGCGCATTATCTAATTCTTCTTGTGATATATATCATTGTGTTATATGCTTCGTATTATGATGGTTATTGCCTTTGTTATGCTTTGTTATATGCTTTGTATATGCGTTGTATTATGATTGTTATTGTTATTGCCTGTGTTAACGAGTCGGGGGTCTCTTCGGAAGCGGTCTCTCTATCTTTCTAGATAGAGGAAAGACTTGCCACCATATACCCCTCCCAGACCCTGCTCTTCAGCGGGAGACACTGGGTATGTTTGTTTGTTTGTTTGTTTCATCCGTAGATGTTTCTTACACTTGGTCAATTCCAGGAATCCGTCCAAGTATATTGTTTTTCCCTGTCAAGTCACAAATCAACACACATATATATGGGGTTATCCTATAGATTCAAAGCACATATATATATATATATATTGACTATTACAAATATTAATTACAAGACTTGATACAAGTACTAAGCCAATACAAAAATGATCTAGCCCTATACAATCTAGATCCAACAATACTCCCCCTTAGGCTTAGCTCCTTGTAATCAGTCCTTCAAAACTACAAGCTCCTTGACTCTTGATATGATTTTGTTGTAGAAGTAAGATACAGCTGCCTTTTGATCATCATACTTGTATTTGATCTCCATTTTGCTGATCTTCTTCAGAGTCTCGAAGCCAAGTCCCAGAACATCCTCCTCTGTAGTGAGAGTCTCCAAGACTCTGTCATTCTTCACTACTTCAAGTTCATCTTGTTCGGAGAGGCGAAGTTCTGTGACTTCAGCATATTCTGTTCCCTTCAGCAAGCCTGCATTGTGTCTACGTCGTTTGTAGGCCTTTGCATGAAGTTTGTCAATCACTTGTATCATGTGAACATGCAGGAACAGATCATTTTGAGCTGCTTCATCACTCAGCTTCGGAAAGAATTTGTCATGAAGGTAGGAAGTGTAGCTTGGATGAAGCAACTTGATTTCCGCAGGATCAAAGATCCTGATCTTTTCAGCTCGTTTGTTCTCTGCATTCCTCATCAGCACCAGTTCTTTTGTCCTCTCTACATATCCCCATTCAGTGATAGGGAGTGTGTATTGAGTCCCTTCAATGTGCTTGATGGCTGCTGATGTTCTGTTGTTATAGCCAACCCTCTTTAGGAATTCATCATCTACTGATTCAGAGGCATTGGACTTGTATCTTTTCAGCCCTAGAATTCTTCTTCTGTGCTCATCATCATCTCTCTTAGCTCCTATTATCACATCATCTTTGAATTTTGTTTTCAGTTGACCCACTCTGCTTGAGAAGTCCCTACCCCTTGGATGTATTGGATAATTTGTCAAGGTAAGGCTTTGCAGGTCCTTTAGATCATTCTCAATCATGGAAGTATTCAACTCTTCCTGATGTCCGTTTGATCACTACACAATCCCACTCTTGATCATATTTCCATGCCATGATCTTATTTTCTTCAACTGAGTTGGGGGTTGTGAGATGAGCAAATAACTGAATCAGAGTGGACTTCTGATCAGTGATTTCTCTGACAGTGGTACCAAGGGGCCATACTTTGCCTGGGATGACTTCCCTTGGTTCCCTGATGAGCTTATCCTTTGCTTTATGCTGATCCTTGGGTTCCACAGTTATTGGATCAGCTGATAGTTTGCTTTGTTTGTCATCAGTTGGATGAGGAGCTGTGGTTCTGAATTTGACACCTGTTTCCAATTCTACCTTCATTACATGCTCCATCATCCTTCGCAATTCTCCAGTGGTTCTACCTTTAAGCTCATGCGGTTTGTAGTTGTGGCCCTGTAGCCAGCAAGTCATATTGTACTTGGTAAGTTTGGCTGTGTCACAGTGGCCCAGATCCTTTTTGATCTTCTCCAATGACTGAAATATAGTAAAGGCTTCATAATCACAGTTTGGGATTATGAACCTTGCAAAGTCAAACTCTTTCAGTGCATTCTTCATTTCTGATGTGTTCATCCTCTCAACCATGTCATATGGAAAACCATGGTTGATGAGGGTCATAAACATGCTAGAATCAGGCCTCTCTTCCATGATGTCTGCTGTTGTTAGAAGATCATCGGCCTTTCCTCCCTTTTCACCAGTGGGGGACTCCATTCTTGTCAACTCCTCCCACTCTTTATCACTATCATCATCATCTCCGGATGATACCTTCACAGTAGACACATCTACTGAAGGTGTAGGTGCAGGGGATGGAAGTTTTGGTCTTTTTGGTAAGCTTTCATCTTCAGGTTTCTTTTGAGTTGCTCCAAAGTATTTTCTTTTCCGGGTGTATGAAATCATTTGCTTAGCAGCTTCACCCGACTGTTTTGGTTGATCAGCACTTGGAGCTTCTTTTGTTTTCAGAGCAGATATCTTCTTTTTCAGCTCTTCTATTTCTACATCTTTCTGTTTGATCAGTTCAGCTTTATCATTTTGCTCAGTCTTTAAAGAAGCCTCCAACTCTTGTTGTCTTTGCAACAATGCATCAAAAAACTTCATTGTTGCTTAGAGCATCTTCTCTCAGCCGTTTTAGTCTAGCATCTTTTCTTCATCAGCTCTTCATCTTTTTCTTTAATTACACCTTTCAGCTCTTGAATTCTTTCTTTTCGCTTGTTTGATTTGAGTACTAACTTGTTGTACTCAGCAACCAAAAAGCTCTTGCTCACAGAAATGTCACTGTCACTCAAGTCATCTTCATGGTATGCAATGACATCCTGAGCAGATCCTTGTACTTCCCCGTGCTCATCAGCAATTTGTTCATCTTTCAATGAAGTTGGTTCTGTATGGGCTGATGACACTTGTTCTTCTGTGTGTGTGGGTGAGAAGGGAACAGTGCTGGCTTGAGATAATATCTCTGTGTCTCCTGAGTGTACAGAGTGTACAGACTCAGTTATCTCAAATGGTTCAGTGCCAGCACTTTCCGGTGATGCACGTTTTGGTGATTCTGGTGGTGGTAGTACAGGGGATTGAATGTTTAGTGGAGAGAGAGGTTGAGTGTGATGAGATGATGACTGAGAAGCTGATGGTGATTGTTGTTGGGCTGGAGATATCGGCTGAGTGTTTTTGGTGGATGATGAGGATATTAGTAAAGGTGATTGATGTTGATGAATTGGGGAGATTGGTTGGGTGTTCAAGCTTGTTGGTGATTATGATTGTTGAGGGGGTGTTTGGCTAGGTGTTTGATGTTGGAGTGGTGGAGTTTGGGTTGGTGAGTGGTGTTGGTGTGGTGGTGTTTGGAGTGGTGAGTGAGACGCTTGTGCAGAATTAGCAGATGATTCTGCTTCATCTGCCCAAGCCAACTCTTGTGGCAGGTTTGCTTGGGGATCTACTACATGCGCGAACATTGGCATATCCCGACCCTGGTACTTCCCACTAAGCTTGTTCAGTACAGATTTTCTCAACGTATTCATTCTCGAATACATCGGGTGACCTATCTCTCTATCACCCAGTTCCAGGCATCTTCGTATGGTGCTTTCAGTGATTCGAAGATGCTCATTCAAAATCTCAGCCACAATCACTTCCTCATCACCTTGTTCTTCAACTCGTGCTGAGTTCCAGAAATCGATTATGTGCGCCTGATGGATCACAGGCTCGGCGGTCAAGGCGTAGAAGAGCCTGGATGATCGGAGATATCTTATGATATCTCGACATCCTTCCACTGCAGGATCATCAGCGTTTAAGAACGCGCACACATTGTGTTCTTTAGCGAATCTATTGGCCATCTGTAAAGAAAATCAAGTTAGAAAACATGCAGTTGAATCGTTTTAATGGCAATAACCGATTAACCAGTTCCGTACTGATGTTTAAGACATGATTTACCTTCGCAGTAACGGTAATCGATTACTGGATAATGTTGATAATGTGTTCTTGGAACGGATATTTTGAAATTTTCAAAAAGAGGGAAAATGGACGATTTTCTAGGTTAAAAGTGAATAAGTGCTCTGTAAAAATAAATTCTAAAAGTCAGAAACCTTATTTATAGGCGAACACATTAATTTCTTTTATTAATTATATTGGGCCCACTCCCATTCATTCCTATCCGCATACCAAGTTTATTTAGAATGCATTACTTCTTCCGCAGAACATCCACGGAACCTTGACATCTGCGGATGTCAACATCTGCGGAACCTTACATCTGCGGATGTCACATCTGCGGAACCTTACATCTGCGGATGTCTTAACATCTGTGGATGTATAAGTTCAAGCAATGCATTTGTTTTGCTGCTGAATCAGAAATCACATAATACTTCTACGGATGTGAGGTATTACTGAAACTTCTGCGGAACATAAAAGTTTTAAAACTTTAAATGTATGATATCTACTGGGGCAAAGACTTCATCATAGTCTATTCCCTCTTCCTGAGTATATCCTTGAGCAATAAGCCTAGCCTTGTTTCTCACTATGATAACTCTGTCATCCAGCTTGTTTTTGAATAGCCACCTTGTTCCAATTGGATGTTGACCCGTAGGCAAGTCTACAAGAGTCCATACTTTCTGTTTTCTGAATTGTTGTAGTTCCTCTTGCATAGCCTCAATCCAACTGTTGTCCTTTAGAGCAGCTGTAATGTTTGCAGGAACTGTTTGGGACAAAAAGCAGGTGAACAAACAAATGTTTGCCACGCCTCCTTTGCTCCTTGTAGTTCGTGCATTCAGGTCTCCAATGATATTGTCTGTTGGATGAGACTTGTGAATTCTACTTGTTGAGACAGCATCAACTGGAACTGTAGAGTCTAAGTTTGAGAAACCCATTGAAGCAGATGGTGTCAGCTGAGAAGTTGAGTCGATGAAATAATCAAAAGGCTCATGGTCATTTGGATCAGCTTGTGTGTGAGTTGCTGCTGAGTTGTCTTCTTCCGCAGGAAGTTCTATGGAAACAACATTTTGTTCTTCCGCAGGAGTAACTGCAGCATTTACGGAGGCATTTTGTACTTTCGTAGGAGATACATCACCAGCCACGGATGAACATTGTTGAGTTGCAGGCATGGTTTGTTGATTCAACACCTCCTCTTTATCCCTTAGTTCAGCAGCTGAGGCAGGACTTACATCTGCGGATACTGATGCATCTGCGGATGTATTTACTGATGTAACTTCATGCTGCTGACTTGATTCTTGCTGAGGTGCAGTTGAAAGTTGTACCCTTGGTGGGTCAGCTGTCAGGGGCACTTCATTCAAACTTGGAGGCACAAATGGATAGCATGTATCCGCAGCACCTGCATTGATAAGATAACCAGTGTTAAATGATTCAGTTAATGCATCTATATCAAATAACCAAGATAATCCTTTTACATTAGTAGTAAACATGGATTCATCAAAAGAAACATTAGGAGTCTCTTCAACTATGTTATGTTCTGGAATATAGACCCTATATGATTTAGAAGTGGATGAATATCCAACAAAGAAACCATCATAGGCTTTTTCAGAAAATTTTCCCAATTGTTCTTTAGTATTCAAAATAGACACATGACACCCAAAAGCCCTAAGATATCCTATAAAAGGTTTCCTTTTAAATAAGAGTTCATAAGGTGTTTTATTATGTTCTTTGACTATCAAAGTTCTATTTTGAACATTGCAAGCTGTATTCACAGCTTCTGCCCAGAAAGTAATGGGCAACTGAGAATCAGCTAGCATTGTTCTGGCTTCTTCTATGAGTGTTCTATTTCTCCTTTTAGCCACTCCATTTTGTTGTGGAGTTCTTGGTGCACTGAATTGTCTTGCTATCCCTTTATTCCTGTAAAAAGAATCCAGATCAGCATTAACAAACTTAGTTCCATTATCACTCCTAAAAATTTTAACTTTTAAATCAAGTTGATTCTCAATCTTGATCACAAAGTCCATTAATGTTTCAGATGTTTCACTCTTATGTTTTAAAAAGAAGACCCATGTGAATCTAGTGAAATCATCTACTATCACCAAACAATATTGCCTTTTTCCAATGCTCAGCACATTGGTTGGACCAAAGAGGTCCATGTGAAGCAATTTGAGTGGTATAGTGTTAGTGTTAATTGTTTTGGATTTATGAGACACTCGGTGTTGTTTTCCTTTATAACATGAAGAACAATGATTAGAACAGTGAAATTCTTTCTTTGGTAATCCAATGACTAAGTCATTTTTCACCAGTTTATTCATGTTCTTCATGTTGGAATGGACAAGCCTTCTATGCCACAGTTGAGATTCATCTTCTGTAGATTTAGACAGCAGGCATGTCTCATGATTAGTGAGTGTTGTGTTGTTCATATCCAAGATATATGTGTTGCCTTTTCTTGATGTTTTGAGAAGGATCCAGTCTGCTGGAACTGTAAAACCTGGCTTAAGAATGTAACAGTTAGTGTTATCAAATAGTGTTAAGTAATTTTGATCACAAATTTGGGAAACACTAAGTAAATTATACTGCAAATTTTCACAGTAATTTACTTTTTCAAATGTTAACACACCATTAGTTACCATTCCTTCATCAACAATTTTACCTCCCTTCTTATCCCCACCAAATGCCACATAAGAGGCATGTTTATGTTTGAAGTCATGGAGAAGTGCACAGTTCCCTGTCATATGTCTGGAACAACCACTGTCAACATACCACTTGTTGTCAGCTCTCCATGATTGTTCCTGCACACAAAAAGAAATTAGTTAGAATTGATAACCCAAGGTTTAATTGTCTTGGGTTTGCCAGATTTGTCAACAATAGTTACTCTTTCATGAATTAATCTTGAAGTTTCAGTATTAGTTGTTTCGTTTTGATTTGATGGTGGTGAGGATGATTCTGTTGAAGATGAGTCAGGTTTCTGGATGTCTTCATGCTTGTCTGAGTCTTTCTTCAACGTGGCTTGTTTTGGTTGGTATTTTAACTTTGAAGAGGATCCTGTGGTTTTGAAAGTTTCTTCATCTTTCAGCTTTGATTGAGACACAGGAGTTCCTTTTGCAAAGTTGTCAAAGAAACCATCAACTACTTCAGTCTGTTTATCAGACAGATCCACCTTTTTGTGAGGTGTCTTAGCCTGTGTTGGTGTTTTCTTCTTCAAAGTCTTGTTCTCAACAGATGATCCTGTCTTTGACTTTTGTTGACCTTTCTGAGACTTTATCTCTTTGTCACTTACTGAGGATTGAGAATCTGTTTCGGATGACGTATCTTGTGACTTATTTTTGCTCTTTTTCTTGTTCTTCTTATTAAAATAACATTCCTGAGTTGAATGATTATTTTTGTCACATATGGCACAGTGTTTGTTGAAGTAACAATCAGCAGTCATGTGATTGTTCATATTGAAAATGGAACAATAGCTGCTGAAATAACATTCATCAGTATTGTGATTCTTCATATCACACCATTTGCAATATTTTTCTGAATTTTCTTCAGATTCAGCCTTCTTTTTATTGTTCTTTTTCTCACTTGCTGTAGCCTCAGTTGATTTCTTCTAGTTTTTGTTTGGAGCATCATCAGCTGTTGCTTGTTTGCCTTTGGCTGCCATTTGTTGCTTGATATTCACCTTTTTCTGTGCATGTTTATTGGTCTCTCTTTTTACCTCGTCCGCAGAATCAGTTTCTCTCTTCCGTTGCTTTTCTGCAGATTCAGTAATTTTTGCCTTCCGCAGAAGATCTACGGACTTGGTAACTTTTGCTTTCCGTAGATGTTCTACGGATTCTTCAGATTTCTTTTTTCGCTGATCTTCAACACTTGAATTTTTCTTTTGCTTTGTTGAAGTTTGTTGTTTCTTACCTTTCTCTGAAGACAAAGGTATCTCAGCACTTGATCCGCAGCTATCAACTTTGTGAAGGTTCAGTTCTTGAAGTCCTTCATTCAATTCAGCAATCCTCTTGCAGATAGTCTTCAGCATGTTCCGTTGCTTTGGAGGATACTGCAGCTTTGATTCTTCAAGTATCCGCGGAAGACCAGTTTCAACTTGAACATTCTTACCAATGTTCAGTTGATCAGTATCATGTTCATCAGAATCATCCAAGTCATCATACTTATCAAAATCTGATTCATTATGTTTAAGTGATTCAGATTCAGTAGATTCAGTTTCACTTATCTCAGCTTCATGACTGTTTTTTATGTCAATTTTGGTGCTTTGCACAAAATGTTTTGACAAATTGTTAGTCATTGTTTCAGGTAAAGGTGTGTAGTTATCATTAATAGGTGGTGCAACAGCATTATAACCCAACCCGGACCTGTTCTTTGATTCAATGTGAGAGTTTAACAACTTCTCATATTGTTAAGATGATAATTGAAACTTCTGAAGTTTCACTTCAGTTGATGCATGATCAGCCATGGATTTTGTTAAGGAAGTGGTTAGATGCTCAACTTGGGCTTTTAGGCTGTAGTTTTCAGAAACATATTTTTCTAAATCCTTTTGTAAAGAACTGATTTTGATTTAATATAATTTTTGTTCTCTTAAGTGTGATTCATTTAAAATTATAGTTTCCTTTACTTTATCAGCCAATTGTTGAGCATGGACTCTATATCGTTCAACTTCCTCAACACATGATGAAGAACATAACCTGTCTTTTACCTCTCTGGCCATAGGAGGAACTTTGTTTTCCATATGCGCCATTAATGCTTGATTGTCCTCTATCACTTCCTTCTCATACAAACTCCAGTCACATGTTCCGTCTTGAAGTATGATCAGCCCAGTCTCCTTAGAATTGCTTGGTCCTGCTGATGTATTTGTGGCTGGTGGGGATGTTAGCTGAGGTTGTCTATGCAGAGATCTTTGAGAGGTTGATTGCTGATTCTGATACTATTGTTGATGCTGATTTTGTTGCTGTTGCTGCTGATACTGCGAAGATGATTGTTGATTGCATTCTCTAGAGAAGTGACCATAGAGATTGCACTTGAAGCATCTGATCTCTATGGTCACTTCCTTCTCATACAAACTCAACAATCATCTGACCATAGAGAAGTGACCTGACAGTAGATCAAAGATTGTATAGATCAATCTGATTGTAGATCAAAGATTGTATAGATCAACAATAGACAAGATTGTGCCTGACCCTGCTGGAAAATCCGTAGATCAAAGATTGTATAGATCAATGATCGGTTCTTTAATGTACTTAACTGCCAGTAGACCTGACATTATGTTTGCTGTTTGTGTTTGTGCCAGGTATCAATCAGACCCAAAGGAGTCCCATCTGAATGCTGTGAAGAGGATTTTCAGATATCTGAAAGCCAAACCTGCATTGGGACTTTGGTATCCCAAAGATGGAGATTTTAGCCTCTACTCCTACTCAGATAGTGACTATGGATGGTGCAACAACAACAGAAAATCCACAACTGGTGGATGTCAGTTTTTAGGACCAAGACTTGTTTCATGGCAGTGCAAGAAGCAAACAAATGTATCTGTATCCACAGCTGAAGCAGAGTACATAGCTGCTTCAGCAGGTTGCTCTCAAGTACTTTGGTTGCAGAACCAATTACTTGATTATGGTTACAATTTCTTTCATACACCAATTCATATTGATAATTCAGCTGCTATGTTTATAACTGCTAATCCAGTTCAACATAGTAAAACAAAACATATCGAAATCAGATACCATTTTCTGAGAGATTGCTCTAAAAAGGGTCTAATTAAGTTAGTCAAAGTGGACACCACAAATCAGCTTGCTGATTTGTTCACTAAAGCATTTGATTCTGTTAGATTTAATTTTCTGATAGAATCTTTGGGGATGATTAACTTAGAATAAATCAACAAAAGCATATGACTGACTTTGTGCAGAGTAATCGTTAAGGATAACTTAAGTGTCTGATAGAACATCTATACATGCATTATATCAGGGAAATGATAGTAGACTATACTTGGTTATTAAACATAACACTCAATCTGACTTATATCATACTGATATGTGAGTAGGTTCATCTTGAGTGGAAACAAAGCTAAGAGCATGTCAAACTAAAAGCATCAGGTAACTGTCTGTGAGGATTCCATTTGAGAATCAGGAAGGTATGTTCTCTCCTGATGTGATCAAATCACTTACACAAGCACACTATGTAAAATACCTTATAATCTTCTATCTTTGCAAAGTCATATTCCCTCTGTTTTGTGTGAACAAAGACTTGGGAATGTGATTAACAAGTGTGATCTTCATTCTCCCTCTGTTTTGTGTAAACAAAGACCTGGGTTAAAGTTCACCTCTGTTTTATGAAAGTAAAGACCTGGTGACTATGAAGATCATATTTCAGCTCTAAAAAGGAATCACTTGTGATCCATTGTACATCAAGTCAAAGAGCTTCAACATCAAAGCATTCATGAGACTGTAATATGTCTCAAGATAGAACTTATAACTTAATGTACATAGTCATTAAGTGTGAAATGTAGTGATTTGCCTCACCTACGGAAGACATACTCTAATGATAATTGAATGTGGGACCCATGACTGCTACTGATTAACAAACTTCACAACATGATAAATAGCATGCCTAGTTGATACAATACTCATGTTTGAATTTAAGTGGATTTATATACTTGCAATCAGGTGTGTATTGAATCAACTAATCAACATCAGCAGAAGCCAAGTTATAGTATGATCCCTCTATATATATATGCATGCATGTAACTGTTTAAGCCAGATGTTTAATTGTCCTCTTAACTGACTTTCTCTCATTTAGACTGGCATATGCCTGTCATGCCTATTTACAACTTAAATTTATGATAAATGTAACAGTCTCACATTAATCACAAATTTAGGGGGAGTAGTTCATACATGAAAAACAATAAAAGCTGATATTTGATTTGATTTACTTAGAAGGAATTGGAACTTGAGCACTAACTTGAATGCAGGATACAGGAAACTTGCTTTCCTGTACTTAATTGCCATGCAAATAAAGTCAATAATGTCCAACATCAACATTTGATTCTACTCAGTAGATATCATACATTTAAAGTTTTAAAACTTTTATGTTCCGCAGAAGTTTCAGTAATACCTCTCATCCGTAGAAGTATTATGTGATTTCTGATTCAGTAGCAAAACAAATGCATTGCTTGAACTTATACATCCATAGATGTTAAGACATCCGCAGATGTAGGGTTCCGCAGATGTTGACATCCGCAGATGTAAGGTTCCGCAGATGTTGACATCCGCAGATGTCAAGGTTTCGCAGATGTTCTGCGGAAGAAGTAATGCATTCTAAATAAACTTGGTATGCGGATAGGAATGAATGGGAGTGGGCCCAACATAATTAATAAAAGAAATTAATGTGTTCGCCTATAAATAAGGTTTCTGACTCTTAGAATTTATTTTTACAGAGCACTTATTCACTTTTAACCTAGAAAATCGTCCATTTTCTCTCTTTTTCAAAATTTCAAAATATCCGTTCCAAGAACACATTATCAACATTATCCAGTAATCGATTACCGTTACTGCAAAGGTAAATCATGTCTTAAACATCAGTACGGAACTGGTTAATTGTTATTGCCATTAAAACGATTCAACTGCATGTTTTCTAACTTGATTTTCTTTACAGATGGCCAATAGATTCGCTAAAGAACACAATGTGTGCGCGTTCTTAAACGCTGATGATCCTGCAGCGGAAGGATGTCGAGATATCATAAGATATCTCCGACGATCCAGGCTCTTCTACGCCTTGACAGCCGAGCCTGTGATCCATCAGGCGCACATAATCGATTTCTGGAACTCAGCACGAGTTGAAGAACAAGGTGATGAGGAAGTGATTGTGGCTGAGATTTTGAATGAGCGTCTTCGAATCAGTGAA
Organism: Flaveria linearis; assembly: GCA_024085815.1. Lineage (NCBI taxonomy): Eukaryota > Viridiplantae > Streptophyta > Magnoliopsida > Asterales > Asteraceae > Flaveria > Flaveria linearis. The sequence goes on from CM044003.1 coordinate 18,602,068, forward strand.
AGCACCATACGAAGATGCCTGGAACTGGGTGATAGAGAGATAGGTCACCCCGATGTATTCGAGAATGAATACATTGAGAAAATATTCAACCTGATAGGGTATGATGGTGATTACGAGAAAGGGGAAATCAAAAAGGGTAGGCTGTGCAAACCATACTGATTCTTGTGCCACACCTACCTGAAATGCATGTCAAACAGGAAGTCGGGACTCGACAGATTCTCTCGGCACATATCATCTGGAATCATTGGGATATTCGAGGGGAGAATTTATAACTACGCCAAATACATCTTCAATTGTCTGAGTGAACAAGTCAAACTGCAGAAGAATGACAAGATGTACATGTTCCCGAGATTCCTACAACTGGTGATCAACTCAGAACTTCCAAGGTTGAACAGAGTTGGGGATGTGTTTGTTTAAGCACACTTGAGCAAATCTGTACTGAACAAGCTTAGTGGGAAGTACCAGGGTCGAGATATGCCAATGTTCGCGCATGTAGTAGATCCCCAAGCAGACCTGCCACAAGAGTTGGCTTGGGCAGATGAAGCAGAATCATCTGCTGATTCTGCACAAGCATCTCACTCACCACTCCAAACACCACCACACCAACACCACTCACCAACCCAAACTCCACCACTCCAACATCAAACACCTAGCCAAACACCCCCTCAACAATCACAATCACCAACAAGCTTGAACACCCAACCAATCTCCCCAATTCATCAACATCAATCACCTTTACTAATATCCTCATCATCCACCAAAAACACTCAGCCGACATCTCCAGCCCAACAACAATCACCATCAGCTTCTCAGTCATCATCTCATCACACTCAACCTCTCTCTCCACTAAACATTCAATCCCCTGTACTACCACCACCAGAATCACCAAAACGTGCATCACCGGAAAGTGCTGGCACTGAACCATTTGAGATAACTTAGTCTGTACACTCTGTACACTCAGGAGACACAGAGATATTATCTCAATCCCGCACTGTTCCCTTCTCACCCACACACGCAGAAGAACAAGTGTCATCAGCCCATACAGAACCAACTTCATTGAAAGATGAACAAATTGCTGATGAGCACGGGGAAGTACAAGGATCTGCTCAGGATGTCATTGCATACCATGAAGATGACTTGAGTGACAGTGACATTCCTGTGAGCAAGAGCTTTTTGGTTGCTGAGTACAACAAGTTAGTACTCAAATCAAACAAGCGAAAAGAAATAATTCAAGAGCTGAAAGGTGTAATTAAAGAAAAAGATGAAGAGCTGATGAAGAAAGATGCTAGACTAAAACGGCTGAGAGAAGATGCTCTAAGCAACAATGAAGTTATTGATGCATTGTTGCAAAGACAACAAGAGTTGGAGGCTTCTTTAAAGACTGAGCAAAATGATAAAGCTGAACTGATCAAACAGAAAGATGTAGAAATAGAAGAGCTGAAAAAGAAGATATCTGCTCTGAAAACAAAAGAAGCTCCAAGTGCTGATCAACCAAAACAGTCGGGTGAAGCTGCTAAGCAAATGATTTCATACACCTGGAAAAGAAAATACTTTGGAGCAACTCAAAAGAAACCTGAAGATGAAAGCTTACCAAAAAGACCAAAACTTCCATCCCCTGCACCTACACCTTCAGTAGATGTGTCTACTGTGAAGGTATCATCCGGAGATGATGATGATAGTGATAAAGAGTGGGAGGAGTTGACAAGAATGGAGTCCCCCACTGGTGAAAAGGGAGGAAAGGCCGATGATCTTCTAACAACAGCAGACATCATGGAAGAGAGGCCTGATTCTAGCATGTTTATGACCCTCATCAACCATGGTTTTCCATATGACATGGTTGAGAGGATGAACACATCAGAAATGAAGAATGCACTGAAAGAGTTTGAGTTTGCAAGGTTCATAATCCCAAACTGTGATTATAAAGCCTTTACTATATTTCAGTCATTGGAGAAGATCAAAAAGGATCTGGGCCACTGTGACACAGCCAAACTTACCAAGTACAATATGACTTGCTGGTTACAGGGCCACAACTACAAACCGCATGAGCTTAAAGGTAGAACCACTGGAGAATTGCGAAGGATGATGGAGCATGTAATGAAGGTAGAATTGGAAACAGGTGTCAAATTCAGAACCACAGCTCCTCATCCAACTGATGACAAACAAAGCAAACTATCAGCTGATCCAATAACTGTGGAACCCAAGGATCAGCATAAAGCAAAGGATAAGCTCATCAGGGAACCAAGGGAAGTCATCCCAGGCAAAGTATGACCCCTTGGTACCACTGTTAGAGAAATCACTGATCAGAAGTCCACTCTGATTCAGTTATTTGATCATCTCACAACTCCCAACTCAGTTGAAGAAAATAAGATCATGGCATGGAAATATGATCAAGAGTGGGATTGTGTAGTGATCAAACGGACATCAGGAAGAGTTGAATACTTCCATGATGTGTTTTCAGTTCTCTGCCTTCCTGAGAATGATCTAAAGGACCTGCAAAGCCTTACCTTGACAAATTATCCAATACATCCAAGGGGCAGGGACTTCTCAAGCAGAGTGGGTCAACTGAAAACAAAACTCAAAGATGATGTGATAATAGGAGCTAAGAGAGATGATGATGAGCACAGAAGAAGAATTCAAGGGCTGAAAAGATACAAGTCCAATGCCTCTGAATCGGTAGATGATGAATTCCTAAAGAGGGTTGGCTATAACAACATAACATCAGCAGCCATCAAGCACATTGAAGGGACTCAATACACACTCCCAATCACTGAATGGGGATATGTAGAGAGGACAAAAGAACTGGTGCTGATGAGGAATGCAGAGAACAAACGAGCTGAAAAGATCAGGATCTTTGATCCTGCGGAAATCAAGTTGCTTCATCCAAGCTACACTTCCTACCTTCATGACAAATTCTTTTTGAAGCTGAGTGATGAAGCAGCTCAAAATGATCTGTTCCTGCATGTTCACATGATACAAGTGATTGACAAACTTCATGCAAAGGCCAACAAACGACGCAGACACAATGCAGGCTTGCTGAAGGGAACAGAATATGCTGAAGTCACAGAACTTCGCCTCTCCGAACAAGATGAACTTGAAGTAGTGAAGAATGACAGAGTCTTAGAGACTCTCACTACAGAGGAGGATGTTCTGGGACTTGGCTTCGAGACTCTGAAGAAGATCAGCAAATGGAGATCAAATACAAGTATGATGATCAAAAGGCAGCTGTATCTTACTTCTACAACAAAATCATATCAAGAGTCAAGGAGCTTGTAGTTTTGAAGGACTGATTACAAGGAGCTAAGCCTAAGGGGGAGTATTGTTGGATCTAGATTGTATAGGGCTAGATCATTTTTGTATAGGCTTAGTACTTGTATCAAGTCTTGTAATTAATATTTGTAACAGTCAAAATATATATATATGTGCTTTGAATCTATAGGATAACCCCATATATATGTGTGTTGATTTGTGACTTGACAGGGAAAAACAATATACTTGGACGGATTCCTGGAATTGACCAAGTGTAAGAAACATCTACGGATGAACATTTTTGTTAATCCGTAGATATGTTTCTTACAAGACAAAATGACCAAGTGCATGTTCCTGCGGATGATCAAGTACCGTGAAGTGAAGACTCCTACAGAAGAAGGATTTCCTACGGAAGAACACTCTTCTACGGAAGACCAATTCATCTACGGAAGAACAAAAGTTCTGCGGACGACAAGACTCCTGCGGAAGATCATTATACTTGTGCGATTGCAACTATCAAGAAGTCAAACAAGTCAACACAATCAATAACAAATCCCGAGAGATCCGGTGTTTCCTAAGCCGACTCAAATCATCTATAAATATAAGTCCTAGGTTTCACATCTCGGTGAACACAATCAATCAATATTACGGCTGTCGAGTTACATCATTGTGCAAACCTAGCTGCCGTCACATCAACATCAAACATTATTCGATTCACAGAATTAGTTGTTCATAGTCATTCGTTAGTATTCTTTTGTAATCATTATCTTATAATTAATGAAATACGTTTGAATAATTATTGATTTCGCATTTATTGTGTTTCTGTGGTTGTGTTCATCATTATTCATTAAAACAATTAAACGTCAATTAGTGATAATTCCGCGATCATTAAATTGATTTATTTTAATACTGATAATTCCTGAATTGAGATCCTTGGATTCACAGTTATATTTAATTATATATATATATATATATATATATATATATATATATATATAGGGGGAGGTTTCACTAAAAATATATTTTGCCTAAGAAAGCTAAGAAGAAATGAGGTGGTGACATGTGGCAAAACTAGAAAATAGGATTAAAGGGTATTTTGGTCTATCAACAATTTTGTGCTGTTTTATGAAATCCAGCACAACCTTGTGCTGTTTTATGAAATCCAACACAACCGTGTGCTGTTTTATGAAATCCAGCACAATGTTGTGCTGTTTATGAAATCCAGCACAATCCTGTGCAGTTTTATGAAATCCAGCACAACTATGTGCTGTTTTATGAAATCCAGCACAACCCTGTGCTGTTTTATGAAATCCAGCACAACCCTGTGCTGTTTTATGAAATCCAACACAACCCTGTACTGTTTTATGAAATACAGCACAACCCTGTGCTGTTTTATGAAATACAGCACAACCCTGTGCTGTTTTATGAAATACAACACAACCCTGTGCTGTTTTATAAAATACAACACAAAAACGTTAAAATGCAGCACAATTTCACCTAATTTGTTTTTTTATAAAAAATATAGCAATACTATACTCAATTTAAAGAGAAAAAATGCTTGATTTTATGGTGCAATTTTTTAAAAAAAATAATCTAGCATGAAAAAGTTAGAAACGTTTAAAAAATTGAGGGAAACTCAAAAAAGTCAACAAAAGTGGTTACATACCCAAAATACCCTTCCATCTTTTTATTTATAACATTATCATCTTAGACATTGATTAAGAAATGGACGGCTAAGATCATTTCTTACCCTTCTTAGCCAAAATTAATTTTTTAGTAGAACCTCCCCCTATATATATATATATATATATATATATATATATATGTTAATTTTTCAGTTATACGTGTTATCATATATGTGCTACGTTTATGTGCTATGTTTAGTAAGTTATATCTTTTATGTTATAAGAATTTTAACAACGTGAGAGTTTTTAGTCTTGTGATGTGCTATTATATGTGTTGTATTAATATAATGTGCTATTATATGTAGAGTACTTACTCATACTAAAGTAGCACATTATTGTAAAAATAACACATTAGTGTAATTTCAATAAGAGTTATTTTGAGACTTAGGGACTGTTTGGTAATATCTGAATGATTAAGTGTTGAACCAATAAGATGTCTGAACTATTAAGTGTTGAACCATTAAAATGTCTAAAACTGTTAAGAGCTAGTATATCGCTTAACTATTCAAAGCCAAATGTCTGACCAATTCAGATAAGAGGTTTTAACCATTCAGTATTAAACCTCTTAACCATTCATTATTAGTATAATGCTTAACCATTCAGAGGAAAATATCTTAACCATTCAGACATTTGCTCACGAAACAAACAGTCTGAACCATTAAATGCTGAACTATTCAGACATCTGAATCATTAAGAGGTTGATTAAGAGGCTGCCAAACAGCCCCTTAATAAGTGTTATATTGACTTTTAATAAGTGTTATTTTTTTATTCTACTAACCGTTGTTTTGGCTTATAAGTAGCACCATTTGCATTTATTAAGTGCTACTTTTGAAACTTTTTAAAAGATATCATTATTTTTATTAAAAAAGATATGGCAATATTATATGCATATTAAAGGGGAAAAAGTGCTTGATTTTATGGTAAAACTTAAAAAAAATAAAAAGTATATAAAAGTTATTTTAATTTTAAAAATATGATGGAATTAGTATTTATTGAAAAAAGTCAAAGTAGAACTTTTTTCCTATTTTTATGAAAACTAACGAGATTGTATAGAACATTTAATAATTGAATAGTATTAATTACTAAATTACCTGTAAGGGATAAAATATTTGGATTACAATATCGTTGTTGGTCGCGTGCAACAAAGTCGCGAGAAGCTGCATGCATGCATGCGAAAGAAGGCCAACTCGCATGCATGCGAAAATGTCATGCGACAGAGTATAACTCGCATGCATGCGAGATGTTGATACGAGAATCTCATGCGAAATCTTAAAAAAGAACTCCATGCGAAATCTGGATGGCAGGCAGTACATGCATGCGAAATATTGCAAGGAAAATTGTGCATGCGAAAATGAAGCAATTGTTACATGCATGCGACAACTTTGGATACTTCTACAAACTTCATGCGACAATTCCATGCATGTATATATATATGTGCATGTGTGCACAGTGAATGGGTGTGCCATTTATTTCCAAACCGAGAGCTACACATTAAGTGTGTGTGTTTATTTTCGCTCGATTGAGCAGATCACGTTTGTGATTTTCCACCTTCGGGTGAGATCGATCTTGCATCGATTATCATTGTAATCATTCGACACATGATATATACATTTGAATTACAATGATTTTGTGCTTAATTTCTTGTTCTCTCGGTTGATTCAATTAGAATACGCACCCGTCTTCGCTTATTATCAAGTGCAACCATCAAACGAAGTGAGTTCGATCGGTTTATGGACTTTACATTTGGTATCAGAGCAAGGTGTTGCTCTTGATACAACGGATCATTATTCCGCGATCTTCCGTTCGAGGACGTTAAACAAGTTGAAAGTTTATCCGGTTTCATCAAGGAGTTATTCGAAACCGAGAACACACACAAACAGATTTAGAATGCAAGATTTTATGAAGTTTTGAAGCTCAAAAGTTGTTTAATCTATCCGCTAGTGCGAGAACCTTCATTGAGAAAGGTTTTGTTGAAGATTCAAGTTGTTTTTAAGCACAAAACGATATCATAATCCAAGGGGGAGATTGTAAGGGACAAAATATTTGGATTACAATATCGTTGTTGGTCGCGTGCAACAAAGTCGCGAGAAGCTGCATGCATGCATGCAAAAGAAGGCCAACTCGCATGCATGCGAAAATGTCATGCGACAGAGGTATAACTCGCATGCATGCGAGATGTTGATACGAGAATCTCATGTGAAAATCTTAAGAAAGAACTCCATGCGAAATCTGGATGGCAGGCAGCACATGCATGCGAAATATTGCAAGGAAAATTGTGCATGCGAAAATGAAGCAATTGTTACATGCATGCGACAACTTTGGATGCTTCTACAAACTTCATGAGACAATTCCATGCATGTATATATATATGTGCATGTGTGCACAGTGAATGGGTGTGCCATTTATTTCCAAAACCGAGAGCTACACATTAAGTGTGTGTGTTTTATTTTCGCTCGATTGAGCAGATCACGTTTGTGATTTTCCACCTTCGGGTGAGATCGATCTTGTATCGATTATCATTGTAATCATTCGACACATGATATATACATTTGAATTACAATGATTTTGTGCTTAATTTCTTGTTCTCTCGGTTGATTCAATTAGAATACGCACCCGTCTTCGCTTATTATCAAGTGCAACCATCAACGAAGTGAGTTCGATCGGTTTATGGACTTTACATTACCCTTATAAATTATTAAATATTAATGTATTTGTTAAGTGATGATGTGTAATCAATTATAGCCCTTTGATCAATTAATCAACGATCAAGATCTGTTCTCACTGTTTTTTGATAACACTAGGTTTCTACCGGAACCATCCTTTCTCTCTATATATATACTTATATATATATATATGTGTGTGTGTGTGTGTGTGCTGGCACGTATCAGACAAGACAGTTTTATATGTGATGATTGTTTATTATTTCTAAGTAATGTATCACAAGCATGATCATCTAAGTTCATATTTTGACTTCATGTTAACAACATGACAATAATCATTTCGTATGCATGCCTAGCTATGGTAATCTAACACGTAAAGTTTTCATGCAATCTACTATATCTAATTAAACAAATAACATGACAACATTAAGAAAACCATAACCAACAACATCCGCTTTGCTTGAGATGACGATGAAACGTTCACTTTTGCTGTGTTTGTCATCTGTAAAACTTATTACGGTCCTTGTTGTTATCATTTCTGGTATCTATTTTAATTATCTTTGCATTTTCTTATAAGAGATTTTAATACTTCCTGCATCATTTTACTCCTTGTTAGGGCATATCTCATCACTATATGTATGATGTTAATAAGTGATAGTTTTTAAATTGCAGCGGTGACAAAAAGTAGTAGTATTGGCGAAAATGCTCCAACTCCTTGTGGTCCTTTGTGAAAAAGCAAAACCTACACCGGAAATTATGAGAAGAACTATAGAAAATGTACCAATGCTTGCCAAGGTGAAGGTGCAAAGATGGAAATTGTGTGATAAACAAAGAATATATGACACCACTACTCAAAACTAATAGATATATTTAGAAGGTGCAACTAATGAATATATGTGTGTATGTGAGTATTAGAATCGATGTAATGTTTTAATTATTGTAATATTTATTTAACCTCCTATTATATATGTTTGCATATAGATGCATAAAAGCGAGAAAATCAAAATACTTTTAGACAGCAATCATCACAATCTATGTTATACGTTTTTATTTATTTTTAATCTGAAAGAATAAGGAGGTCTTAGTTTCCTCCAAAATACTCGCCGAATCAGTTTAATCATTGATAGTAAAATGATAAAGATAGAAGTAAGAAAACTAAAACGTGCTAAATAACAAAAACTTAAAAACAAAACACTCAAATAGAAGAGCAAGTAATAAATAAAAAATGAACATGGCACAAATAAAGAAAGATTGGCATAGAATCGAAGGAGCTTGGGCCTCGGGCCGGGGAACCACGGGGTCGATCCCACGACTCTTTAGAAGAGAGGAAGCGTAATGGACAATGAAACATATTTTGATTGATTACTTATCCTAGCACTAAAGTGGCTAAATATATGATAAACATAAAAGGAAAAAAAAGTCAAGAACTATAACATGTGATACTATCTCATTAGTCAGTCAAGAACTACTAACCCTTGTTTGGCTTATAAGTAGCACCATTTGCATTTATTAAGTGCTAGTTTTGAAACTTTTTAAAGATATCATTATTTTTATTAAAAAAGATATGGCAATATTATATGCATATTAAAGGGGAAAAAAGTGCTTGATTTTATGGTAAAACTTAAAAAAATAAAAAGTATATAAAAGTTATTTTAATTTTAAAAATATGATGGAATTAGTATTTATTGAAAAAAGTCAAAGTAAAAGTTTCTTTCCTATTTTTATGGAAAACTAGTTTTAATATCCAGACGCGCGTTGCGCGTCTTGAAAACGCTGTAAATCGATACTCTATAAACTATCTAAGACAGCAAGATCACACTGAGAGGACCACGCCGACCACAAAATGTCGGTAACACCACAGTTTGAGACTATTAAAATCAACAATTTTCCACTTTAATATCGGGCTCAGAGTGTGTAAAGAAATGACTCCATCATGGCCGGAGGGCGGGTTGCAGGCAATAACCTACCATCCTACACCCCTTCCAGGGCTAGACAATGTTCTCAATCAATTTTACTCAGACCCATCAACTCATCACATCCCATTAGAATGAAATTAAAAGATGTTACCTGAATCTGTAGCAAGATCCTATACTTCCGTAACTGATTTAATTGCACGTTCCTGAGGAGCATGTAGAACAATTGTTGTGGATCTCACAACACATAGAGCACAACCAAGGACCCCAAAAATATGTAATTTTTCTTGTAAAATGATATGTGCGAGTACAGCGCTGAGACACGGAATAATAACAATGTAACACTGTTATGTGAAAGCGAAAGAACAATTCAAACATACATTCATACCTTATTATAATGCTCAGTGCCCCAAGAGGAGTGACCAGAATAGCTGGTGCAAATGCATAGGCGGCAAAAACTCCTGTAATATCCTGAACTCCAACATTAATTGGTTTATACATGACGCAACAGTCAACAATTTGTTTTTTTATTCTAAGTATTCAAACAAAGGTACCACAGAAACACTACTATATAAACAGATGATCACGTGATCAACCGAGACTTGCTTAAGTGATGCATGATCTTATATCAAGTTAGTTTTGTGTATTGACATTCAAACTATGTTCATGATTTATATTCACGAAATCCGATTTCTCTTGCCAATAAAGATATAAGGCTAGATAGATAATGCTGTTATAAAGTTATTAAGTAACACCAATGATCCTATCAGACAGCCAATTCACTGAACCATATGCATTTTTTGCTTTTGGGTTATGATTTTTCCTTATTTGCAATCAGCAAAAACTAATAACTGATTAACTGGTCCAGAATTGAATAACCTAGGTGACATACAAATGACTAAATTCCACTATAGTAATGGGCAACAAAGGCATCAAAATCAAACAAAGAGATAGATCACCATCATCATCATCGAACAATAAATTGAAATCAACGAAGTCTGCAAGTAAAGAAATTGATAAAATTACCTGCCCTAATACCAGAAACGCCTGCTTCTTGAGACCCTTTTTCTTAATGATGAAGCTAGAGGCAATGAACAAACTTGAAGACAATGCTAAGATCAAACCCTTGATGTTATCAGTACAACATGTTCCGATCATCACAGGCAGCAAAATTATCACCCACAAACCAGATACAACATAAACATATATCGTCGAAAGTTTAAGGGTCATTAGGTAACGCCAAATTCATGAAACCATCACAACCACGTCTCAGATGACCTGAGAGTCATCATCATCAACAACGAAAGGCAACATCCAATCTTAATGGAAACAAAGTGCAAATCAAAACTTTTGACAAACACGAATATTAACAGGTGGAATCAAAACCAGAACATGAAGTCCTAAAAACCATCATCGAACTGTTGACCATCACATACCCAACATTAGAATATCAGACCAAGAATCATATCGTGACCAACAGATCATCACCACCGAGACACTAAGATGACAAAGGCTACTGTGCAAAAAGAGAAATAAGAAAAACACAGCAAGCACTACGGCCGGTGGCGCGGTCGCTTCGACCGTCGGCACCTAGGGCACAAAACATAGAGGCGGGACGGTAAACTCGTGCATGCACCCAACACCGATGACGGTCGCAGAGGGGGCAGAGGCTGCAATCTTATCACATCAATGCAGCCATTGCCAAAATCAGTCAAGCAAGAAACCCCAAAGCCTCCATAAGACGATAAGCGACCACCACTCACCGGACAAGGAAACAGAAATAGCACAAGAATAGGGGATGGCTCTCCCTATTTACAACCACATGCTGGTACTCCTAACCCAGCCAAACAATCTAAACGGAAAAGATAAAAGTAAACAAAAAGAAAAACAGAGATGAAACGATCTCACCAAATGCACACCTTAGTTATGGTTCTTCGTTTAGGCCGTGACTAATTCAATCCCCCTTCCGACAAGCAGATGTAGCAGACCCAACTCTTGAGGATGATCGATGAAGATGTACAACAGCGGACAAATGGACATCAGTGAATCGGAAGCTGTTGTTTACTGGTTGTCTACAAAACAGGCCACAAATTGCAACCAATGCAGAAATGCACTGCAATGGAGACCGTTGGTAACAACCCTAGCTAAAATCCCCAAACACAAATTTCGATCAGATGCCTAATTCTCCAAAAACTCAATGCAGCAATCGATCCGACCCTTGAAATCACACACTACCCTAAATCCCAATTCACTATAGGAATCCAAATAAAGATCCTATAGCAAAGTTTCAAACCTCCGATCGAATAAAGTGGGGAGAAGATCAAAACCCTTAGCTAACCAATCATGAATCAAGGGAATCAAACAAAGTATACCGGAGGACGAAAACGCCCCTGATGAAGATGCTCCCCACCGGCGATCGGAGCACCTATCAACTGCGACAGGGCTGCCACTGCAGCCGCGATCGGAGCACCTATCAGCTGCGACAGGGCTGCCCAGATGTTACGGTGGTGGAGATGGTGGTGGTGGTGGTGGTGATCATCGGCGAGTTGTTTGTAGGTGGTAAGTGGATCTCGATGATTTGAGAAGAATGATATGAAGAAAAGGAAGGAAGAAGAAGGGGAAGGGGGGCACTGTTATACTATTCATCAGAAGCTACTATTCATCAGACGTTGTTTTTTTCATAATATATAATATCGAGATTGTATAGAACTTTTAATAATTGAATAGTATTAATTACTAAATTACCCTTATAAATCATTAAATATTAATGTATTTGTTAAGTGATGATATGTAATCAATTATAGCCCTATGATCAATTAATCAATGATCAAGATCTATTCTCACTGTTTTTTGATAACGCTAGGTTTGTACCGGAACCATCCTCTCTCTCTCTCTATATATATATATATACTATATATATATACTTATATATATACACACTTATATATATATATAGAGATATATATATATATACTTATATATATATATATATATACTTTTTATATATATATATATATATATATATATATATATATATATATATATATTTATATATGCTGGCACGTATCAGACAAGACAGTTTTATATGTGATGATTTTTTATTTTTTTTAAGTAATGTATCACAAGCATGATCATCTAAGTTCATATTTTGACTTCATGTTAACAACATGACAATAATCATTTCGTATGCATGCCTAGCTATGGTAATCTAACACGTAAAGTTTTCATGCAATCTACTATATCTAATTAAACAAATAATCTAACAACATTAAGAAAACCATAACCAACAACATCCTCTTTGCTTGAGATGACGATGAAACGTTCACTTTTGCTGTGTTTGTCATCTGTAAAACTTATTATGGTCCTTGTTGTTATCATTTCTGGTATCTATTTAATTATCATTGCATTTTCTTATAAGAGATTTTAATACTTCCTACATCATTTTACTCCTTGTTAGGGCATATCTCATCACTATATGTATGATGTTAATAAGTGCTAGTTTTTAAATTGCAGCGGCGACAAAAAGTAGTAGTATTGGCGAAAATGCTCCAACTCCTTGTGGTCCTTTGTGGAAAAGCAAAACCTACACCGGAAATTATGAGAAGAACTATAGAAAATGTACCAATGCTTGCCAAGGTGAAGGTGCAAAAGATGGAAATTGTGTGATAAACAAAGAATATATGACACCACTACTCAAAACTAATAGATATATTTAGAAGGTGCAACTAATGAATATATGTGTGTATGTGAGTATTAGAATCGATGTAATGTTTTAATTATTGTAATATTTATTTAAGCTCCTATTATATATGTTTGCATATAGATGCATAAAAGCGAGAAAATCAAAATACGTTTAGACAGCAATCATCACAATCTATGTTATACGTTTTTATTTATTTTTAATCTGAAAGAATAAGGAGGTCTTAGTTTCCTCCAAAATACTCGCCGAATCAGTTTAATCATTGATAGTAAAATGATAAAGATAGAAGTAAGAAAACTAAAACGTGCTAAATAACAAAAAACTTAAAAACAAAACACTCAAATAGAAGAGCAAGTAATAAATAAAAAATGAACATGGCACAAAATAAAGAAAAGATTGGCATAGAATCGAAGGAGCTTGGGCCTCGGGCCGGGGAACCACGGGGTCGATCCCACGACTCTTTAGAAGAGAGGAAGCGTAATGGACAATGAAACATATTTTGATTGATTACTTATCCTAGCACTAAAGTGGCTAAATATATGATAAACATAAAAGCAATGTTCTCAGAACCGGATCGGACGTCGAACCGGACGGCTTACTGGTTTGGTGGTCGGACCGGTCGGACCGGTCGGACCGGATGGACCGGATTTAACTATATTTTAATTATATTTATATATGTAATTAAATATAAGTAATTTATATATGATTTATACATATATTTTATAGTTATATATAAAACTTAACTATATTTGTATATACAAAGTACTAATTTATGGTTTAACACCCCGTTTTTACCCACTAAAATCAAAAAAAAAAAAAAAAAAAAAAAAAAATCAAAATCCGGTCGGACCCGAACCGGTCGGCCGGTCCAACCGCCGACTCGGTTCGAACCGGCCGGTTCAAAGCTCCAAAAACGAACCTATATCGACCGGACCGGACAGGCCTCCGATTCCCGGTTCGACCGGTCGGACCGGCCGGTCCGATCCGGTCCTAACAACATTGCATAAAAGGAAAAAAAAGTCAAGAACTATAACATGTGATACTATCTCATTAGTCAGTTCATACGGTTACTGTTCATAATGTGAATGAACTGGCGTACCTTTTTACTTGTACATACCTTTTTACTTGTATATATAATTTCTACCAACCAAGTTTGTATATATGAAATCTAATTTTCTTTCACAACTTCAAAGTTTGTTATTCCGTGTATATGATATAGAACTAAACATCACCTCGACCCCATAACCTTCAACCTACAAATTTTCATCCCCACCTCCATCAACCTTGGATTAAGATCCCCACCTCGATCAATAGCCCCAAAGTTCAAACATTACATTTTGTCAACAATCCTGTCTTTGATCATTTCAAGTTCAAGGTTTGATTTTGAACTAATTTGATATTGTAATCGGTTCATATATGATTTTGTAATAGATTTGTATATGGTTTTGTAATCAGTTTTAGATTGATTGCTCAAGTCATTTAGGTTTAAAAAGTAATATTATTTCTCATATGAGACATATTTAGCTTTTGAAACTTTAACCTAACTTTTTCTTATAATATAATTCTACAAGCATAGGAAAAAGCAAGTCATTTTATAAAATTAACCCATATTATCGTTAGTAAGATTTTTATGCCGGATACGACAACATTTGATTCTCATTTATTAGAGATCTTATAATCAAATATATCCTAATAATCTTTTAAATTTTATGACACATGTTATCCTTACATTCATTCTCATACTTATTTTTTCGGTTAAATTATTTATTCTATTTTAAAAAATCAAATAATTAATTTTCAAATCTTTCTCTTTCTCTCTCTATATTATAAATGTAAGTTCTTCTTGAATTAATAATATTAAAAAACATTTTTAATTAAATAAAAGCTAAGTATTTTGATTATAAAATACATTGTTTCATTTTTTTTCTAAAACTATGATTTTTTTTCTAAAACATCAAAACTTTTTAAATAATAAAATTATTTTAAAATCATTCTATTTATAAAATAAGTTTTATATAAAAAGTTTAGAAAATAAACCTGGAGTTTTTAAAAAACTAATATTGATGAATATGAATTTTTATCAAAGCAATAATTTCTTAAAACAAAAGTTTAAGAAATAATAAAAAATGTTTACCAATTAACTAAAGTACTTACTAATACGTATTTCAGATATATCATATATTAAAATAACATTTTACAATTAATAACTCTTCATTAATAAATATTTAGTATTTTTCTTATTTAACCCGTGTAGTACACGGGTTATACACTAGTATTATATATGTTTATCTTTGTAATAATATTTAATATGAATTGTGATATGCTCGAACTTAAACAGTTATTCAACAATACATTTAAATAATCATTTAAAAGATAGAATGATCATGAGATTTGACAACACTTTTTTTATGAACGGCAAAATTTTATATTCCTACTATTACACTAAATTATACCATGCTTGAGTTTGACCTAGTTGGACTTTGGGTTGGGTCAGCCAGTCTGCCTTCAGATGTGCACCGGCTTACTCGTCCTTTCTGCCGGCAATGCACTTCTAGCTTTAATTGGCCGGATCGTGCCTCGAGCGTTGTTACTTTGAAGAATATAGAGTGCTTAAAGCAAGTTTACGTTCTGTATACACTGGCATGGTATAACATCATAACATTTTAGTTCTATTACGGTGGCCTTCGGGACCTGAGTAATGATTAATAGGGACAATCGGGGACATTCATATTTCATAGCCAGAGGTGAAATTCTTGGATTTATGAAAGACGAACAACTCTGAAAGCATTTGCCAGTGATGTTTTTATTAATCAAGAACGAAAGTTGGGGGATCGAAGGCAATTACCATCCTAGTCTGAACCTAAAACGATGCCAACCAGGGATCAGTGGATGTTGATTTTAGGACTTCACTGACACTTTTTGAAAAATCAAAGTTTTTAAGTTCCGGAGAGAGTATGGTCGCAAGCCTGAAACTAAATAGGAATTGACGGAAGGAACCAACAAGAGTGGAGCATGCGGCTTAATTGACTTAACACGGGGTACTTACCGGGTCCTAAAAATAGTAAGGATTGACATACTAAAAACTCTTTCTTGAATCTATGGGTGGTGGTGAATGGCTGTTCTTAGTTGGTGAAGTTATTTGTCGGGTTAATTACGTTAACGAACAAGACCTGAGTCGGTTAACTAGCTACGTGGATCTCTTCTCTAGGTGATAAATTCTCTACCAAATAAGCTAGTTCCACATTTGACAATACGTGTAACTATTCATTTGACCTTATACTCAAACGGCTGTTAAATCTGTAAACTACAGTTTTATATGTTTTAGATAACAGTTTAAAGATGGTTATATAAAAGTAAAGAGTAAATTTCGGTTTTGTTCCCTGTGGTTTAATCATTTTAACTATTTCAGTCCAAAAAGGAATCTCTGATCATATCATGCTCTATGGTTTCATTTTTGTAACAGTTTTGGTCCCTGACACTAACTCTGTTAGTTTTTACAGTTAAATGTGAGGGTACTTTGGTCATTTTACATTTAAAGGACTAGTTTTGTAAATTATATTAGATTAGGATAATTGTTGTAATTTTTAAAAACAATAAAAAATAAAAGTAAAAAAAACTTAAATCTAATCCAACCCAAACCCCCACCACCCCTTCCTCCCCTTGCACCACCGCCACCTCCACCGCCTGCACCACCTCTGCTTTGCAATCCAACATCAATGGCGACTCTTCGATTTCACCATCTTCTTCACCACCCTTCTCCCCCATCATCTACCTCACCCCCTTCTCTAAAATCCCTTATTCACAAAATTCGTTTATTCAATCTGCACTGGTTCAACAATCTGCAACAAAAGCTCTAATTTTTGTTTGACCTATTTAAATTTAGGCAAAATCACCAAATCAACAAGAACCCTAAACCCACAACAAAAGCCCTAATTTTTCAAACTCAAGTAATTTCATCAACAAAAAACCTAAAAAAACCCTCTCAAAATCAACATACATCTCTCTATTGTTGATTGTACACTCAGTTAAGCTCCAATGGAGGTCGAGAGGCTGTGCTATGGCGTCGGTGGTGCTCCGGTGGCGGAAGCCTTCAGTTTGATCGTTCAGACGACTGTGGCTACTAAAAAACTGTTTGTTGGCTTCTGTTGATGGTAAATCTGCATTACATTACCCATATCATCATTTAGTTTTACGATATCTGTGTTCCCGTGATTTACTGAGTTAAGATTCGGTTGTATTGACTCTAATCTCCAACGTTTAAAATAGAAGTAACAGGAACGTTGCGGTGGTGCTGGTGCTCACGCTGGCGGTGGAGGTGGTGCAAGCGATGGAGGTGGCGGTGGCGGTGGCGGTGGAAGCGGTGCAAGCGGTGGTGCAAGTGGAGGAAGGGGTGGTGGGGGTTAGGGTTCCGATGGGTGGTGAAAGGTTTTAAGTTGGTGGGAGTGTTTGGGGGTTTGGGTGGTTGGATTAGATTTAAGTTTTTTTTTTTATTTTTTATTGTTTTAAAAAAATTACAACAATTATCCTAATCTAGTATAATTTACATAAATAGTCCTTCAAATGTAAAATGACTAAAGTACCCTCACATTTAACTGTAAAAACTAACAAAGTTAGTGTCAATGACTAAAACCGTTACAAAAATGAAACCACAAGACATGATATGATCAAAGATTTCTTTTTTGACTGAAATAGTTAAAATGGTTAAACCACAGGGATCAAAACCGAAATTTACTTAAAAGTAAAATTGATTCTCCATATGATGTATATCACATACAAATTCATCATAATCAGCAAGATAACACCCGTAATAAGATGCAGGCACAAGTCTTTCGGCCATCGTTTCTCCCTCTCACCTTCAATTCCATTACAACCACCCTCTCATCTTCTTCTAATCTTTCTTTTTCTAATAAGTCTCATGTCAGTATTCACCTTAGCTTCTGTATATCTGTTCAACACCCAATAATTATGAACATTTCGTGCTCAGATTAATATGGTTTGTTTCCAGATGTTTGCAGGAGCAAGAAGCTAGAAGATGAAGCATTAGCTGGCCTCCCTAAAGAGTTCCATGATGAAGTAAGTCAAATTGCTTGTTTTCAAACTCTAAGTCATCGTTATTGGTGTTCTACCGAAGGTTTTAAGTGTTTTTAAAAGGGGTATTTCTTGTTTTTGGTCTGGGGTTTTAGCTAGAAGGTTTAATGTCTCTTGATTTCTCGAAATTCTTTGAATTTGTAGGATAATCTTTGATGGGTACTGTTCTGTAGCAAGACAAATTGCTTATTTACATATTCTACCTCATTGTTTTAGTGTTCTGCTTCGGTTTTAAGTGTTTTCTGAAAGGGTGTTTCTTGTTTTGATCTGGGATTATAACTAAAAGTATTAATGTCTGTTAATTTCTTGAAATTCTTCAGATTTGTAGCTTTATCTTTGTTGGGTTCTGTTCTGTAGTATGAGAAATTGTTTAATTTGAAGCTCTGCTAGATTCTTCATATTTATTAATTTCTTGAAATTAATTAAGTTCTGTGCTTGAGTTTTTTTTTTTATAATCTTTTGTTCAATGCCAAAAGGTTTCGACCCGTTAAAATTGGAGGTGTGATCATACATGCTAGTTTATCCTTGTCCTTGGATGTATTTTGGTTAAGGTCCTTAAAAATAAATGTAGCAGCTTGGCTCCATCTACTCATAACTGAGTCATGTAAAAGTTTAATTGGTATATAAAAAAATTTATCTTTAAAAGAACTCCATTCAAATGGCTTAAACATCTCAAAAGTTACTCAAACAGTATTTTAATTCAAACTCAGCCCATTTCAACGCAAGAATGGATTGGATCAGAACCATTTTCCTGTCGGAGCCCTTTGTGTGTACAAACACCATCTGTTTTGTTATCCAACTCGCATTACCGCTTTGCTTTGGCACCTCTGGTATTGGGTTCGTAAATGTAAAGGATGGAGTCAAGTGTTGCTAACAGTAATCCAAGTGGTCTTTTTGGGGAGTTTTATTATGGTTTTGTTCTAACTTGTGGTTTTTAGGAATGGCAAGCCCGCCAGCGAGAAAAGACTAAAGAATTGGAGCGGTTACGCCAAGAAGAAGACGAAGAAGAGGAAAGAATAATTGATGAGTATCGGGAAGTCGGCATGTTGTTGAAGGGTTATCCTCAAGAAGATGTTTTTAAAGCAAAGAAATTGGTATCCAGTTTTATAAAATCTGCTGAAGAAATCGAAGAGGTAATCATTTGCTATTATTTCAAGAACTGTATTCTAAACTTACATCTTTTCTTAGTGTTTAGAAATTGTGCGATCTTAAGTTAAAATACAACATTGAAAATAAAGTTACTAGTTAAATATAAATTATCTTAAAAGATATAATTTTTTTTCTACAAAAATTAGGTTGGGTCAAAACGGGTTAGGTTGACTTGGCAGCACTTTTTGTTTTTTTTTCCTTTTGATTTTATAACTAAATAATGTTGTAAGTATGATTACTTGATTACAAAAAGTCAAAAACCATAAGTATATGAATAATATAAAATTTTAATTAAGAAATTTAGGATATTGTGAAACCTTGATGCCCTAGAAAACTTTTATTATGCTATGACCTATTTCATTTTTAACTACTTTCTTTAGAATTTGCACTTGATATGTTATCAAAATAATACAAACAATAAAAGATCATATGCTTGGTTTTCATGGGCTGGTTTTACTTGTATCATTCATATATGGTAAGTGGAAAGCACAAATGTCTAGGCTCGTACGTCCAGGACGACGGAGAGATACACAGTGATGTAGCACATCGTGTTCACGCAGGATGGTACAAGTGGAAAGCAGCATCAAGGATCTTGTGTGATAAGAAGTTCCCAACAAGACTAAAGGGAAAACTATATAGAGTGGCAGTTCGTCCGGCTATGTTATACGGAACAGACTGCTTCGCCATGAAGAAATCGCACGAGAGACAAATAGAGGTCTCAGAAATGCGAATGCTAAGGTGGATGTGCAAACACATGAGGCTGGATCGGATAAGAAACGACGTCTTCCGGCAGAGGCTAGAGGTGGCTTGATCACGGATAAAATACGAGAGGGAAGATTGAGATGGTTTGGGCACGTGAAAAGGAGACGGATGTCAGCGCCTGTTAGAGCAGTAGAGCGCATCACCTTAGATGGTAAGCGGAGTAGAGGAAGACCTAAGTTGACCTGGGATGAGATGATTAGCCGGGATATGGTAGAGTTGCACCTCTCCGAGCACATGGTCGAGGATAGGAGTACGTGGAGGGGTAAAATTAAAGTTATGGACTTCTAGTGAGCCTTGATGCGATAGTCCTCACGTGATGTGTAGGCCCTACACATATATAAACATATATAAAATTAAAGTTAGGGACTTCTAGTGTCGTATTCGGTACGGTGGGGGTTAGGTTCATTTCGGTACGAATCGGTACGGTGTACCATGGTGTCCGGTACGGTGTGCCAAAATATAAACATAAATAACCAAATTCATTAATAACCAAATAACAAAATACCAAACATGAAATTCAAAATACAAAAAAAACATAAACTAAAAATCCTAATCTAGCCTTTGTCTCTCTCCTTTACCAATTTCAACACCTTCATCACTAAGATCTTCCCAAGCCATGTCCTCTAATCTTGCACTTGAACCTTCTATATAAGCGCTTTCGGGATTGATGTCCCACTTTTTGCAATTGAAGAACGATGGTACAGAATTATAATCGTTCATTGTAATTGTAAGCAATTGCAATCAATTTAATAATTGATGCAATTGTAATCAATTCCGTTTTTGGAAATCGATTTTGCAGGAGCAGAAGTCGGCAGGACGCGACTTCCCGCCCAGTTGAACCGCCTTGCATCGATTGTGAATTCCGTACCATTAATTAGGTTTTGCGAACCAATTCAGGTATTAAATCGAGCGGAACATTCTTAATTTGAAGTTGGAACACCGAATTTGTAGTTAACAATCGCGATTTTGCCGGAATTTGGGTCGACCAAATTTCCGTACCGGACCGCCGTACCGGAGCGTTTGGGTACGGTACGTATTTCGTTCCGGTACAAACCGTACCAATACGTGGATCGCGGGTCCTCCACCGTTTTCGGTAACTATGGTGTAGGGTAACGCTATTTGTCCAATGTAGGTGAAGCCTTGTGCTAACTGTCCTATTAGTATTGTTAATATCGTAGTAAAATTTATCTGCCTTATTCCTTCCTTATTCCTTGCTTAATATCGTAGTAAAATTTATTTGCCTCCAACCTGTTTCAATGCTGTTGTGTTTGCTTTTGTGACGTATGCTTAATTGCTTATGTGAGGTATGCAATATATTCTGGTTGCTATGCGTATGCTATTGCTTATGTGATGTGTGTGATGTATGCAATATAATCTGGTTATTTTGCTTATGAACATGCATATGCATATACAAAACTCTTATGTGATGTATGCTTATGTGATATACGCACTATAATTTGGTTGTATCGTTGTCGAGCCGGGGGTCTCTTTGGAAGCGGTCTCTCTGTCTACCAAGATAGAGGAAAGACTGACCACCACCTACCTTCCAGATCCTACTTTCAGTGGGACATACTGGGTATGTTTGTTTGTTTGTTTTATTCATATATGGTAAGTATAAGCTCTTAATGGTCCTGTGTTCTCTTACCTTTTTGAACACTTAAAAAAGGTCGTGTGTTTTTTTGTTGATCCTATAAATGGCACTTAGAGGTTGGTTTGGGTATTTTCCTATCCCATATGGGTCAATTCAAAAATTTTAGCTGAAACTGGAACACGTCTTACGGTTCAAACCTGTTGAAGATTTGCCCTAAGCGTATTTTTGATGCATACATGATACAACTTCCTGTATTGCTTTATTCATATTATTGGATTTAGATTATTATTTTAGTAATGTAGTTTTTGTGGTTATATATGACAGTATGACACCCTAACTATTTATAAAAATATTTAAAAGTGGTTGTCGTTCGATCTGACTCGTTATCATTTTCCACATCTACCTTATGCATGTTGTTTACTGTGTCTGCATCACTCTATAGGTTTTTCATAATCTTGATTTGCAATCTCATGAAAATGTTTTGTGAATTGTATGTAATATGAAGCTATCGTGTTATATTGTATGCAGAAAATTGAGGAAGCTGCAGAGAGAGGTGAACTGAATGAACTTGTTCTTATGGTCATCTGGACTCGTCTTGATCTTGCTCGACGTGATGTATGCTTCCCTTTCCCATATTTTATCTTCCATTTTATTTTTCAAACGTTCCTTTTTCTTCTCTGAGTTATCGTTGTTTACAAAACATAGCATCTGTTTGTCCTACTTTGTTAATAAATCAAATGATCAGGTCGGCCATGTGTCATGCAACAGTGTACGTGTCAAAATTGTTTATATTGGGCACAGGGTTGTTATGACCTGAGACACCTGTTGTCATACTTGAATCTTGATAAATACATTTTGTGTTAAGTATGATTACTGAAAATATACTAATTCATCAATATTCAATTTTTTTTTAATTTTTAATTTTTTTTGTATAAAACAAATTTAGTAGGTCGTATGGTTAAAAACACTTTGGGTGCCTTTTGACTTGTTCAACCAATTTGAACTGCTTCCTTTTAGCTATACTTATTTTACTCATTCGACTTGTTAATAATAAGACATCGATACGTTCATAAGTATATGGGTCAAATTTACCACATCTAATTGTTTTCTCAGCATTGTTTGAATCTAACGAGATCTCTAACTCCGTGCACAACTTAAATTCTCAGGAAGAAAAAGATGTTATAAGAAGTCTAGACTTGTTATACAGGCGTGTCGAGGTATGCTCTATTCATCACATTCTTAAATTCTGTTCCTTTTATGTCAAATCGACTACAATTTTTTGCTTTCACTTATCATTTCTTGTTCATTGAACGGTTTTCTGATCAAAATTTAATGTATTTCAGACTGAAATCTTGAAAAGGCAAGCTAGTCCAGCCATGAGACTGCTTAATGATCTTTTGATAATGCATGATGGATTTGATGATGAAGGATGGCTCAAAGCGTGTAAAAAACGCATGATTGAAACATTCCCACGTGAAGATCCATTTAGTCTCTTGGTCCCTGCAGGGTTTGATCTTGATAAGGTACACCCAAAATTTCACATATTAATTTGCCTAGGCGGCAAGATGAACATATTTGGTAACGGGTCAAAACAGGTTTGGATCAAAACAGATAATGTTTGCTTGGGTCAAAATTCAAATGCGTATCATGTTAGATTGACCCAACATCAGTTCTTTATTTGTAAATTTCTTGCTTAATTATCTTTTGAGTGTAATGTTATTACATTAATGATCCATTTATATTAACAAAATGGTTTGGGCACGTAAAGCGAAGGTCGATGGGAGCACCCGTTAGAGCAGTAGAGGACATCACCGTAGAGGGTAGGAGGAATAGAGGCCGACCTAGGTTGACTTGGGACGAAATAATTAGGCGAGATATGGTAGACTTGCACCTCTCTGAGCACATGATCGAGGATAGGAGTGAGTGGAGACGTAGAATTAAAATTAAGGACTTCTAGCGGGACCGGTGGGTAGGAAGGGTAGACGTAGATCTTGGGTACGAAGGGTAGACGTAGATCTTGGGTACGAAGGGTAGACGTAGATCTGTTGCGGCCCACCTGTCTTCCTATTTCTGCCCTTATACGTGATTCTACCTGCTTATTTGATGTACACGCTTTCTATGTATTTAAGTGATTTATACCTGTGTGTTGTCTGACTTACTTTATGTTTGCGATTGCGACTGTTATTGGTTTTCGTTACCGAGTCGGGGGTCTCTTCGGAAGCAGTCTCTCTATCTCCCAAGATAGAGGAAAGACTCGACGCCACCTACCCCTCCCAGACCCTGCTCTTGAGTGGGACTTACTGGGTATGTTTGTTTGTTTGTTTTTATATTAACAAAATAAAATTAGAAGGTGGGATACACTTAAATATACTTTAATGGACTTTCAAAAATATTACTTCAATTAACTTATAGTTAGGAGGACTGCTTTTGGGCCCGAGTCATTAAAACTATAGCCCGTGCTTGTTGGGTTAATCGGGTTTGGTTCACGGGTCACGGTTCGGTAGTTCACAAGTTACAGGTTGATAGTTTAGTTTGTTTATTTCACATGTTTTATTAGAGAGTAATTAGTCAAAATAGTTGGTTTGTTTTCCTGGCTTATAAGAAATTCACGTAGCAGTGGGTTAGTGGCCTTTTCTTTATGAGCAAGTTCATTTTTTCTATTTAATGTAATTTTTGCTTTCAATGAAATTGACTTCAAGCAGTAAAAGCACATAGTAACATTATGTGAGTTTAAGCGTGTGTGAAACCCAAGGCTTGATCCAACAGTGTTGACCCGTGTTAAGTTTATCATTTTGACACTTTCATAATTATATACAACCTAAATTGACCCGTTTACTTTCATCTGTATTAGCACCATGGGCCTCTAGCTAGACCTGCAATGGAAGCTGACGATCTTCTTCTAAGAATTGACTTTATTCGAGAGGTCGATGCATTGCTAAAAGAAGTTCGGCCTCCGGAAACTGTAGAATCGAATAACGATGCCCTCGATCCTCAATCTGTTGCATCTAGATTAAAAGAACAAGAGAAGAAGAAAGTGATTGGACAAGTTGTAGCTCTTTTGGATCTTGCCATAAAACTGAGTTGGTAGCATCATAGAGGTGAACTAGAACTACTTATAGATTAAATTCTTGTTAAATTTTTGTGAATTTTTAGTTATAGATTTTAAAAATTCATGGGTTAAGTAGTTGCATATTTATGTAAAATAATTTAGGAGGGCAATCACTTCAAGTAACCTGAGATCAATATGATTCGTTCGTATAGAAAAGCGATTGTTAGTATAGGTATCTTATTGAAAGCAAATCTCTTACATGTTTATAGATTTTTTACACAACAAAGAGAGTGAGATTGCTGGTGTATACATGTCTAGCCTAAACTAATTGTTTAGGTGAAATGCTACCAAAGTCACCTATGTGATCATATAATTATATGCTACATCGATTTTTTGACATTAATAAAAAGAGAGATTGTTGGTGGTGTATACATGACTCACATAAGCTAATGGGCTGTTTGGTAGCCTGTTAATGATTTTATTCAGCACTTAACCATTAACACATCTCATTCAGAGTGTTTGGTTGGAAAAAAATAGGTGCTGAATGGTTCTATTCAGCATTGAACCATTCAGCTACTAAAAGATGCTGAATGAAATATCTTCCATCTATACCCTTTAAACTAAAAAATTTACATTCATCCTCAGACATCAGCAACCCTCTTATCCCATTTGCATCCCAACCCCTTATCCTATCTGCATCCTAACCCCTTATCCCATTTGCATCGCCACCTTCCCGACACCGCCATCCCATCTACCTGCGTCGCCGTCCTCCGTCGACATCACTAATCGCCGCCCCCACCCCGACATCAACAACTCTCTTTCCAGCGACTCTCTCCGACATCAACAACCCTCTTTCCGGCGACTCTCTCCGACATCAACAACCCTCTTTCCGGCGACTCTCTCCGACATCAACAACCCTCTTTCCGACGACTCTCTCCGACATCAACAACCCTCATACAGGCGACTCTCTTCGACATCAACATCGTTCTTTGCCGTTGACTCTCACTATCACGTAAGTCAATCCATCTCTGTCAACAGCCCCTTAACATGCTTGATTACAGCCTCTGATTCAAACTAGGTTTATAATTTTGTGTTGGTGGCTTGAATTTGTTTTTGTTGGTGACTTCTGAAATAATGAAAATGAAGTCCAAACCCTTGAAATTGAAAACGATTATGAGGTCAAGCATAAGCTGTAACTAAGCTACTTCCATTGGATGAGAATTTTGTAATGGACATTTGTTGCTTGTTCTTTGTCTGTACAACCTATATTTGTTTGACAAGAATTTGTAGTCTATATTTGTTTGACTTTGCATCTACAGTTGCTTAAATTAATTATATATGTTGCAACTTGTTCTTTTCAGTTGAAAGTAATTATATATACTGTTTGACTTTGTGATCTATATGCTATTTGCACGCTAGTTTGTTTTTTCACTTGAAAGTTATATTTAGGTGTCATATGTGCTTAGGTTTGTTAAATGTGATTAGGTTTGTAAAAATGACGAAAAAAGAGAGTAGGATTAGTAGGCAACAAGGTGTTGAAAAAACTTTTCTTGAAGCATGTATTCATGAATTGACGTTACATGGTCGTGAAGGTAGTAGCCTTAAACTAGTATCATGGAAGAATGTAGCAGAAAAGTTGAAACAAGAACACAATTTCATAGCCAATCACGACAAATGAAGTAGCATAATGGTTCAGCACAAATGATTCATAGCCGACAAATGAAGTAGCTCAACGACAAATGAAGTAGCTTAAGGGTAAAATAGTAATTTTGCATAGTTATTCAGAAGTCTAACCAAACAGCACAAATTGGTTCAACACTTAATGATTCAGAATCTCTTAATCATTCAGATCTTTTAACCATTCAGCAGTTAATGATTCAGCACTTGCCAAACAACACCTAAGTGTTTTCAATTATTTAGAAAAACCTAAATTTTTATAAAAGCGTTTGACTGCAGTCCCTATGCCCAACTTGTAGCAAGCTAAAAGTTTGACTTGAGTCTACTTTGCTAAGAGAAGAGAGAGAAGGAAAAGACAGACGGCAGAAAACAATCCTTCCAACTGCGGAGTTGAACACAATACTGACTTCGGCCTTCGGCCAAAAGGCTCAAGATCATTGTGAGAAATCTTCCGTAAGAGGAATTTTTTAATTATAAGATAAAGAGAGAAAAAACAAATGGCTGTTATATAAGATGATTGGTATATTAAGCATTAGTCCCTCTTCCTCTTGCTTAAGACAAAAACATAATTAACGCCTTTGATCTTAAGTTTTTTTTTTTTTTTGACACTCCAACCCAATTCGTCCAAGAACATCATCAATAAAGAAACTCGTAACTATGGAAAACCCTTGTGACGGTTTAAATCGAATATCTTATAGATCTCATGCTTAAATCATTGTCATCATGTCATCGAACCCGAAAGACACTTGCCACTCATCTATCTATATAACACATGACGTAAAGGATAATGATAATAACATTACATAGACAAATATAGTAATAAGTAACTTTAAGTTGGTAATTGGTTGAGGTGTCTATTTAAGCCTTGCGGTTTTAAGTACATATTTATTTCACAATCATAATAATAGTTCCGTGTCTACTTATATTAGGTCCATAGGGTTAGGAACATTCGTAAATAAATAGAAGTTTCATATCCCTTGAATTTCCTAGGTTTCATAATAATATGGGGATTTAAATATTGAAAACAATAGAATATATATATTTTTGAACGGTAAACGTACGACCCTGCTTCGGATGATAGGTGTTATCTTAATCGGGTCCACCTATCCGTTTCCTAGCCGGGACCGCACCTCCAACCCCCTTAGGAGGAAACTCATTATTGAGAAAACCCCATGGCTCAACTCTGAGCATTTTGCTCAGAGTGAGACTTGAACCCATGACCTCCCTTTATTGACATATCATGAGTACTAGGGGTGTTCAAATTCGGATATCCAAATTTGAAATATCCGAAAATTTTGGATAGTGGATTTCACTATTCGAATCCGAATCCGAATCAGAAATTTCGGATATCCGAATTTTGGATATCCGAATTTTGGATATCCGAAATTTCGGATTCGCGTTCGGATATCCGTTCGGATATCCGAATTCAAAAAAATTATATTATTTAATAAATTTTATAAAAATGTATAATTTTTATTGAAGTTTTTATCGGATATCCGAACTTTTTGTATTAAAATGTCCGAAATATCTAAAAATATCCGAGTTATTTAATTAATATTTAATATTTTTAATTTTTTAGAAAAATATTTTGGCTATTTCGGATATTCGAAATATCCAAAAATTCTGAAATCACTA
Source organism: Flaveria linearis (assembly GCA_024085815.1). NCBI lineage: Eukaryota > Viridiplantae > Streptophyta > Magnoliopsida > Asterales > Asteraceae > Flaveria > Flaveria linearis. The sequence goes on from CM044003.1 coordinate 18,630,223, forward strand.
TCCGAATCCGAATCCGAAATTTCGGATATCTGAAGTTCGGATTTCCAAATTTTCAGATATCCGAAATTTCGGATATCCGAATTTCGGATTTTCGGATATTTCGGATTCGGATTCGGATTCAGATATATTTGAACATCCCTAAATTGGGTACCTCATATGTACCAGTTGGACTAAGGATCATTGGTATACATGCATGTGTGTATGGGTGCGTGTTATCGCATAACACCCAAAGCTAAAACTAAAACGTGCAAGTTACTTAATTTTGTGATTCTGTAGATTGTTTTCTGAATCATGTGTGGTATTATAAAGTATTTTGTATGAAATTTATAATTAGATATGACAGAAATTTATTTTGTCGAATGGAGAAGGAATTCTTTGCAAATTTTTATCTTTATATCAAGACAAAACATCCATTTTTATAGGCCGCAAACAATGACACTCGTTAGTTGAAGCTGTGAATTTCATTTCGTGAGTTCGAGCCGAGCCAACTCGGGTTTTAGTCCCGGAGTGCGTTACGTTAGCGGGTTTCGGCTCGTGTAGCGGCGCAACTATTGTCAAGTGGCAGTAGGCTCCATGGTTTCCCGAGGAACGCCAGCCCCTTCCTCTGAACCCGCGGGCCCGGTTCAGACAACGTAGTGGTCAGTATGAGGGGTGATGGTCTCCGACTTGTCGGAGATGCGACTGTCACTCAAAAAATGAAAGTCGCCGTTCAAAAAAAAGTTGAATTGACACAACTTTTGTGAAAAGGTATTACAGTTGGCGGTTTATTATTAATGATTAAAGAGGTACATCAGTAGGAATAAACATTATCACATGTAACTTAGTTAATGGTTTATTAGGTAAACACATTGGAAACCTCACCCCTTGTGGTGTGGTGGTGCTAACATAGGTTTCTAATATCAAGGTCAGGAGTTCGAAGCCCACTAACAACTAATTTGGTAAAGGATTTACAATTAAAGAAATTAATCTTTCAAAAAAAAGGTAAACACATTGGAAGCTTGTAGCGGCGGAGCTTGAGTCAAAAGTTAGGGGGGCGGGGACGAAAGTAAACTTTTTTAGGGGGGGCGGACTATATTTTTTAAAAATTTCCACTACTGGACCGAAAATTTATACTATCGAGCCGAAAATTTACACTATCGAGCCGAAAATTTACACTATCGAGCTGAAAATTTACACTACTGATGAAAAAAATAGGGGGGTTGGGGCCCCACGGCCCCAATGAAGCTTCGCTGATGGAAGCTTGTGAGCATCGTTTCAACAGAGCCGTGGTTTTACCTGTGATGCACAAACTATGTAGAATATAATTGTTATTAAGCATGGGAGGCTCGGTCTGACCTTCTGACATCTCTCTTCCAACACATATGACATGCGCGTCAATGTGGGGCTAGCCCATTTGATAGAGGCTTTGTCTATTAGAGAGGAGGTCCTGGGTTCAAACCCGGGTATGATGTAACTTGATGTAATTTAGTAGTAGGAGTAGGATAGATTTACCCTTAAAAAAAACATATGATATACCCATATATGATCTTAATGAAGCAATATCAACCTACTTACCCCTATTGTAAATCATGCTTACATCTAAATGTTAGTTTTGCCTCTTAATCACTTAAACTACACATGCATTCCTTAGTTTTTTTTTACTATATTAAGCCTACCAAATTAGATGTCAATTGAGCTTCTAAACATTATAAGTTGTCCAACAAGTCCATCAACAAAACTAATGGCTGAAACATCCAAAGCTTTTCAAATGTTAGTTTCATAATGAAAACTGACAAGAAGTTTCTATTAAGAAAATAGTGATATGAATAACAAATTTAACCAACCCTCTTGGCAATTCAATGTCCTTTCACCTATTGAATATTTGAATGTAATTCGAATAGCAAGTTAGCGACAAGCTAACAAATGATTGAGCAGATCTGATTATAATACAATTGAAAGCAATATTTTCAATATTTTCAAGTGAAAATATTTCAGTAAAGCAATATTTTCAATATTTTCAGTTGAGCAGATCTGATTTGAATATTTTCAAGTGATTAAAAACTTATTATAAGCAATATTTTTTAGTGATTAAAAAATTTATTAGGTATGGTTTTGTATATTAACTACACAAATCAATAAAAATTACCTATACAATCAATTGATTTTCAGTAAGTAAAAAAGAAAATGTGTGCGGTCATTGCTCTAAATTAACTTCTATCATGATAGAAGAACCATAATAGTGCATATAACATGTTTAGGCGTGATATATAAACTCATGTATTTAACATAAGTATTAAATAATGTAACAAGAAAATATGTTTACATTAATTTAGTGCACATATTATTAGCATAATACACTTTTACTCTTTAAGACACTTTAAAGAAGACGAAATTCAAAATAACCCTATTAAAATTTAAAGGACCATAGAAGATGTAGTGAGTTTTTTTTTTTTTACTAAAAGAGTGTAGTTGGAAAAATTAATTATCAAAATGATGTAGTTGTAAAATATTTACCAAAATAGTGTTATTTTAAAACTTTTTTCTTTCTCATTCCTATTGTAATTGGATACTTTATAAAAGACTCTTTTAAATGTTTATAATTCTTTTAGAGATGATTTTATTCAATATGTCACAAATTATTTAATAGATTTTTTTAAGTTTTCCAAAGATATTTGTTAAACATTTTCAAAAGAATTTATAATAACGACTATTTAATAGTGTTAAATTGTTCTATTAAAATAAAAATGTTTTTTTTTCATTTCTCTAGCTTTTTATAATAACGAATTTTTTATTTCTCTTAAGGGAGAAGCACCATGATCTTGTGATACGGGAAATTAATCAGCGAGATAAATTGTTTACATAGCTAGAAATTTAAATTATGGAATGTGAAAACAATATGATCATCTCCAATATTTAGTTATGTGAATATTCAACTTGAAAAAGAATTGCATAAATAATCAAGTGATAACAAATAAGCTGGATGAAAAATAATCTCTGTAAATATTAAAATCATAGCAATCCTTACACCAAAAAAATAATTTGAATGGCGCTAATCAGCTGTGATGTTTGAATAATGTGAACTTCTTAATATCAAAATTTGATGAGACTGGGATTGAAGTAAGCCAATGGTATTAAAAATGAACCGTTTTAAACTGATTAGTTTCTTTAGTCCGGTCCGGTTTCAGCAGCTAATATTCACCTCTAAAAGCCATTTATAAATATCAAGGTTATACATTTAAAAAAACATTTAAACAAGTTAAAGAAATGTCAATTAGTGAAACATTTTAAACAATAACTAGGATTTTGCACCTGTGCGCGTTGCGCGTATGATGACCGACTCGAAACGATTTAAAATTTTGGGTTCGGGCTTAGATGCGGTGCTCGATTACGGCTGGTAACCATAATTAACAGTCACGCCTAAGCAACGAACACCGCTCCGGTATCTCATCACCACCCTTGAAGCTCATTTGGCGAGCAATACTCAATAACAAACTGAAAAGAAAACAAAGAAACCATAATTAACAGTCACGTCTAAGCAACGAGCACCGCTCCGGTTCTCATCACCGCCCTTGAAGCTTATTTGGCGAGCAACACTTAATAACAAACTGAAAAGAAAATAAAGAAACCATTAAGGAACAACGATCAAAAGAAATAGCATTTTCTTTCGGATGTGAGATGTGATTTCAGGGAGGTTTTCTTTTTTCTTCTCTTTAAAGCCAAGGGGGTAGATTGTAAATACCTAATTCCTTTATGGCTAATATCAAAACTATTAGAAAGCAACTATTTCTTTAGGTTCCTTTTTAAATATATACCAGTTTGGTCCCCACACGCGCGTTGCGCGTCATAAAGACGGGCTAAACGGAGGCTCAGAACTCTGTCATCATAGCCACAAGCTAACACTTTCAGTTATGGCTGCTAACCGTAAACGATAGCCATGCCAAAGCAACCCGAAACCATTTTTTGAATATCATCATAGCCCGACACTATACTAAATTCAAAATGTACACCAACATACAACATGTATATGTCTCAGATGAAGACAGTTTCATCGTCACCGACTTGAAACAAAGCACCGATTCATTTTTCCGAATGCAGCATGTGATGAATGGGGCTCAGAACCGGATTTCAGTTATGGCTACTAACCGTAAACGGTAGCCACGCCAAAACAACCCGAAACCATTTTTTGAATATCATCATAGCCCGACGCAAGCGTTTTCAAGGGGCATAAAACAAACCTGGTGTAATATTTGCTCACGGAAAACACAAGATTAAACAACACTGCATCCCCAAGCAAAGCATAAATGACACCAAACCTCACAAACCAGCGAACCTCATAAACATAAACAATTGTTTCAAGACCGATTATGATCAACATACATCCAGACAGCAAGAACACTGTTCTACATGGTACCTTGGCCAAGGTGGCAGTTCCCACCATTGATGAAATATGGACGTTGGAGATTTCTTTAATACTATTCATTTCAAGCGGACTACTTGTCAAATTTAGGCTCAGATATCATGATTCAATGTGGCTGCAAAACATGTTGCCGTGCCAAACACCGAACATAAATTATATCATCACAACCTAAGAAGTATGTGGTAATGCGCGTAGTGCTCCTGATCACAATCTTAGGCAACAAAACAACCTGCCATTTAGGGTCAACACCATCCAAATTCATCAACCTCTTAAGCCATGCCCTTCATCATAGAGTGACACAATCAATAAGAGTGTTGTAAGTAACCACATTTCTTGAAATGCCTTTAAGCTCCATTCGAAAAAAATTCCTCCTGGTTCGTCGATTTTCTTGTTTTACAGAACCCATCAATAGTTTCATGGGCAGTTACTTCATTCCATTTCTCTAAGAACTTTCAACCTAACCTCATAAACCCAACATCCCCTTATGAATAGACCTATGGTCATATGAACAGAGGCATAATAGAAAGAAAGCCAACAACACAATGAAACCATCAAATAAAAGATTAAGGAGCAGCAATAATAAGAACCCTAACTCAAACAGAGTAAGAGCTCATCAAATGCGTGAGACCACAACACCAAATTCGACAAATAGACCGGACAAAAATCACATGCAGATCCAAAGAAGAATTACTACATTCCATAAAACATAAACAGAGGAGACACAGAGCCATCAACGCCATAACAACCCAACAACAAAGACAGAGCAAAAGAGGGAACACCATGAACCTGCAAATCGGAGAGGAAAGCAAGCAGAGATTCGAGCGGTGGCTGCAAGCCATACCGCCACCTCCACACCGCCACCGCCATACCAACACCAACACCAACACGTCCACCACCACACCGCTGCCACGCACCACACCAGCGTCGCCGCACCACACTTGACCATTCCATCACACAATCGGAGCGCGAGTTCCATTGATGGGGTCGATTTGGAAGAAGGATGCGAGTTCGGAGACTTTGAGGTCGGTGTAGAGGGTGTAGCGTAGGAGGGCGGTGCGGAGTCGGTGGTGGAGCTCGATGGTGGATTTGGGGTTTCACTATTCATACTGTTCATTTCACTTGCTTTTTAAACATATAGGGAAACTAGTTGTGATCAAGTTCACGCGTTGCGCGAAATGTCTTAACCTGTGTACATGCCCGTCGCATTTGTAGAAGGTTTTTCGTTTTGCATTGTGGCTGATTACTACAGTCAATCTAATATATACATTTTACGGTATATGAAACTGATTCTGATTATCTTAATATATAGGGTCATCTTACATGTAAATCTAAGTAATAAGTAATAACCAAACAACCAGAGTATCATGTCTGAAAGCACAGAAGCACATCCAATATTGCAGTTTCAGAAGTGGGGAAATTGATTAAATCCAACACTTCAATCAAAAATTGAACTAATTAGGGCAATTAACTCCAAATTCTGATTATTCCAGATCACACAATCAATCTCTAATTGCAATGTCAAGCATACCTTAACAACAATCAGATAATCTATTGAGGGACATGATGAAAACACATTATCAAACTAAACGCAACAATCAATAACAGTAACACTAACTTTTATCTTAATTCAACCGTAGTAATTCAATATGCAGCTTCATTAGGGGAAAATTGAACAAATCCAACACTCCAATCAAAATTGTCCTAATTAGTGCAATTAACATCAAATTCCATCAGATCTACAATCACCAATTCCAAATTCAACACTAAATCCACACATATTACACATAACAATCAGATCAAATTCAAAGCATCACCTGTGAGGAAAAAGCGAGACAGTTTAGAAGCTGATCTCAGCAGAGCAGTCGGAGAGACATAGAGATGAGAGCAACAAAGGCGTGATGAATTTACCATTATTAAAAGTTATAAACTATCCACAATCCCCCAATAATCTCTCTCTAAAACACACAAACAATCATAAATCTCTAATACTCACTCCTCTGTTTCATTCACCTTCATCTTCATCTTCATCTGCACCAAAATCTTGATTTTCCCCATGAATAACTAATCGATTCACAATCTGACTCACAAATCTTCAATCCATCGGAGATGAGTCGTTTACCCTTTTCCAATCGATCGTTAAACGACGCCATTGTCGTTGTTCTGTTCCTGTTATCCCTCCCGTCGATATCCTCCGGCATTCGTTACTTTCCGGCCAACGGAGCGGCGGAGATCAACTCAGGACCCGATGTTCTATCCGGGTTTACCGAAGCACCGGAGTACCGCAACGGCGTGGGCTGCTCACGCGCCACCGTCCACGTCGCAATGACGATCGATTTGGAGTATCTCCGCGGCTCCATCGCCGCCATGCACTCCGTCCTCCGCCACGCATCCTGCCCAGAGAACGTCTTCTTCCACTTCATCGCGGCGGAGTTCGACGAGCCATGGATTCCGGTGAATAAGAAATCCGGTGGCGGAAAACAAACCGCCGGTGGAGTGCTCGCAAAGAGCAGCCATGGAGTGCTCGCAATCGTTGGTGCTCCAAACTATCAACCAACAGTTGGTAGTCATCTTCGTCTTTATCTCTTGGGTGGATCTGGTGGCGATGGGGCGGCGATTTGGGTGTGTTGGGGGTACTGGAGGTGTGGTGGTGGTGGTTTAGAGTTTGGTATTTTGGTGGTGGTGGTCGGATTTTGGTTGGGAATTGAGGATTTTGGCACTGTAGATACTGTTCATTCGCATTGCTTTTTAAATATATAGGATAATACGTAAACTCGGATTTCTCTTTTATAGTTGGCTTGAAAAAATATTGAAATTGTTATGTTAATTGGATTGAAAAAAATCAACCCACTGGAATTCTTTATTTGATTACTATAACGTAATGTACTTTTTTTTTACAACAATACTATATATAAAAAGTTCTAGGGATGGATATAACTCGTAAACTACTATACACTAAAAGATGCAAAACTAAAAAAACTTTATTTTAAAAAAGAAATTCTAAAAGTTTGAAGAAATCATCTAAAAGTTTGAATTTAAAATACATAAAAAAAAGTCTTTTATAAATAATCCAATACTAAAAAAAGTCTTTTATGGAGTGAGAAAGAAGAAAAGGAAAAGTTACAAATAACAGTAATCTAATAAATATTTATTCAACTACACTATTTTAATAATAATTTTTCTAACTAGACTTTCTTTTTTGGAAAAAGCTGTTCATTTTAGTCACAGATGGTATTGTACTATGGGAAAATTACCAAACTAACCATTTGACCATAACCATTTACCAAAATAACCAGTCAAATTTGAAAATTAAAAAAAAAAACAATCGGCAGCCGCCACGTGGCATCCCTCGCTGAGTCAGTGAAGGAATCACATAATACCTCGCCTCGTTTATTGTGCCCAGCGAGGGATACACATAATCCCTCGCCCACGTGGCATCCCTCGCCTGGTCCTCGCTGAGTCAGCGAGGGATTATGTGTATCCCTCGCCCATAATTACTAAAATACCCCTCCTCGCCCATTTTTTTTAAATTTTTTAAATTCTTAAAATTAAAAATTAAAATCCGAGATTTTTTATTTTTTAATTGTTTTTTAATTAAATTTTATTTTCCCTATATAATACCATCTTTACACTTAACAAATCTTACATTATTCTCATCCTTTTTTCTTAACAAATCTTACATTCTTCTCATCCATCTTCTTAAAATTATCTTACATTCTTCACATCCATCTTCTTAAAATTGTCTTACATTCTTCTTAAAATGTCGGTTAATATCATACTTTAGTAAATGTCGGGTTTGAGAAATGGGCAAGAGCACACAGTTCAGGGAGTCGTTATAATATTATGACGTCTAATAGCGCTGAGTCTATCAATGCGCTGTCACGACATGCTAGAAAACTACCAATTATTGGGCTCATTGAATTTTTTCGAGAATATCTACAAAAATGGTATTTTAATCGTAGAGAGATTGTAGGTAATATTTTTACATAAAACTAGTATACAATATATATATATATATATGTTAAAAATTTTAACATATAATTTTTGTAGCTGATTTGCCGCATAGTCTTACAAAATGGGCAGAAAAATAAAATAACAAGAAGAATTGCAAAAAGTGCAACATGGACGGTGACCGTAATCGATGATCACACATTTGAGGTTGCAGACGGTGGTAAAAAAGGTTTGGTTGATTTGTGGAGCAGAACATGCAGTTGTAGACAACGGGAACTTTCTGGTTTACCTTGTGGTCATGCAATTGCTGTTTCAAGGTTTTTAAATATAACAGATTGTAGTTACTGGGCTTTCAACTGGTTTAGTAAAGATATATATAAGGCTACATATGAGGAGTCAATAAATCCTTTACCAGCACAATCTGAGTGGGAGATACCTGCTAATTTTGTGCCTGTGCAGCCACCGCTGATGAATAAAAGACAAGCTGGCAGACACGAGAAAATAAGCGCATACCGTCACGTGGGGAGGCAATAAAAGAAGTTGTATGCAGTAGATGTAGCACACAAGGTCATAATCGTGACCAATGCAGAGCCCCACTGCCATCTCAAGTTTCAAGAAAATCAAGGGCAAATGAAACCAGTAATCCGTATCAACCAACAACATATGTCAACCCCGAAGATTTTCGTGAATACGTTTTTGACGTAACCAGCCAACCCTCACAAATATGGGATTTTGATTTGAACGAACCTTAATGGTGAAACGATTTTGATTTTTATTAACGTATATTTGTATTAACGTTTTATGTTACTAATATTATTTGAAAGAAAAAGTACAAATTTATGCCTTCTCTTTACATTTCTTATTATTTAATAGTTATACTATGAAAAGAGATAAATGTTTTAGTTATTCGAAAGAAGCACATCAAATGGAGCAAGACACCAAGCAGGGCCACCATATTATTTGAATTATTATTCTATCACATGGCCATCATATTTATCTATAAATACCAACATCAACAAGCCAACTTATTACTCCATCACATAAGAATTATATTCCATTCTCTCCATCCATCTTCCTTCTCTCATTCTCTCCGTTCTCTCCAGCCAACTTATTACTCACACTAAAAAAATGGTATTTGTCTTTCATATACGACCTCCTCCAAAACCTTCCTACACACATTGCAGCATCAATATTAACTATCTACATAATGCTGATCAAAATGGTTCTACTGTCTTGTTTATATATCTTTATCTACATAATACTGATCACGTGATGAGAAGTATTAAAACTGACAGTAAGAGCTTATACATTGAAGTGGGTAAGATGTGTACTACAAGTTACATCTTACTTGTGCCGATGCAGTTTGCAAGGTCTGATTACGGGTAGCCTGCTCATTATTGATAGCAGGATTAAAAATGATAGTAAGAGCTTGAAATGAAGACAGGCTATGTGTTGACAGGAAATACTGAAGACATGCTATGTGTTGACAGGATATACTAAATACATGCTATGTGTTGACAGAAAATACCTCGCCTAGGGGTTCGTGTTCCTCGCCTAACATATTTTTTTTTAATTTTTTTCTTTTTCTTTTAATAAAATTTAATTTACACGTGGGAGAGGTAATGCCACGTGGGCGAGGAGAGTTCTTGCCACGTGGGCGAGGGATCATGAATTTCCCTCGCCGGTGGGAAGATCAAAGTCAACCGCTCATTTTAATAAATTTTTGAGTCAAAGGTTATTTTGGTAAGTTCCTATGGTCAAATGACCATTTTGGTGATTTTTCCTTGTACTATTGTATGGAAGAGATGGAGTGACTTTAAAAGTGAGTATGTTATTTTAATTTTATTTTCGTTCCTCATTTATTTGTATTTTTTCCCCTTTTAATAAAACCCACTGTCACACCCCAACCGACGGCGTAATCATCGGGGCGGACCAATGGGAATCGATTGTTCACAGCACATGGGACTAAGTGAACCTAAGTAATATAAATGTCACTCGCATTAAAGAATCTAATACATTTAAACAATAATCCAAATAACGTAATAGTAATTGTCTTTTATTTTGACTAAGTCCGTGTCACACCCCCGCTTATAGCGGAAACACGAGGATGCGACGGACGGGATCGTCATAACACTTGGTATAATTACAGAGACATATTACGTGCAAAATCCTCGTGTCATGACGTCGCCCGACACAATGGTGACTTGTGTCGTGGTTAGTCAGTTCCACGACTATCATAGTCTTAATAATTCTAAAATCCATATACACAGTGTTCAGATATAACAGTAAATGATATACAATACAAATGCAATCTATTGAAATCCTGGGGTCTCTGCTAAGGCATCAGCTCTAGCTATCCTCTTTGATTATGTTCACTGAAAAGATTGCTCAAAAATGTCAACACATAATGTTGGTGAGTTCCGCAGGTTTAAATTGAAAACATGTAGTTGATGCTGTATAGAATTTGATATGGAATCATACTGTAAGCAAAAACCACATAACATGTGTTTAAGACAACCAAACCTAATGACAGTTATGCATATAAATTCGTCGGAATATATTCACCCTTGGCCTGATTGCTGGCAGCTGTGTTGGTAACTCACAAGTTAACCAATCGTCGAAGGGGGGGGGTGTCAACCCAGTAGTACTACCAATACCTATCCGTTGGTTCCCAAACCGGGAATTAATGGTTGTAAGAATCGTAGAATAACACCATGTATGTATTAGAATATGAGAATAGTATCACGTCGATTCCAAGTATGAAAATTGTATGTAAGATTTTACAGCATCGAAAACGGGTGAGCATACTTTTCCCCAAGTTTGAAAAACATTGAAACAATTATAAAAGCATAAAAGGGGCCACGGAAACTCACCTTGAATTGATGTAATGTATATGAACAAGAACTTCAAAGAATTAGGCAATGCACGATCAAACACGATCAATACCTATGTATTAATTGTAACTAAGTCTTTAATATGTATTCCACACGAATAGATATATTTAGTCGGATTCGGTTGGTTCGATTTGACGTGCAAACACGACACAAATAGGTGTATATATATTACAGATTAAGTTTGAAATTAACGTTAAATCAAGGATTAGAATTATGGGGTTTTTAATAGGTATTAAGTTTACAAAGTATTTATTTGCATTTTGATTCCATTAGGAGGGTTTCATAAGTGTATTTATATTTTTTAAAAAATGATGTGTTTTAATTATATAATTTATAATTATCCAAAGATAATTACAAATAAGGATAATCATAATATAGTATTTTGATTAATAATAAGGTATTAATCTATACCTTTGTTAAAATATATTTTACAAGAAATAACCACAATTCATAAATAATTTGTGGATTATAAAATATATTAATTTGTATTTAAAGATAATAAAGTGTCCATTTTTATAAAAAAAAATTATTTATAATATTTATAAATAATATTTATATGATTTTTGTGATTATTTCATAATTACTTGATTTAGAATTTATTTTATAAACTAAGTATTTTTAATATTTTTAACTAATATTTTATAAAAATCTATTAAAGTTTTTAAATAAAATAAATCTACAGAAAATGTTTTGTAAGATTTAAAATAAGGGAAATTTAATAATTATTTTTATAATTTTTTAGAAATTTTTCCATATTTTATTGTATTTAAAAAGCTTTTAAAAAAATAAAACAATAAAAAAGGGTTGCCCGGGTCGAACCGGGACCTCACACCCACAAACACACAGCCCAAACCAGTGAACCAAAGGCCGCAGCCGCGGTAAGAATTGGTTGTAATTCTTTTAACCACAATTTCCCAATTTCCCCAAATTTCCCCAAGAACCCTAGTTTCATCAATCGATCAAATTGGACCCCGATATGATCTTAATAATGAAATTAAACATAGGGCTTTTGATCCCTATGTGATTTCGAGTCTATGACACAATTAATTACTGATTATGTTCGAATTTGAAGTGATTACTATGATGAACAGGTCGCGGCTTAGCTTGAGTTCGATGTCGATGAATTACTGATGAAAACCAAATTGATTACACAGGAAGCTTCGAATTATGTTAAGTTGAAAGCCCTCTGTTAATTTGGGTTTGTAACGTGTTTAAGTGGGAGTTCGAGTAGGTTGCAGATCGCGACAAAGGTGTTAATCGAAATGGATGTTTCAATGTTTTCAGATCGAATTGAGTTCACTATCAATTATAACGATCAATGATCGTAAGTGCTCTTTTAATTTAATCATAGTGGGGTTTTAGTGCTCGATTGGGTGGGTGGTCGGCCGACTTTCGGTCGAGAGTGGGTTAGGTATATATCGAACTTATTATTCAAATTGAGGGGGTTAGGTATTCGAATCATCCACGAAAATGTGTCGGTAGCCTTTGATTGAGTCAAAACGTGTGAATTTGTGTTTGGGTCGCCGGAGAGGTCGCCGGCGGTTGGCCGGAGGGCCGCCGGAAAAACGCGAGGGAGGAGAGAGAAAGCAGTTTGAATTTTGAATATTTACACATTTGGTCCCTGTGGTTTCGATTGTTTTTATTTCATGTATTAAGTTTCTTTTAGAGTTTCGAAAATGACACAAACACCCCCTGGACTCTATTATTCTTATTATTATTTTCAAAATTAATAAATTTTATAAAGTATATTATATTATATTATTATTATTATTATTATACTATCATTATGATTTTAATAATATTATTATTATCATTGTCATTATTTTTATTATTATTAATACTATTATTAAATAATAATAAAAATTTAAAAAAATAAATTGTAAAAATCACGAAAAATTTCGGGTTGTCACATTATCCCCCTGTTAGAGGAATTTTCGTCCCGAAAAATAAGATGTACGGACAACATCTGAACAGGTTAGGATACCTGCGCATCATTTCGTCCTCTCGTTCCAAAGTGAACTTAGGACCATGTCGGGAGTTCCACCGAACTCTGCCAATCAGAATTTTCCTGTGCATAAGTTGTTTAACTTATCGATCCATAATTCCCAGAATATAATCTCGTGGTAAGGTGATAAGACCAACAATGATAAGAAAGGTTATCCGTTGGAATTTAAGAATCCCAGACGTCACCATATGAAACGACCTTAACGCATATCTTGTGAATATGTATTTCTCTTTTGACCAACCATCGGTCTAAAGAAATAATAAACTATGCGAAGATCTGGAATGAGTTCACGAGAATGGTAAGATATTATTAAAACAGAAATGAATCAATCATTCAGAATAACGATTGATTGTTTTAACGTCATACCACGGTGTACGAATATTTGAAACGGATGCAGGTTAATTTCTTGACGTCGTGAGATAATGGGTTTGCTATTACATAAAGATTACTCTGAACCTTTCCTTGATGGGTAAACTCGATAGCATTGCTGATCAAGTGGGTGAGAATTTGTCTAATCGGTAAACATCACTATTAACCTCCACTGGGACATCACCTATTCTTGGCCTAAATTTTGTGGCCTCCAACCTCATAACTACTGAATCAATTTAGGAAAAGTCGAGGGTGTCACTAATAATTGAAGGACTAGAGTTCGCCAGAAGACAACATGACACTCAAAAGTTGTTTCTGATTTTTAACAAGTTTTGTTGTTGATAGCGATTCTGCTATGCTAACGACCCTGATAATGGAGATCTTATCTCGTGTGACATGGTTGCTAGCATTTGTTTTGCTCTCATCGTTTCCTCTGTAATATGAACAGTTTTATTAAGTTCTGTCTCTTTGGCCTTCTGCAAAGCTATTTCTTCCCTTAGTTCTGCCATCTTTTCTCTCTTTTTTCACCTGATCAGTGATTTCCATGCCCACATAATTAACACAAATTTTCTCCCCATCTTTGCTGAACACGGGTTCAACATATTAAGAATGTTTTGGCTCAAATAACTTAGTCTCAAAAGTAATCCTCTCTTTGCTGGTAACTCTCTTCAGGACTTCTCTTTTAAAGTCTTGTTGTTCAAATTCAAGATAGAATTTAATGATCTCAAGGTTAAGGATTCAAAAGCGGTCAAGAGTGACGCGAATAATAGGAAAGGTATTGTAAACATGTTTTGCAAGGTAGCAATTTCTGTTTACATACGCAGTTTGACAAACCATTAGTTCAGCTGAGAACATATACGTGACTAGAAAGTCATGTTTATAAGTTGATAATATCTTCAGCAGAGGGATTGTTTAGGAAGGCTACCATCGCACAATCCGTTTTGATGATAACTCAAATGAAAGTGATAAGTAAGGAATAAATGTTTCCATATAGCTAGGTCAAAATATGAGGATAAAAGGAGAGAAATCGATTTAAGAATTTTAAGTGCTCCAAGCTTGGAATCCAAATCAACTTAATACGATCGGGTCTCCTTTCAGGTTCAGAAATCATGCTTTGGCTGGTAAGTCGAATTTACCAACATCGGTTCATCCTTCTCGTTACTTGATTACAACCATGGTAGGTTGAAGATCAAGAGTGAGATTCAGTCATCAAGGTATGGAATTATGCTTATCTTGATAATAACAAGAAAACAATCGAGGGTTGATATTTGTCACCAAAATACGGGTTCCGATCCTATTTTGGTGAGATCATGTCATTTGTGAAATGTAAATTTCAATGAGAATAATTGAAGTCAATCTCAAGATAAGGAAGTTACCCTAGTCCAGAGGATGAAATTTCACAAAACAAACGAATGGAAAACCATTTATCGCAATAGTGATTCATCAAAGTAAGGGAATCTCCCCTGCTTTGATGAGATAACAATCAATAAGGAGATACGATTGTTCTTAGTCATAGGTTGTCTTGAAAACTCTTGCATTTCTCACGGTGCAAGCAATATGAAGTTTGACTTAACGACGAAAGGAAAATTCGTGTCGATTAGGAATTCGGAAAATTTCAAGTTACATCAGGTATCAAAGGAAAAATCATGATTACAAGCTTAAGATGAAGTTCGAGATAGCAGAATTCGTTATGATGGTGTTCAAATTTTGAATAATTAAATCAGAAAGACGAAATCAAAGACAAGAATTGATTCGATATCACAATGAGATGTGAACATTCGATTCAAAATCAAAGGGAATATATGGACTTCTCAGGATAGTACCTCAATGACAAAGCAAAAGTAATAATATCATTTCATCATTATAAATACCAAGGTTCAAGCGCGTAAGTAACACCCCAAATAAGCAAATACTATAGTCTAGATGGGTCTAAACATAAAGCACGAAGTACTAGAGAGATGACTTTTTCCAGTCGTTATTTCTCCATTAGTGCCCGTGTGACGTCAGTCCTGGTCGTCATCACTGCTGGAGGAACTAGAGAGACTCGGGGGTAGGTCGGGATAGTTGTCCTTACATGGTCTCATCGGCAGGGCCAGATCTTAATCCGGTTTGCCGGGAACCCTCTAATTCGAGCCGTCCGTCTCACGGCTCCTCCGTTGTTCACTTGTTGGGGTCTTGCCTCGGGGGCATTCCTTGCAACTGTAGATGCTATAGGAACTACAGGTGCAGCAGGGTTAGGCTCCACGGGATTAATAGGTGCAGTGGCGACAGCAGGTAGAGTGTGCACAACAGGGTCTATGGGTTCTTCCTCTTCAAATGAGTCTGGTGCATCAAGCATCACCTCCTCAGGGTTAGATTTTCTACTAGAAGATGTTTGTACTAGGTATGCTAAGAGAATCTTTTCAGGCTTCGATTCGTTTTCAGAAGAAGTAATAGAAGGGCTGATAGATGACATCCTGAAATGTCATTAAGATACTTTATGAGATTTGGGGTAATATGAGCTATACAGCATGAAAATGACAATCAGGGATTGGCATAAAAACAATGAGTTGTTCCGAGTGTAATCAAAGCGAGTACGTCGACTAATCACAGCATTAAGTCAGCCAAACTTGTTAAAGACATGCGTTCCAACAAGCAGATACTCATCCCACTCTTCCATCCTTGCATGTACTGGGTGGTAAGGCACAGACTTTGACGAGACTTTGGAAATCACGAATAACGATTCAAAGCTCATATTGAAAATTATTGATTTAGACACACAATGCATTGACTATGATTTAAGATTTGTGTGTGCTTTGATAGGAATCAAAGTATAAAAAGATCACATATGATCTATTCATCAAGTTCCATAACCCATGCTTCGGTCCATCAAGATCATTACGTAACCTAGTTTAAGCATATTCTTAGTATATCGGTGATGTTTATATATAGGGTTCCCCGCAGCGTTCCCACCACATCCACGATATACTTTGAATAATACTTAAACTAGTTACATAACAACTTAAATTTTCCTTAGCATCATTCCAAAGTATAACGTAATATAAGCTAATAAGAGCCACCGCAACTACACTTCTGTATAGGCGGGTTTTACCAGTTTAAATGGCTACAGTCAAACCTATACATCGGTTCCACACGGGAATTGATGACTGTAGAAAAAAACATTTCCAAAGTGTAAATAGTTTAATGTGACGTAGCAATATCCATAGCGTACACGTATAGTTACAACCAAACCGATCCATGCCTCAGTCAATCGGGATCATCACGTAGCCCAGTTTAAACACATTCTTGGTATACCAAGGATGCTTATATATAGGGTTCCCCGCAGCGTTCCCACCACATCCGTGGCATACCTAGAACGATGCCTAAACCAGTTACGTGACATCCGTTTATCCTTTGCATAATCTTAAAGAATAACGTTTTGTATGTGTAGAGAGTATCATTACTCCTCTACATTTATGTATTCCACTTTCGTTCTAAGCATTAATCAGTAGTTACTGAAACGCTAAGTGGAGATATTTCTCATAAGGTCAATATATAATTGGAAATACTATGAAGGCTCTAAGTAGGACAGGACTTGAGTAAGGTTGATAATGTTTGATTGCTTCAACAAGGACTTATAATGTTTGATTGCCTTTAACAAGGACTTATAATGTTTGATTGCCTTCAACAAGGACTTATTAGAATATGACCCTAGCACCCTAGGGTATAGAATAGAAACGTGTGATACTCATGATCGTTACCTCATGGTAAGATTGCTAGACTTCTCATGCATGGTGAATTACAATTACGTGTGCACCCGTAATGGTAATTTACCTTGCATGGTCACCCTAGCTCCACTTACCCCAAGTTAACATCATAGTATTATCTAGATTCATCAAGCATAAATAACGTAATGTCCTTATGTCCATGAGCCAGTATTCCAATAATAGCATGTAATAGCAAATAAGCATATAAGCACATTAAGTCTAATGATAACTGCATATCCGTCATACTTTCAGGATTTCAGTCATATCTATGATGGGTCGGATTCAATATCGAGATCGACGCTACGCGTGATCACCGAAGTTCCCTAATAATATGATGTTGTGCGCATACAAGCGTAAAGTTCTTAGTATAAAATTATCCCATGGAGAAAGACTAGAGTAATAATGTCTTCCCCGGGATGTTCAGATAACACGTGTACATGTATAAAATCAGGTATGTAGGAACATACTTGTAGATTATTAGGTATATAGGAAGATACCTGTATATTAAGTTCATAGACTTAATATACTTGACCCATTTGCCTTGTAGATTTGTGTATTGACCATAGTTTATCACTCATCCCAGAAATCCCCAGGTAAGCATACCAGGTCTCGTAATGAGATATATGCGATATGCTTGCCTTAGCCCGAGGGCCTTTTGCCAGGAAATCCAGAATACAGGTGTCTATGTGTCACACAAATCATGAAAGACATTTAGGTAAAATCAAATGCACACATCCCTAGCATGCATTCTATATGAAGGTTCTTAGGTTATAGTCTAGGTCGAATTCTCCACCTAAATCTCTATAACAATGGCTCTGATACCAATCTGTCACACCCCCGCTTATAGCGGAAACACGAGGATGCGACGGACGGGATCGTCATAACACTTGGTATAATTACAGAGACATATTACGTGCAAAATCCTCGTGTCATGACGTCGCCCGACACAATAGTGACTTGTGTCGTGGTTAGTCAGTTTCCACGACTATCATAGTCTTAATAATTCTAAAAATCCATATACACAGTGTTCAGATATAACAGTAAATGATATACAATACAAATGCAATCTATTGAAATCCTGGGGGTCTCTGCTAAGGCATCAGCTCTAGCTATCCTCTTTGATTATGTTCACCTGAAAAGATATGCTCAAAAATGTCAACACATAATGTTGGTGAGTTCCGCAGGTTTAAATTGAAAACATGTAGTTGATGCTGTATAGAATTTGATATGGAATCATACTGTAAGCAAAACCACATAACATGTGTTTAAGACAACCAAACCTAATGACAGTTATGCATATAAATCGTCGGAATATATTCCCTTGGCCTGATTGCTGGCAGCTGTGTTGGTAACTCACAAGTTAACCAATCGTCGAAGGGTGGGGGTGTCAACCCAGTAGTACTACCAATACCTATCCGTTGGTTCCCAAACCGGGAATTAATGGTTGTAAGAATCGTAGAATAACACCATGTATGTATAGAATATGAGAATAGTATCACGTCGATTCCAAGTATGAAAATTGTATGTAAGATTTACAGCATCGAAAACGGGTGAGCATACTTTTCCCCCAAGTTTGAAAAACATTGAAACAATTATAAAATCATAAAAAGGGGCCACGGAAATCACCTTGAATTGATGTAATGTATATGAACAAGAACTTCAAAGAATTAGGCAATGCACGATCAAACACGATCAATACCTATGTATTAATTGTAACTAAGTCTTTATATGTATTCCACACGAATAGATATATTAGTCGGATTCGGGTTGGTTCGATTTGACGTGCAACACGCACACAAATAGTGTATATATATTACAAGATTAAGTTTGAAATTAACGTTAAATCAAGGATTAGAATTATGGGGTTTTAATAGGTATTAAGTTTACAAAGTATTTATTTGCATTTTGATTCCATTAGGAGGGTTTCATAAGTGTATTTATATACTTTTAAAAATGATGTGGTTAATTATTAATTTATAATTATCCAAAGATAATTACAAATAAGGATAATCATAATTATAGTATTTTGATTAATAATAAGGTATTAATCTATACCTTTAGTTAAAATATATTTTACAAGAAATAACCCACAATTTCATAAATAATTTGTGGATTTATAAAATATATTAATTTGTATTTAAAGATAATAAAGTGTCCATTTTTATAAAAAAAATTATTTATAATATTTAAAATAAATTTATATGATTTTGTGATTATTTCATAATTAACTTGATTTAGAATTTATTTTATAAAACTAAGTATTTTTAATATTTTAACTAATATTATAAAAATCTATTAAAGTTTTTAAATAAATAAATCTACAGAAAATTGTTTTGTAAGATTTAAAATAAGGGAATTTAATAATTTATTTTTATATTTTTTTAGAAATTTTTCCATATTTTTATTGTATTTAAAAGCTTTTAAAAAAATAAAACAATAAAAAGGGGTTGCCCGGGTCGAACCCGGGACCTCACACCACAAACACACAGCCCAAACCAGTGAACCAAGGCGCAGCCGCGGTAAGAATTGGTTTGTAATTCTTTTAACCACATTTCCCAATTTCCCCAAATTTCCCCAAGACCCTAGTTTCATCAATCGATCAAATTGGACCCGATATGATCTTAATAATGAAAATAAACATAGGGCTTTGATCCCTATGTGATTTCGAGTCTATGGACACAATTAATTACCTGATTATGTTCGAATTTGAAGTGGATTACTATGATGAACAGGTCGCGGCTTAGCTTGAGTTCGAATGTCGATGAATTACTGATGAAAAACCAAATTGATTACCAGGAAGCTTCGAATATGTTAAGGGTTGAAAGCCCTCTGTTAATTTGGGTTGTAAAGTGTTTAAGTGGGAGTTCGAGTAGGTTGCAGATCACGACCAAAGGTGTTAATCGAAATGGATGTTTCAATGTTTTTCAGATCGAATTGAGTTCACTATCAATTATAAACGATCAAATGATCGTAAGTGCTCTTTTAATTTAATCATAGTGGCGTTTTAGTGGTCGATTGGTGTGGGTGGTCGGCCGCTTTCGGTCGAGAGTGGGTTAGGTATATATCGAAACTCTATTATTCAAATTGAGGTGTGGTTAGGTATTCGAATCATCCACGAAAATGTGTCGGTACCTTTGATGAGTCAAAACCGTGTGAATTTTGTGTTTTGGAGTCGCCGGAGAGGTCGCCGGCGGTTGGCGGAGGGCCGCCGGAAAAACGCGAGGGAGGAGAGAGAAAGCAGTTTGAATTTTGAATATTTACGCATTTGGTCCCTGTGGTTTCGATTGTTTTTATTTCATGTATTTAAGTTTCTTTAGAGTTTCGAAAATGACACAAACACCCCCTGGACTCTATTATTCTATATTATTTCAAAATTAATAAACTTTTATAAAGTACTATTATTATTATTTTATTATTATTATTATTACTATCATTATGATTTTAAATAATTTATTATTATCATTGTCATTATTTTTATTATTTTAATACTATTATTAAATAATAATAAATTTAAAAAAAAATTGTAAAATCACGAAAATTTTTCGGGTTGTCACAGTCCGGGTGCTAGATGAGCATGTAGAAGTCACTAACTTGCTTAACATGAAATCATGTAAAAGTAACGGGTCAGCTAAAAATTAGCCGTGAGTAATCACAGTTTGATATACATAAATATAAGATGATTAAATGTTTGAATAATTCAATTCACATGGTAATGTCGAGACTTATAGCACATAATGTAACACAAAGACAAATCAACAAATCAATTCAATTGACTAAACTGACTTGATCCGCAGACGAAGCCGTGATAGAATATGTGAATCCGGTTTCAATCACCACTCGAGTATTCATATGGGGTGGGTTGTCAAACCAATAGATCTATCATTGTTACCGTGGTTGTATGAATTATTGATTGTGTTTATCATCCAATTTATCTAACCATGAATACATTATTACAAGTAAAGACCAACATGTAAGAATTGAATTTATAAGTAAAATAAATGAAATAACAATGTTTGATTATAGTGTC
The DNA here is from genome assembly GCA_024085815.1 of Flaveria linearis. Taxonomy (NCBI): domain Eukaryota; kingdom Viridiplantae; phylum Streptophyta; class Magnoliopsida; order Asterales; family Asteraceae; genus Flaveria; species Flaveria linearis. The sequence continues at coordinate 18,651,608 of CM044003.1, forward strand.
ACATGATTTCCCCAAAATATAAACACATAAAATGGGGCAATGAATACTCACTTGATTGATGAGATTAGAATTTGGACGTGATAGATTAGACACCAACGATTTCCTTACGAGTAATCTACGGAACGGTGTCTCGAGTTAAATAATAATTAATGAGAATTGGGAATAGATTAGGGTTTCCTTTGGGATAGGTATTGAATGAAATAACTTATTTCGTTTGAATGTCTTGAAATAAATAACGAATTTATTGAAAGTGATTATGTTTAGAATGTAATAGAAATAAAATGTATCATACGCGTACCGTTTGATTTATTGTTAAAGTGTGGGAAAAAACAATAACTAATTTTATAATTAATTATATGATAATTAATTAAATATTTAATTATTTAAGTGACTAAAAGAAATGAAAATGATTTGGAAAGATTTAGATCATCTTTGGTGATTTATAAAATACCAACTTATAATGTTATGAGTGAAAATAACAATTAGTAAATAATTAATGATCAATAGATTATAATTTGGAAAATTAATTTGTTAGTTTTTCTTTTGACAATTCAAGACGCTTTATGTTGATAAAAAAAATAATAGTTTATATACTTCAAAATTTACAATAAATTTAGGATTCTTTATCGAATAATTTTAGAAATAAATAATTTCAATAATTATTTAAAGTAGGAAGATTTAATTATAACTAAGGTAGCGTTTGGACCCATAATGATTTATTAATTTAAACCATAATTTAAAAGAATCCATTTATAAGAAATAATTAAAAATAAATATCTTTGTTATATTTTTTATAAAGATTTAAACTTAAAGAAAAATAGAATAATGGTTGATGATTTAAAAATAAACAAAGTTTATAAAATGATTTCTATAATTTTTAGAATTTTCTGTAATTTTTTTAAAAGGTTGAAAAGCCCAAAAAAATATGTTGGGGGTGCCCGGTTCGAACCCGGGACCTCCAAGCTAGATTGTGAGTCGGGAACCGGTGAACCAGGATACATACAGCCGCGGTTATTCTCGGTTTCCAAACCTTTTAAACTCAGCACAAATTAACCCCATTTCAATAAGGAACCCTAGTTCGTATTCGATCAAATTGAACACGAAAATGAATTCAATAGTGAAATGAAACACGGGGCTTTGATTACCCATGAAAAATCGGGTATGTAGATATGTTTAATTACCCGAAATGATGAAGAGGTCGATAGAATCGAGTCGAGGTGTTCGCGGCTTTAGTCCGATCTTGATCGTTGTGTGTGTGTGTGTGTTTGGTCGAATTGAAGTTTCAGAGAGTATGAGGGTGTGATTTCAAAGTTTTACCCCTTATTATGTAGGAGTAATTTGATGTTAAACTATTCGAACGGTTTTCAACTCGACTGTCGAATGTTCGGGTCGATTTTGTATGTGATTGGACTGATTTTATGTTAATTTGAGGTTTTGATTAGTATTATAATTGTGATTATGCGATTCCAGGTTGGTTAATTGATTCCACTACTCGATGTTTCCACTCAATTTTGATCGGTTTTAGTGGTGTTGGGGGTCGGTTCTAGATCGCACAAATCGACTATATTTTTAAATTGTTTTGGGGCTTAGGTTCGAATCTTCCACGCGAGATTGTCGGGAGAGTTTAATTGAGTTGGAATCGCGTGGTTTTTGGTGTTTTGGCTCGCCGAAAACGACCGGAAGTTGGCCGGAGGGGGAGAAGGGTCGACGGGGATGGGGGGCTGGGTTAAAAACAAATTTCACATTTGGTCCCTGTAGTTTAGAGTTTGTTATTTTACACTAGAAACTTTAATTTTAAGTTTCATAAATTACATAAATACCCCTGCACTTAGTTTACTTTTAGGTTCTAACCATTTTTAAATTTAAATAATTTTTTATAAGTCATTATTATTATTATTATTATTATTATTATTATTATTATTATTATTATTATTATTATTATTATTATTATTATTATTATTAATATTACTATTATTCTTATTAGTAATATTATTATTAATTATTATTGAGTTCAATTAATAATTAAATTATTTACTTCCAATTTCGAATTTAAAGACAAACTAAGAAATGAGTATAGACAAACTCTCATGTTTTATAAGTGTCATAAATGGTTCTTACAAGCATATAACGGGTAGGGGGTTAACTTTTATTTAACGAAAATACGAGATGTTACAGTCTCCCCTACTTTAGGAAATTTCGTCCCGAAATTTGTTCACGTGGAGGCTGAAATGAAAAGATGAGGGTACTTGGATTTCATTTCGTCCTCACGTTCCTAGGTGAACTCTTGCCCACGTTTAGACTCCCAACGAACTTTGACAATTGTATTCGGCTGCGTTTTGAGTTGTTGACTTCCCGATCTATAATTTCCATAGGTTTCTCAATAAAAGGCAAGATTCATCAATCTGAACTTCGTCGAGTGGGATGTGGAGATTTTCATCGGCTAGGCATTTCTTGAGGTTTGAAACATGAAACGTCGGATGCATATTGCTGAGTTCTTGGGTAGTTCAAGCTTGTAGCCACTTTCCCCTTCCCAATTCGCTCGAGCACTTTGAATGGACCCACGTAACGAGGTGCTAGCTTCCCTTTCTTTCAAAGCAAATACTACCTTCCAAGGTGATACCTTAAGAAGTACAAGATCACCGACATTGTTTCCATGGGTCTTCGTCCTTCGTCAGCATAATGCTTTTGACGATCTCTAGCAGCAAACAAGTTATCGCGAATCTTAAAATTTTATCAGTGGATTCTTGGATCAGTTCTGGGCCGGTGATTTGTGCTTCACAACCCAAACCAACAGATAGGGGACCGGCATTTGCGTACATACAAGGCTTCAAACGGTGCCATCTTGATGCTGGTATGGTAACTGTTGTTATACGAGAATCGATCAAACGGAAGGTGAGAATCCCAAGAGCCATTGAAATCGATGACACAAGCTCGAAGCATATCCTCTAGGGTTTGTATCGTCCTTTCTGTTTGACCCTCGGTCTGGGGATGATAAGCTGTACTGAGGTTGAGTTGGGTCCCCAAGACGATTGGAGGCTTTGCCAGGAACGAGAGTGAATCGACTATCGCGATCGGAAATGATGTTCAATGGCACACCATGTCGGCTGATTATCTCATTGATATAAATATGAGCCAGTTTCTCAACTTGATAATCTTCCCGAATTGGAATGAAATGTGCCGACTTAGTCAAACGGTCAATAATTATCCAAATGCTATCATGACCACTTGAAGTACGAGGTAACTTAGTGATGAAGTCCATAGATATGTCTCCCACTTCCACCCAGGCACTTCGAGTTGAACAAGTAATCAAGAGGGACGTTGATATTCGGCTTTGACCTTTGAACAGGTGAGACATTTGACATGTACAAAGCTATGTCCTTCTTCATGCCGGGCCACCAATATTGGTTATGGAGGTTCATGAACATTTTACCCGCACTGGGATGAAGGAATAACGATTTTCGTGAGACTCACTCATGATGAGGGTCCGGAGGTTATCGCGTTGGGAATCCAAAGACGATTTAGAAAGTACAACAAACCATCGAGTTTTGTTTCCAATTGTAGTTCACGCCCGCATGACATCTCATCATTTCATATTGCCTTCGGTGACTGACTCATGCCGGGCTTGGAGAACGCTACTTTTAGGTCGTTTTAATTAGTAACGCTTGAAGCGTGACTAATCCTTGCGACTCAATGCTCGGCTACACGACATTCGCTTTTTCCGGATGGGAACGTATCTTGCAGTCGTTATCGTTAAGTAATTCCACCCAACGTCGTTGTCTCATGTTTAATTCCTTTTGATTGAAAATATGCTGGAGACTCTTATGATCAGTGAATACAACACACTTGGTGCCATAAAGAAATGTCTCCAGATTTTGAGTGCGAAAACAACAGCACCCAATTCGAGGTCATGTGTTGTGTAATTCTTCTCGTGGATCTTGAGCTGCCTCGAGGCATATGCTATGACCTTGCCTCGTTGCATGAGGACACAACTGAGACCTTGCTTCGAAGCATCACAATAGACAACGAAGTCGTCATTCCCATCGGGAGAGTCAAGATTGGGGCATGCACAACTTCTACTTGAGGTTTGGAAAGCTTTCTCTTGATCTGGTCCCCATAAGAAATTCTTGTCCTTATGAGTCAAGGCGGAGAGGCACAGCGATCTTTGAGAAATTTGGAATGAAGCGACGGTAGTAACAAGCTAGACCAAGGAACGAACGAATCTCGGTGGGAGTTTTAGGTCTACCTAATTCTTCACTGCTTCAATCTTTGTAGGATCCACGTGAATTTTTTTATCGTTTACAATATGACCAAGGAATTAAACTTCCTTAAGCCAATTCGCACTTGGATAATTTGCATAATCTTCTCCTTTTTCAGAAGTTCAAGGATCAAACGAAGATGATGTTCGTGATCGGATTTGGATTTTGAATAAATCAGAATGTCGTCAATGAAGACAATTACGAATTTGTCTAGATATGGCTTGCACACGCGGTTCATCAAATCATGAACACAGCAGGTGCATTGGTTAGCCCGAATGGCATCACCGTAAACTCGTAATGGCCATATCTCGTTCGAAAGGTCGTCTTAGAATACATCGTCGTGCACCCTACTGATGATAGCCTGAACGAAGGTCGATCTTGGAGAAATGAGAGGCTCCTTGAAGCTGATCAACAAATCATCGATTCTCGTAGGGGAATTGGTTTTTGACAGTAAGCTTGTTAAGCTCCTGATAGTCGATGCACATACGGAATGAGCCATCCTTTTTCTTCACAAACAAAACCGAGGCTCCCCAAGGTGAGGAACATGGTCGAATGAAACCTTTATCAGATAGCTCTTGGAGTTGGCTGCAAGCTCTTGCATCTCAGATGGTGCAAGTCGATAAGGAGATTTGCCACGAGAGTTGCGCCAGGCACAAGGTCGATCCGAATTCCTTGGCAACTTGGAACGGGAGGAAGGACCGGTTTAAAGTCTTCGAAAGACTTCGGGGAACTCTTAATAACTAACGGAATGTCTTCAATCTTCCTGGATTTCTCATCCGCTTTCACGATATGGGCTAAGAAAGCCACGTAATGCTTGCGGAGGTGCTTTTGGGCTTTGGTACAAGACATGAGTTTAAGCCTTTGGAAAGCTTTTCCCCGTAAATATTCAGGACGCTTTTTGGATGCAAGAGAAATTCGGATGATCTTCTCAAAGCAGACAACCTCGGCATGGTTCTTCGATAACCAATCCATGCCTATAATGACGTCAAAGCTTCCAAGTTGCATCGGTATAAGATCGATAGAGAATTCATGCTCGCTAAGTTTAAGGGTACAATTTGGAATGATAGAATAAATTATGACGGGTTTCCATCACTAATTCTACTGTAAAGGTCCTCTAACTTAGTTCGGGTGTTAACAAGCAAAGGCTCAAATCCTAAAGATACAAACTTTTCTCGGCCCCGGTATCAACAAGACTGAAGCATATTGGTGATCGATTAGAAACGTACCATTCACTACATCATTGGTGGCTGAGCTTGTTGGGCATTGATGTTAAAAGCACGCCCTTGTGCTGCGGGCAACGGTATTGATGAGCTGAGGGCATCGGTTACGGAAGTGGGTTGGATCACCGCATTGATAGCAGCACGACCTTGAGCAATTGCAGAAGGGTGTTGGTGGATGGTGCATTAATCGGAGCCTTAGCACACTCTTGCACAAGTTGAATGTATGGCCGAAATGACCACAGTTGGTGCACTGACGGCACTGGAGCACTAGTAGGATGGTGATACTTGCAGACGTTGCAATGAGGGAAAGGCCCAGTGTAAGGGTTCTTTTTGGGTCTTGGTTATTGAGGGTCGTTGGTAAGTCGGTGTGACTTGGTTGAGACTGGAACAGCAGGGGTACCACAGCAAACTTTGAAATCTAGCCTCCTCTTTTGTTCTTAGAAGTTTCGGGCTTGTCTTCCTTGGTTGTTTCAATGGGAGACTTCTCGGTTTCTTCTTCTTGCACACCCTTTCTGGTTAAAGAACCAGCCTTGACATGATTGTCGGTTAGCTGTGCTGCTAGACGGATAGCATCCTCCAAGTTGTAGGGTTTCTACCCTACCCCACCAGTGTCTTGAATCTGCATAGGGAGACCACCATGTACTTCTCGATAGCTCGAGATGATGGAGTAACAAAATGAGGAACCAAGAGACTCAATTCGTGAAAACGGTTGGTGTAAGCTAGGTTCTCGCCATTTTCCTGAGTCAAATACCAGAACTCGCTTCTAGCTTTTTAATTTCATTCCTTGGGCAGAATTCCCGTGTCATAAGTTCCTGACTTCAGCCCAAGTCAAGGCCAGTGCATCATCAGTCCCACGGGTTTGTTTTCTCCCCATTCCACAAGTTAGTGATCTTTTTAAAAAAACACTGGTAGCGTAGCGAACTTTGAGATTCTCGGGACACTCGCTGTTGAGAAACGTGTCTCAATGCTCTCGAACCACTGTAGACCCGTAGCACCTTCGGTCCCGCTAAATTTAGTGGGGTTGCAAGAACTGAAATGCTTATAGGTACAAGCACTAAGAGGGTTAGGACCAACAGGGATTGGAGCAGGGTTCACGCCTTGATTCAGATAGTTAGTAGGGTTGGTATGACTGCAGCAACCTCCCGGCTACAAGGGCAGCAATCTTGCGGGTAGGGCTGTTCACGAACCGAACCGAACCGAACGCAGCTCCGCTCGAACTCGGTTCGGTTTCAAACCGAGCGGCTCGGTTCGGTTCGGATTTACAAATTCGAGCGCAAACTTCATGCTCGAACTCGGTTCGGTTTAAACCGAGCGCTCGGTTTCGCTCGGTTTTGCTCGGTTTTGCTCGGTTTTGTGTTAGAAATCCAAAGTTCTATAGAACAAGCACCAAAATCAAACTTCTATAATTACCTATTGAAATCAAACCACCAAAATCTTCCTAGTCATAATAATCAAGCTACTGAAAACCTACTGAAAACCAAAAAGCTATAGAACAAGAAGATATACATGTCGCCGACGGTTGGAGGCCGCTGGTCGACGGCTGGTCGACGGCTGGTCGACGACTGACGAGCGCAAGGGGGTCGACGGCTGGTCGACGGCTGGTAGCCCTACTTACTGTCCGACGGTTGGAGGCCGCAGGGCTGTGGTCGATCGGTGGAGGCCGCAGGGATGGACGCGTGGATGGAGGCGTGGATGAGGCCGGAGCTGGAGGCGGTGGTGGTTGTGGCGTGGAATCGTGGATGGAGTATTGGAGCCTGGAGGACGGAGGTAGGCAGTGGATCTGTGGATGGACCGATGGAGGACTGGAGGAGTGAGGTAGGGTAAAGGGTTGTTTTTTGATTTTTGAATGTATGAGTGATTAGAGAATAGGTTTTTAGTAATTAGGTTGTTTTGATTTTTGACTAGAAATAAAATATATATAATTGATAAATAACTTTTTAAATTAACATATATAAAATATAAAAACTAAACTAAAAAATAATTCGAGCGAAACCCGAGCGAGCGACGAGCGAGCGTACCTTTGCTCGTGCTCGGTTCGTTTTCAAACCGAACCGAGCCGCTCGGTTCGTTTATAACCGAGCGGAAATCGAACGAGCAAAATTCCGAGCATTTTTCGAACGAGTTCGAGCAAGTTTCGAGCGTCGAGCTTTTGAACAGCCTACTTGCGGGCGGAGTTTCTAGACCGTGAACAGATTTGATAAGAAGACATTCGGAAATATCATTAAGATATTTTTATGAGAATTGGTAATATGAGCTATACAACATGAAAATGACAATCGACAATTTGGCATAATAACAATGAGATGTTCCAAGTGTAGTCGTTTGATTCGTAAATCAAATCGAGTACGTTGACTAACCAAAGTGTTAGGTCAACCACAACTTTGTTGAAGACATGCGTACCTATAAGTGGACACTCACCCCAAGGTTCCCAGGTAAGGTAAATGGATCCATCGGTTGATTTGGATTTATATGAGTACCTTGCCTAGACAGAACACCTCGAGATACAGGCATCCCACTCTTCCAGCATTGCATGTATTCAGTGGTGGGACACAGACTTTGACGAGATTTTGGAAACCATAAGTATCAATTTAACATTTGAAATTTGAAATTTGGAAATCATGTGATTTAGGCACCAATGCCTTAGTATATTTTTTTGGAATTTTGGGTGTGTATTAGTCATGATCAGAATAAGGATATCCATGTAAGGCACCTAACCTAGAAGATGTCTAAACATGTAAGGCACGTAAAAATCCCATTTAGGTACGAGCGGACTCGTAAGTAAAGTCTTAGTTATAGTCTATTCATTCCGTTGAGTAACCTAATTTCCTATAACCATGGCTCTGATACCAATCTGTCACACCCTAACCGACGGCGGAATCATCGGAGCGGACCAATGAATCGATTGTTCACAGCACATGGGACTAAGTGAACCGAAGTAATATTAAATGTCACTCGCATTAAAGAAATCTAATACATTTAAACAATAATCCAAATAACGTAATAGTAATTGTCTTTATTTGACTAAGTCCGGGTCCAGATGAGCATGTAGAAGTCCACTAACTTGCTTAACCTGAAATCATGTGAAAGAACGGTTCAGCAAAAATTAAATCCCGTGAGTAATCACAGTTTGATATACATAAATATAAGATGATTAAATGTTTGAATAATTCATTCACATGGTAATGTCGAGACTTATAGCACAATAATGTAACCAAAGACAAATCAACACAATCAATCCAATTGACTAAACTGACTTGATCCGTAGACGAATTCGTGATAGAATATGTGAATCCGGGTTCAATCACCACTCGAGTATTCATTATGGGGTGGGTTGTCAACTAATAGATCTATCATTGTTGTATGAATTATTGATTGTGTTATCATCCAATTTATCTAACCATGATACATTATTACAAGTAAAGACATAACATGTAAAGATTGAATTTATAAGTGAAATAAATGAATAACAATGTTTGATTATAGTGTCACATGATTTCCCCAAAATATCAACACATAAATGGGCAATGAATACTCACTTGATTGATGAAGATTAGAATTGGACGTGTAGATTAGACACCAACGATTTCCTTACGAGTAATCTACGAACGGTGTCTCGAGTTAAAAAATAAATATAATTGGAATAGATTAGGGTTTCCTTTGGAATAGGTATTGAATGAAATAACTTATTTAGTTTGAATGTCTTGAAATAAATAACGCTTTATTAAAGTGATTATGTTTAGAATTTAATAGAAATAAATGTATCAATACGCGTACCGTTTGATTTATTGTTAAAGTGTGGGAAACAAATAACAAATAATTTTATAATTATTATATGATAATTAATTAAAAATTTAATTATTTAAGTGACTAAAAGATGAAAATGATTTGGAAATATTTAGATCATCTTTGTTGATTTTATAAATACCAACTTATAATGTTAAAGAGTGAAAATAACAATTAGTAAATAATTAATGATCAATGGAATAATTAATTTGGAAAATTAATTTGTTAGTTTTTCTTTTAACAATTCAAGACGCTTTATGTTTGCTAAAAAATAATAGTTTATATACTTCAAAATTTACAATAAAGTTAGGATTCTTTATCGAATAATTTCAAAATAAAATAATTTCAATATTATTTAAAGTAGGAAGATTTAATTATAACTAAAGTAGCGTGGGACCCATAATGATTTATTAATTTAAACCATAATTTAAAAAAATCCATTTATAAGAAATAATAAAATAAATATTCTGTTATATTATTTATAAAGAATTAAACTTAAAGAAAAATTATAGAAAATAAGGTTGAATGATAAAATAAAAAAAGTTTATAAAAAAATGATTCTATAATTTTTAGGAATTTTCTATAATTTTTTAAAAGGTTGAAAAGCCCAAAAAATATGTTGGGGGTGCCCGGGTTCGAACCCGGGACCTCCAAGCTAGATTGTGAGTCGGGGAACCGGTGACCAGGCAAACAGCCGGTTATTCTCGTTTCCAAACCTTTTAAACTCAAGCACAAATTAACCCCCATTTCAATAAGGAACCATAGTTCGTATTCGATCAATTGAACACGAAAACGATTCATAGTGAAATCAAATATGGGACTTTGATTACCATGAAAAATCGGGTATGTAGATATGTTTAATTACCCGAATGATGAAGAGTCGATAGAATCGATTCGAGGTGTTCACGGCTTTAGTCGATCTTGAATTGTTGTGTGGGTGTGTTTTGGTCGAATTGATTTCAGAGAGTATGAGGGTGTGATTTCGAAGGTTTGCCCCTTATTATGTAGGAGTAATTTGATGTTAAACTATTCGAACGGTTTTCAACTCGACTGTCGAATGTTCGGGTCGATTTTGTATGTGATTGGACTGATTTTATTTTAAATTGAGGTTTTGATTAGTATTATAATTGTGATTATGCGATTCCAGTTGGTTTAATTGATTCCACTACTCGATGTTTCCACTCAATTTTGATTCGTTTTAGTGGGGTGGTTGGGTCGGTTCTAGATCGCACAAAGCGACTATATTTTAAATTGTTTGGGGCTTAGTTCGAATCTTCCACGCGAGTTGTCGGGAGTGTTAATTGAGTTGGAATCGCTGGTTGTAACATCCCGTATCTTCGTTAAATAAAGTTAATTTTATACATTTATGTAATTTCAACCATAATAATAATAAATATAATAATAATAATAATACAATATAATAATATATAATAATAAATACTAATAATACTATAATAAAAACAAAAACAAAGATTTAAAATAAATATATATATATATATATATATTTATTAGATTTATAAGTGCAGGGGGTGGTTTGTAATTTTTGAAACCTGTTTAAAAGCTTTTAACATGAAATATTAAGTTTCAAACCGCAGGGACTATAGTGTAACTTTCGAATTTTTCAAAACCAACCCCTTTCCCCCCCCGTTTTCCCGGTCACCGCCGGCATCAATTCCGGCAACAATCCGGCGACCCTCAAACCCAAAATTAACACGTAATAAGCCAAATTAAACATCCCGACACTATCATGCGCACGATTCGAGCTTAACCCCACAAAAATTAGGTTCAATGGAAGTGTGATCGGGTACCTAACCCACTTCGACCACTCGACCGAAAGTTCAACCACTACCGAGCACTAGACACTATAATAATCGAATTAAATCGACCCACTCGGACTTTATCCACCTATAAATCGAATGCAACATTCAATTTCATCAGATAACACAAAATCAAATCAATTCGATTTCATCTCTGTTTCGACCTGCAACTCGATCAACAGTCGCCTTCCGAGCCTTATAACTAACAAATAACATAGGGCTTTTGGTCATTGATATCATTAGAAGCTTTCTGTACAAGTAATTCGAATTCCATCAAGTTTTGATCACCCATTCGATTCTTCCTTTGCAGCGGCTTGTTCTTATCTGTTCATACCAGCAAAATGAATCAAATCAGGTAATTAAATGCATCATTCTACTCGATTTATCACGGGGAATCAAAGCCCCATGCTAATTACAGAATCCCATATCGTTTCGAGGTTCAATTTGATCGAACCATTCTAGGTTTATATGAAATTAGGGGAATTGGGAAACCACGTTTAAAAAGAATTGAAAACCGATTATCACCGCGGCCTTGTGCCTTGGTTCGCTGGTTCGGGTGTGTGTGGGCAGGGAGAGGACCCGGTTCGATCCCGGGCAGCCTCTTTTTATATGTTTTATTTTTTAAAGCTTTTTAAAATACTTTAAAATATGGAAAATTCCTAAAAATTATAAAAATAAATTTATAAGTTTTCCTTATTTAAATCTTACAAAACAGTTTCCTGTAAATTTATTTTATTTAAAAACTTTAATAGATTTTTATAAAATATTATTTAGAAATATTAAAATACTTATTTTTATAAATAAATTCTAAATCAAGTTAATTATGAAATAATCACAAAAATCATATAAATATTATTTATAAATATTATAAATAATTATTTTTATAAAAATGGACACTTTATTATCTTTAAATACAAATTAATATATTTTATAAATCCACAAATTATTTATGAAATTGTGGGTTATTTCTTATAAAATATATATTTGAACCAAAGGTATAAATTAATACCTATTTATTAATCAAAATACTATAAGTGTGAATATTCTTATTTATAAATATTATTAGATAATTATAAATTATATAATTAGACCACATTATTTTTATATTTAATCCTAAAATATATAAATACACCTATGAAATCTTTCTAATGAAATCAAAATATAATAATTATTTTGTAAAACTTAATATTTATTGATATACTTATTAAAACATATACGAATATATAAAAAGATTGTAACATATAATGCGTGTGTGACACGTGTTAAATCAAATCAATCCGAACCTTACCAAATATATTCATTCGTATTAAAGACTAAATTACAAATCAATAATAGGTGTTGAACGTGTTTGATCGTGCTTGCTTAATTCTTTGAAGTTCTTATACATTACATCAATCCAAGGTGAGTCTCCGTGGCCCCTTTTTATGCTTTTATAATTGTTCAATGTTTTTCAAACTTGGGGGAAAAGTATGCTCACCCATTTTCGATGCTGTACAATCTTACATACAATTTTCATACTTGGAATCAATGTGATACTATTCTTATATTCTAATACATACATGGTTATTCTATGATTCTTACAACCATTAATTCCCGGGTTTGGGAACCAACGGATAGGTATTGGTAGTACTACTGGTTGACACCCCTACCCTTCGACGATTGGTTAACTTGTGAGTTACCAACACAGCTGCCAGCAATCAGGCCAAGGGTGAATATATTCCGACGAATTTATATGCATAACTGTCATTAGGTTTGGTTGTCTTAAACACATGTTATGTGGTTTTTGCTTACAGTATGATTCCATATCAAATTCTATACAACATCAACTACATGTTTCAATTTAAACCTGCGGAACTCACCACAATTATGTTGACCATTTTTGAGCATATCTTTTCAGGTAATCATAAACAAAGGGATAGCTAGAGCTGATGCCTTAGCAGAGACCCCCAGGATTTCAATAGACTGCATTTGTATTGTATATCATTTACTGTTATATCTGAACACTGTGTATATGGATTTTTAGAATTATTAAGACTATGATAGTCGTGGAACTGACTAACCACGACACAAGTCACCATTGTGTCGGGCGACGTCATGACACGAGGATTTTGCATGTAATATGTCTCTGGAATTATACCAAGTGTTATGACGATCCCGTCCGTCGCATCCTCGTGTTTCCGCTACAAGCGGGGGTGTGACAGATTGGTATCAGAGCCTTGGTTATAGAGAATTAGGTGGAGAATTCGACCTAGACTATAACCTAAGAACCTTCATATAGAGTGCATGCTAGGGATTGTGTGCATTTGATTTTACCTAAATGTCTTTCATGATTGGTGTGACACATAGACACCTGTATTCTGGATTTCCTGGCAAAAGGCCCTCGGGCTAAGGCAAGCATATCGCATATATCTCATTGCGAGACCTGGTATGCTTACCTGGGGATTTCTGGGATGAGTGATAAACTATGGTCAATACACAAATCTAGAAGGCAAATGGGTCAAGTATATTGAGTCTATGAATTTAATATACAGGTGTATTCCTATATACCTAATAATCTACAAGTATGTTCCTACATACTTGATTTTATACATGTACATGTGTTATCTGAACATCCCGGGAAAGACATTATTACTCTTAGTCTTTCTCCATGGGATACTTTTATACTAAGAACTTTACGCTTGTATGCGCACAACATCATATTATTAGGGAACTTCGGTGATCACGCGTAGCGTCGATCTCGGATATGAATCCGACCCTATCATTGTTATGACTGAAATCCTGAAAGTATGACGGATATGCAGTTACCATTAGACTTAATGCGCTTATATGCTTATTTGCTATTACATGCTATTATTGGAATACTGGCTCATGGACATAAGGACATTACATTATTTATGCTTGATGAATCTAGATAATACTATGATGTTAACTTGGGGTAAGTGGAGCTAGGGTGACCATGCAAGGTAAATTACCATTACGGGTGCACACGTAATTGCAATTCACCATGCATGAGAAGTCTGGTTAATCTTACCATGAGATAACGATCATGAGTATCACACGTTTCTATTCTATACCCTAGGGTGCTAGGGTCATAATTCTAATAAGTCCTTGTTGAAGGCAATCAAACATTATAAGTCCTTGTTAAAGGCAATCAAACATTATAAGTCCTTGTTGAAGGCAATCAAACATTATCAACACTTACTCAAGTCCTGTCCTACTTAAAGCCTTCATGGTATTTCCAATCATATTGACCTTATGCTAAGATAAACGGATGTCATGTAACTGGTTTAGGCATCGTTCTAAGTATACCACGGATGTGGTGGGAACGCTGCGGGGAACCCTATATATAAGCATCCTTGGTATACCAAGAATGTGTTTAAACTGGGCTACGTGATGATCCCGATTGACTGAGGCATGGATCGGTTTGGTTGTAAACTATACGTGTACGCTTTATGGATATTGCTACGTCACATTAAACTATTTACACTTGGAAATGTTTTCTCTACAGTCATCAATTCCCGTGTGGAACCGATGTATAGGTTTGACTGTAACCATTTATAACTGGTAAAACCACCTATACATAAGTGTAGTTGCGGTGGCTCTTATTAAACTTATACTACGTTATACTTTGGAATGATGCTAAGGAAAATTAAGTTGTTATGTAACTAGTTTAAGTATTATTCAAAGTATATCGTGGATGTGGTGGGAACGCTGCGGGGAACCCTATATATAAACATCACCGGTATACTAAGAATATGCTTAAACTAGGCTACGTAATGATCTTGATGGACCGAAGCATGGGTTATTGGAACTTGATGAATAGATTCATATGTGAATCTTTTTATACTTTGATTCCTATCAAAGCACACACAAATCTTAAAATCATAGTCAATGCATTGTGTGTCTAAATCAAATAATTTTCAATATGAGCTTTGAATCGTTATTCGTGGTTTTCAAAGTCTCGTCAAAGTCTGTGCCTTACCACCCAGTACATGCAAGGATGGAAGAGTGGGATGAGTATCTGCTTGTTGGAACGCATGTCTTCAACAGAGTTGTGGCTGACTTAATGTTGTGATTAGTCGACGTACTCGCTTTGATTTACGAATCAAACGATTACACTCGGAACAACTCATTGTTTTTATGCCAAATCCCTGATTGTCATTTTCATGCTGTATAGCTCATATTACCCCAAATCTCATAAAGTATCTTAATGACATTTCAGGATGTCATCTATCAGCCCTTCTATTACTTCTTCTGAAAACGAATCGAAGCCTGAAAAGATTCTCTTAGCATACCTAGTACAAACATCTTCTAGTAGAAAATCTAACCCTGAGGAGGTGATGCTTGATGCACCAGACTCATTTGAAGAGGAAGAACCCATAGACCCTGTTGTGCACACTCTACCTGCTGTCGCCACTGCACCGATTAATCCCGTGGAGCCTAACCCTGCTGCACCTGTAGTTCCTATAGCATCTACAGTTGCAAGGAATGCCCCCGAGGCAAGACCCCAACAAGTGAACAATGGAGGAGCCGTGAGACGGACGGCTCGAATTAGAGGGTTCCCGGCAAACCGGATTAAGATCTGGCCGCCCGCCGACGAGACCAACTTAGGGGCAACTATCCTGACCTACCCCCGAGTCTCTCTAGTTCCTCCAGCAGTGATGACGACCAGACTGACGTCACACGGGCACTAATGGAGAAATAATGACTGGAAAAAGTCATTTCTAGTTACTTCGTGCTTTATGTTTAGACCCATCTAAACTATGAGTATTTGCTTATTTGGGGTGTTACTTACGCGCTTGAAACCTTGGTATTTATAATGATGAAATGATATTATTACTTTTGCTTTGTCATTGAGGTACTATCCTGAGAAGTCCATATATTCCCTTCGATTATGAATCGAATGTTCACTCTCATTGTGATATCGAATCATTTCTTGTTTTTGATTTCGTCTTTCTGATTTAAATTATTCAAAATTTGAACACCATCATAACGAATTCTGCTATCTCGAACTTCGATCTTAAGCTTGTAATCATGATTTTTCCTTAATACACTGATGTAACTTGAAATTTTCCGAATTCCTAATTGATAATAATTTTCCTTTCGTCGTTAAGTTAAACTTCATACCGCTTGCACCGTGGGAAACGCAAGAGTTTTCAAGACACCCATGACTAAGAACACTCGTATCTCCTAAATGATTATACCTCATCAAAGCAGGGGAGATCCCCTTACTTTGATGAATCACTATTGCGATAAATGGTTTTCCATTTGTTTGTTTTGTGAAATTTCATCCTCTAGATTAGGGTGACTTCCTTATCTTGAGGATTGACTTCAATTATTCTCATTGAAATTTACATTTCACAAATGACATGATCTCATCAAAATAGGATCGAAACCCGTATTTTGGTGACAAATGTCAACCCTCGATTGTTTTCTTGTTATTATCAAGATAAGCATGAATTCCATACCTTGATGACTGAATCTCAACTCTTGATCTTCAACCTACCATGGCTGTAATCAAGTAACAAGAAGGATGAACCGATGTTGGTAATTCGACCTACCAAGCCAAAGCATGATTTCTGAACCTGAAAGGAGACCCGATCGTATTATGTTGATTTGGATTCCAAGCTTGGAGCACTTAAAATTCTTAAATCGATTTCTCTCCTTTTATCCTCATATTTTGACCTAGCTATATGGAAACATTTATTCCTTACTTATCAACTTTCATTTGAGTTATCATCAAAACGTGATTGTGCGATGGTAGCCTTCCTAAACAATCCCTCTGCTGAAGATATTACCAACTTATAAACATGACTTTCTAGTCACGTAAATGTTCTCAGCTGAACTAATGGTTTGTCAAACTGCGTATGTAAACAGAAATTGCTACCTTGCAAAACATGTTTACAAATACCTTCCTATTATTCGCGTCACTTCTTGAACCGCTTTTGAATCCTTAACCTTGAAGATCATTAAAAATTCTATCTTGAATTTGAACAACAAGACTTTAAAAGAGAAGTTCTGAAGAGAGTTACCAGCAAAGAGAGGAATTACTTTTGAGACTGAGTTATTTGGAGCCAAAACATTCTTAATATATGTTGAACCCGTGTTCAGCAAAAATGGGGAGAAGATTTGTGTTAATTATATGGCATGGAAATCACTGATCAGGTGAAAAAGAGAGAAAAGATGACAGAACTAATGGAAGAAATAGCTGTGCGGAAGGCCAAAGAGACAGAACTTAATAAAACTGTTCATATTACAGAGGAAACGATGAGAGCAAAACAAATGCTAGCAACCATGTCACACGAGATAAGATCTCCATTATCAGGGGTCGTTAGCATAGCAGAAATGCTATCAACAACAAAACTTGATAAAAATCAGAAACAACTTTTGAGTGTCATGTTGTCTTCAGGCGATCTAGTCCTTCAACTTATTAGTGACATCCTCGACTTTTCCAAAGTTGAGTCAGGAGTTATGAGGTTGGAGGCCACAAAATTTAGGTCAAGAAAAGGTGATGTCCCAGTGGAGGTTATTGGTGATGTTTTACGGATTAGACAAATTCTCACCCATTTGATCAGCAATGCTATTAAGTTTACCCACCAAGGAAAGGTTCAGAGTAATCTTCACGTAATAACAAACCCATTATCTCACAACATCGAGAAATTAACCTGCATCTATTTCAAATATTCGTACACCGTGGTATGACGTTAAAACATCAATCGTCATTCTGAATGATTGATTCATTTCGTTGTGAACTCATTCCAAGATCTTCGCATAGTATATTTTTTTTCTTAGACCGATGGTGGGTCAAAGGAGAAATACATAATCACAAGATATGCGTTAAGATCGTTTCTTATGGTGACGTTTGGGGTTCTTAAATTCTGACGGATAACCTTTCTTATCATTGTTAGTCTTATCTTGATTTCTAGACATCACCTTACCACGAAAATTATATTCTGGAAGTTGTGATTATAAGTCTAAAATATCATGGTAACTCGTCATCGTGTCCTAATGTTCCATATGCCAAATCTCAAAGAGAGTCTCGCGATTCACTGGAAGAGTTCAAATTGGCATACATTATGTCAAGAATCTTGTAAAAGATTATATACAAATGAAACAAAGCTGGGTACCTATTGTCAAAGTCCACTGGGAAACTAAACGTGGCCCAGAGTTCACCTGTGAACGTGAGGACCAAATAAACCCCAGTATCCTCATCTTCTCGTTTCAGCCTCCTCGTGATTAAATTTCGGGACGAAATTTCCTAAAGCAGGGGAGACTGTAACATCCCGTAATCTTCGTTAAATAAAAGTTAATTTTATACATTATGTAAATTTCAACCATAATAATAATAAATATATAATAATAATAATAATAATAATAATAATAATATAATAATAATAATACTAATAATACTAATAATAAAAACAAAAACAAAGATTTAAAATAAATATATATATATATATATATATATATATATATATATTTATTAGATTTATAAGTGCAGGGGGTGGTTTGTAATTTTTGAAACCTGTTTTAAAAGCTTTTAACATGAAATATTAAGTTTCAAACCGCAGGGACTATAGTGTAACTTTCGAATTTTTCAAAACCAACCCCTTTCCCCCCCCCCCGTTTTCCGGTCACCGCCGGCATCAATTCCGGCAACAATCCGGCGACCCTCAACACCCAAAATTAACACGTAATAAGCAAAATTAAACATCCCGACACTATCATGCGCACGATTCGAGCTTAACCCCACAAAAATTAGGTTCAATGGAAGTGTGATCGGGTACCTAACCCACTTCGACCACTCGACCGAAAGTTCAACCACTACCGAGCACTAGACACTATAATAAATCGAATTAAATCGACCCACTCGGACTTTATCCACCTATAAATCGAATGCAACATTCAATTTCATCAGATAACACAAAATCAAATCAATTCGATTTCATCTCTGTTTCGACCTGCAACTCGATCAACAGTCGCCTTCCGAGCCTTATAACTAACAAATAACATAGGGCTTTTGGTCATTGATATCATTAGAAGCTTTCTTACAAGTAATTCGAATTCCATCAAGTTTTGATCACCCATTCGATTCTTCCTTTGCCGCGGCTTGTTCTTATCTGTTCATACCAGCAAAATGAATCAAATCAGGTAATTAAATGCATCATTCTACTCGATTTATCACGGGGAATCAAAGCCCCATGCTAATTACAGAATCCCATATCGTTTCGAGGTTCAATTTGATCGAACCCATTCTAGGGTTTATATGAAATTAGGGAATTGGGAAACCACGTTTAAAAAGAATTGAAACCGATTATCACCGCGGCCTTGTGCCTTGGTTCGCTGGTTCGGTGTGTGTGTGGGCAGGGAGAGGACCCGGTTCGATCCCGGGCAGCCTCTTTTATATGTTTTATTTTTTTAAAGCTTTTTAAAATACTTTAAAAATATGGAAAAATTCCTAAAAATTATAAAAATAAATTTTATAAGTTTCCCTTATTTTAAATCTTACAAAACAGTTTCCTGTAAATTTTTTTATTTAAAAACTTTAATAGATTTTTATAAAATATTATTTAGAAATATTAAAAATACTTATTTTTATAAAATAAATTCTAAATCAAGTTAATTATGAAATAATCACAAAATCATCATATAAATTATTTATAAATATTATAAATAATTATTTTTATAAAAATGGACACTTTATTATCTTTAAATACAAATTAATATATTTTATAATCCACAAATTATTTATGAAATTGTGGGTTATTTCTTATAAAATATATATTTGAACCAAAGGTATAAATTAATACCTATTTATTAATCAAAATACTATAAGTGTGAATATTCTTATTTATAATATTATTGGATAATTATAAATTATATAATTAGACCACATTATTTTTATATTTAATCCTAAAAATATATAAATACACCTATGAAATCTTTCTAATGAAATCAAAATATAAATAATTATTTTGTAAAACTTAATATTTATTGATAAATACTTATTAAAACATATACGAATATATAAAAAGATTGTAACATATAATGCGTGTGTGACACGTGTTAAATCAAATCAATCCGAACCTTACCAAATATATCATTCGTATTAAAGACTAAATTACAAATCAATAATAGGTGTTGAACGTGTTTGATCGTGCTTGCTTAATTCTTTGAAGTTCTTATACATTACATCAATCCAAGGTGAGTCTCCGTGGCCCCTTTTTATGCTTTTATAATTGTTCAATGTTTTTCAAACTTGGGGAAAAGTATGCTCACCCGTTTTCGATGCTGTACAATCTTACATACAATTTTCATACTTGGAATCAATGTGATACTATTCTTATATTCTAATACATACATGGTGTTATTCTATGATTCTTACAACCATTAATTCCCGGGTTTGGGAACCAACGGATAGGTATTGGTAGTACTACTGGGTTGACACCCCCACCCTTCGACGATTGGTTAACTTGTGAGTTACCAACACAGCTGCCAGTAATCAGGCCAAGGGTGAATATATTCCGACGAATTTATATGCATAACTGTCATTAGGTTTGGTTGTCTTAAACACATGTTATGTGGTTTTTGCTTACAGTATGATTCCATATCAAATTCTATACAGCATCAACTACATGTTTTCAATTTAAACCTGCGGAACTCACCAACAATTATGTTGACCATTTTTGAGCATATCTTTTCAGGTAATCATAAACAAAGAGGATAGCTAGAGCTGATGCCTTAGCAGAGACCCCCAGGATTTCAATAGACTGCATTGTATTGTATATCATTTACTGTTATATCTGAACACTGTGTATATGATTTTTAGAATTATTAAGACTATGATAGTCGTGGAACTGACTAACCACGACACAAGTCACCATTGTGTCGGGCGACGTCATGACACGAGGATTTTGCATGTAATATGTCTCTGGAATTATACAAAGTGTTATGACGATCCCGTCCGTCGCATCCTCGTGTTTCCGCTACAAGCGGGGTGTGACACTGGTTTTTGGTGTTTTGGCTCGCCGGAAAACGGCCGGAAGTTGGCCGGAGGGGGAGAAGGGTTGACGGGGATGAGGGGCTGGGTTTTAAAACAAAATTTCACATTTGATCCCTATAGTTTAGAGTTTGTTATTTTATGCTATAAACTTTAATTTTAAGTTTCATAAATACATAAATACCCTTGCACTAGTTTACTTTTAGGTTCTAACCATTTTTAAATTTAAATAATTTTTATAAGTCATTGTTGTTGTTGTTGTTATTATTATTATTATTATTATTATTATTATTATTATATTAATATTATTATATTCTTATTAGTAATATTATCATTAATTATTATTGTGTTCAATTTAATAATTAAATTATTTACTTCCAATTTAATGAATTTAAAGACAAACTAAGAAATGAGTATAGACAAACCCTCAGTGTTTCATAAGTGTCATAAATGGTTATTACAAGCATATAAGGGGTTAACTTTATTTAACGAAAATTACGAGATGTTACAGTCTCCCCTACTTTAAGAAATTTCGTCCCGAAATTTGTTCACGGGGAGGTTGAAACAAAAAGATGAGGGTACTTGGATTTCATTTGGTCCTCACGTTCCCACGTGAACTCTTGCCCACGTTTAGACTCCCAACGAACTTTGACAATTTGTATTCAGCTGCGTTTGAGTTGTTTGACTTCCCGATCCATAATTTCCACAGGTTTCTCAATAATGTAACACAAAGACAAATCAACACAATCAATACAATTGACTAAACTGACTTGATCCGCTGATGAAGTCGTGATAGAATATGTGAATCCGGTTTCAATCACCGCTAGAGTATTCATATGGGGTGGGTTTTCAAACCAATAGATCTATCATTGTTACTGTGGTTCGAATCTTCCACGCGAGATTGTCGGGAGTGTTTAATTGAGTTGGAATCGCGTGGTTTTTGGTGTTTTGGCTCGCCGGAAAACGGCCGAAGTTGGCCGGAGGGGGAGAGGGTCGACGGGGATGGGGGGCTGGGTTTTAAAACAAAATTTCACATTTGGTCCCTGTAGTTTAGAGTTTGTTATTTTATGCTATAAACTTTAATTTTAAGTTTCATAAATTACATAAATACCCCCAGCACTTAGTTTACTTTTAGGTTCTAACCATTTTTAAATTTAAATAATTTTTATAAGTCATTGTTATTATTATTATTATTATTATTATTATTATTATTATTATTATTATTATTATTATTATTATTATTATTGTGTTCAATTTATAATTAATTATTATTGAACACAATAATAATTAATTTACTTCTAATTTAATGAATTTAAAGACAAACTAAGAAATGAGTATAGACAAGCCCTCAGTGTTTCATAAGTGTCATAAATGATTCTTACAAGCATATAAGGGGTTAACTTTTATTTAACGAAAATTACGAGATGTTACACCCACCGTTAAAAGAAGCACCATATAGCTATAATAACTATAAAAATTTTAACTTGTGCAAGCATAATTTATCTAGCAATAATGACTATAGTGTTTTTCTAATTATTGAAAATTGAAAATTATTATACTTTTGATCGGGCGTGCAAGAAATAGTATCTTATTTTTTAATTTACTCGTCTAGAAACTGAAAGTTATTGAATATTGACTATAGTGTTTTTCTAGTTATTGAAAATAAAAATTTATTATAATAATCTTGCCAACTTATATTTTATTTTTGCTTGTCTTGCAATAAATTGGGTATACAACTGTTGAGATAGCATACTCTTAAAAAAAGTAGTCACTATGGAATATGCTCAATGATATAGAATATAAAATAATATTTCTTGAATATTTGGGGATCATTAAATAAAAGATATTATAATTAGTTATATTATAAAAAACCTTTTATATATACATGAATTTCTAACATGTATCTATCTTTTTTTTCCTCATAATACTACATACAGCCAAATACATGGATCCCGTAAGGCGCATCAACTAATTTTGTCCCGCCTCCTTCGGAAGTGTTCAAGCTCCGTCATTGGTAATATGTGACTAATAATCGCGATGTAATATATGTTATTTCATGCATATGTTTAATATTTATTATGTTTGATGCTCTTGTTGTTCTAGCTATTATTTATATTCTTTAGGCTTTTATCTTTAAATTAACCAATTTTATATTTCTACAACCAATAATAACATAATTATTAGAGACTAACAATTTTTAGTTTTTAAATTTCATCAAAACCTACATTTATAAAGATGCAAACACATGTCATATTTGTGAAACCACAATCACTAATACTACTAGAGTATCAGGCTATTAAGATACCATTAATTTTATATCAAAAATCATAAAAGTTAGTAGGTCATTGGTTATATTCTAATATTTTTCACACTACGTAAATATCAAATCATCTACATTCATTTAACCTCATCCACTCACTAAACCAGAAAAATAGACTCCTTTTCATCCACTTTTTTTCAAATTGAATAGTTAAGAATATTGCACTTCCTTCACTTGTTTTGCCCGTTGAATCTCACAAACACCAACTATATGCCTCTTAATGCCTAGGGGAAGTGGTGTGCCGAGCCCTTCACGCCCCGAATCAATTCTCACGTCTAGGGGAAATGGTGAGCGACGTCCTTCATGCCCCCAAGTTAGCTATATGTCCAGGGCATGAGTGCATACCCGATATCTTTAATATTTTTTTTATTTTTAATTAAAAAATAGTATTATGTCAACCAGTAAGGTTGTTAGCTTTGTAACAATACAAAATATCAGACATGATTGTTTACAACAGATGACGAGGGTGCAGCTAATCTTTTTTAAGCGCAAAGACGAGCCAAGCCACACATTTTTTTCACACTTTTGTCTTTTAATTTCACGGACTCTTTGATTGGCAAAAATGAAATAAAAAATCAAGAAAGTTTGAAAATGAAGTACGGAAAAGTCAAATGATGCAATAAATTCCCAGATGACATTTGCTGGCAATTTCAACCACCATCTCCATTCATTCCTCCTGTGGTGTTATATCTTCTTTATATTAATATTAATCTAATCTTAAACCCCTTCATCCTATCATCATCTTCTCCATAAATCACGGTGGCGTTGACGGTGGTGCTCCTCCTCCTCCTCCGCTTTTAAACTTAAAACCCCACATCTTCAATTGAACTCTCACTGAATCATATCATAATGGGTGCAGCTCCATCTGTTCCTCAAAATTCAATTCACGAGTTCACTGTCAAGGTCTTCTATATCTTCTTTATAATCCAAAACCCACATGGATCGATACCATATTAAGTCGAAAGTTAACTTTTTTTTTTTGTTTGATTGGTTGATTGATTATGGATATGGTTGCAGGATTGCAAAGGGAAGGATGTAGATCTCAGCATCTACAAGGGCAAAGTGCTTCTGGTTGTTAATGTTGCTTCCAAATGGTTGTTTCTATCTCTCTGTGTGTGTGTTTTTACATGATCTTTTGGAATTTGGGTGTTAGATTGCTTTTGCCCCCTTTTTTGACTTGATTGATGTGTAATCGATTGGTTTTGTGCTTGATTGTTTGTGTTTTTGGTTGAAACAGTGGGTTTACGAACTCTAATTACCCGAAATTGGCTGAGCTTTACAGAAGGTATAAAGATAAAGGTATGCTTTTACCCACAAGGCTTTTCACCTTTAGATGTGTGTTTTCAAGATGATTAAAACTACTTTAGAATCAGAAGTAGAATCAGATATCCAGAATGATGATTATCATGATCAACAAACAAACAAAGAAACAAACAAACAAACGTATCTAGTATAATTCATTCATATCCATTCTTAGCAAAGTATAGTATAGGATGGTAATTTGATTATCATATGATTAAATTATCCTTAAATAAATGTTAATGATTTCTAGTTTTTTTACTGAAGTGTTATCATCTTTGGGAGTAAATTCTTGTTGTTTTTTTGATAGTAATGAATAAATGTAAGAAAAAAAGATTAGAGTTCTTAATAGAGGGTTATACAGATTACTAATTTCAAGTTGCAAAGTTAATTCATAAATGATCATTTTCGGTGCACTTCCAAAGGATCTTGTTAGGTAGTGTTTGGGATTGCACTTCCAAACTAATTGTTCGATTTTTGCTTTTCAAATCCCTGGTAATCATTTTTTGAGTGTTTTGATGAAGCTGATTATCTAAGCTTCCGACTGGAATATTCAGTTTAAGATAATAACTTTGAAAGTAGCTAATCCATAACCATAACCAAACCCAGTAAGAACTCTGTACTTGAGCATGAAAGTTGTTTTAGAATGAGTGACCTCTTGGAAAGTGTGAGCTTCTTATGGGCAACGTGGGCAATAATGGTTGGTATGAGGGGTCGGTTGTTATTTTTTTCTAAGGATAATTCTTGTTAAACAGCTAATTTAGCCATGACACTAACCTACATCCTCAAGGTGTGCATGGGCAAAGCATGAAAGAAAAAAGATTTTGCAGAGTTTTGTAGTGTAAAAATAATTTAAAAATCTTAAACCCTAAATCCTAAACCTTATACAATGAAAGAAAAAGGATTTTCCAGAGTTTTGTAGTGTAAAAATAATTTTAAAAAATAGACATTCGTTATTATAGTACGTGCCTAGAGAAGAAAAGTACTTGTTACCATCTTGGTCAAACAAAGTCCTAGATCCCTACATTACTAACTTTTGATAGACATTGGACTAGGAGTTTGATTTTGACTCCATATCCTGGTGTTATTCACATATTGTTCATGGGCAATATATTGTTGAGTCATCACAATTGCCGTTTAGCTCCACAAATTTAAATATATATATATAGAGAGAGAGAGAGAGAAATGTAGTAATATATTCTAGTAACGATCATCAGGGCTCGAGATCTTGGCATTTCCATGCAACCAGTTCTTGTCCCAAGAACCCGAATCAAGTGAGAAAGTGGAAGAATTTGCATGCTCAAGGTTTAATGTTGAATTTCCCATCTTCCAAAAGGTTAGTTTTCTATAGCTTGTGCCATGGATGAACCTATCATATTAGTATATAGGCTTTGGGGTTAACCAACCGCTCAGGCCTCAGTGTTTATTTTTTATAATATATAATGTATCGTATAGATCTTCGACCGACCCCTAAGATTTTTGAACTTGGAAAACATCAATCTATGCATGTTGCATTTTAAAAAAAAAAGTGAAAAGAAAAAATATGAGTTTCAAATACGAGTAAGTACTTCAGTTATTCTTATAAACGATTGTCGAATGGTGGTTATGATTACCTTAAAAAAATCTCATTGTAAGTCTTAGTTTTACCGGTTGCAACAAAAAGTTATCATTATTTATGTGGCCCTAACAGACCCAAACCAAAAATTCGGGCGTTGTGTTAAGAGACATTAGAGCACTAAGAAAAACTGATCATAGTAGAAAAAAAGATAATTGTGACTGTCAGTGTCTGTAACCCTGAAGTATGTTTGTTTCTCGAAATGGGTGGCTCTGGTTCACTTAGCTTTTAGTTGATTAGAACCCAAATTTTTGTAACTAGGGGGAATGACACGATTACATGAATTATATTATATAAATAATCTAATATTTTTTCTGTAAAATGGTTTACAATATTTACCTACATTGAAACTACTCTCTACGTGGCCTTCGACATGTTTTAACATGACCCAAAGTGACTGGTTCATAAGTTTAGGTTAAAATTGTCTCCTCTGTGTTTGACTGTCTACACAATGACCAATTATAGATATTTTGCATACCAAAAACTTGATGTATTCATACTCTTGTGTGTATCCATGATTGCTATGAACCAAGTATGTCTGACTTTCAAAAAGGTCAAATTTCTAATCATCTTCTTGTTAAAGATTCGTGTCAACGGGCCCAAGGCAGAACCTGTGTACAAGTTTCTTAAAGCCAAGAAAAGAGGGTTTTGCGGGTCAAGAATCAAATGGAACTTCACAAAGTTCCTTGTGGATAAAGAAGGCCGAGTCATAGGCCGTTATGGACCATCTACTTCACCATTATCCATCGAGGTAACTTGCTGCGCCTCTGCTTTCTATACTTTTTTCAATCAAATATGGCAATTACTTATTAATAGATCGATTTGAGTTTATGTTTTGAGACTACATGCGTCAAACTGTTAAATTTATAACTAAATAAATCTAGCTTAAAGAAAAATGGGTCAAAAGTTAACCAAAGTAATCATGAATGCAACAAAACTTAATGATTCTATCTTCATTAATTTCACTGCAGGGTGATATTCAGAAGGCATTGAACGCGCAATGAGATCAATGAACTAATCAAATACTCTTATGAGTGAAGATAAGCAAGACTTTTGTAATCATATCGGTATGAGACCTGTCTATAGAAACTGGCTGTTTAGGTGCGTGTATAGCATAGTTGTTGATGAGTGAACCTTGATGCTTGAGGGCTAAAGATGGTGGTTTGATATGTACTGTTTCTGAGGATTGTTTTGTTTGTTTTGGTCTGTTTTTTTTTATTAACACTGTTTCTTAACAATGTGAATGTAGAAAATGAAGTTTGTGAATACTCAGCTTTTTATACAGGTCAAAATTATGGGTCAAAGTTGGTAACTTTTGGGATGGGAGAGGGTGGGTTATACAAAAAATAAAAACGAAGTTTGTGCCTATTAAGGGAAGCAGCGTTGTTCTGCACCTCCACCGCAAGCCACACTGAAATACATGGTGGTTTTGCCGTTCCACCCACCACCGCAAAAGCCGCTCGGCTCGTTCCCTAATCCTCCTCCCTCACACCTTCGTGGTTGTGTCAGTCAGTACCCCAAAGCCGATTCTCCCTCTCTCACTCTGCCACCTCACCCAAGAAACCCTCCACCTCATCCTCCTCCCGTTCCCACAACCACTCCCCCTCCCATCACCCCCACCCCACCCCCCAAACACGTGCACAACTTTTTTTAACCTTAATTTTTAGAACTTACGCATCTGATCCAGCTCTTTGCTTAAGCAAAACACTTTTAGTAGTTGATATTAACTCGTACTTTTTGTAAACATGCACATCTTACTCTAAATGTTGAAAAACAAAAGATAGAAAATAGTTAAAAACATTGAATCCCCTCTCCCCTCTTGGGCAAAGGGAATGGGTTTTAGAGGTTGTCAGCTTGGTCAAGAAATGAGATATCAAACAGTCAATGAGATATCAAACAGTGGTGGCTGGTGGTTTGCGGCAATGCTGGTGGATGGAGGATAGTGGAAGGAGCGTGGACTCGTGGAGAGGAACGAAGATGGTGTTAGTTTGCATTCAATGCTCAAAAAGGGAGTGATGGAAACTTCAATGGCACTAAAAATTTCTAGAATAGTGGTAAAAAAATCAAACCACCAAAGATCAAGGGGTGGAGACAATGGATGAAATTATTGACATCATCCTTTGGAAACTATAAAAGATTATAATGGGATATGCAACAATGCTAGTGGTTGGAGGATGATAGCCGGAGGGTGGACTGAGACGAATAAAGGTGACAACTATCTTGTGTTTGGTGCTCCAAAAAAAAAGCAACCAAAAATTCAAGGTTCACACACACTAAAGGGGACACATAGCAATGAAGAAGAAAAAGAAAATGATTTGTTCTCTGATGAAGAGTCGTCTGGTGACTTCACAAAAAGCGGACCTTAAAACAATGGTAGGACTACAGCCTCAAAAATTCAAGTCGTATAAACAATCTCATATGGCAATGCATACATCAACCATAAGCTGACCCGGCCCGAGTTGACTTGCCACCCAAGACTCTACACATAAAAAGCTTTGTGCACCAGATTCGACCTACTCACTTCGCAACACCAGCAA
This sequence comes from Flaveria linearis, assembly GCA_024085815.1. Classification (NCBI taxonomy): domain Eukaryota; kingdom Viridiplantae; phylum Streptophyta; class Magnoliopsida; order Asterales; family Asteraceae; genus Flaveria; species Flaveria linearis. The sequence continues at coordinate 18,680,455 of CM044003.1, forward strand.
CCAAAAATGTAAATGTGTAATTTCCAAAAACTAGCAACCAAAACCAAAACCATAATTTTAACGTATCATATAACTATCCATATAATCTCGTAAATACTAAATTCATTAGAACAATAAGTGAAAAACTTTCCCGTCAAAGTTAACCGATTTATAAACAAAAAAGGAAATTACATCCCCGTTAGCCAAGTCAAATAGCTCCCATAAATCACTTGTCAAGAAAATCCCATCCTTCTTCTAGAAACACCTTGTGATCATCAACAGGATTTACCGTTTCTTCCTTTGACCTTGAAGTTTTGTCAACAAATCCATACGAATCATCCAGTTCTGCACTCTTCTTCAGGCTTTCATATGTCTCCGTTTCGGGCTCAAGCTCGGGCTCAAGGGGTGTAATGACACTTCTAATAGATAAACCCGAAGAGGCTAAGATTGACGACGTTTGGCTAGAAGAAAGTGACTGTGACAGCGGGATTCGCTTGTCAAACTTCTCTTTTAGGAGTAACACGTCCTGGCATTTGACATAAATCTCTCCTCTGCAAATATTCGTGCAATAAGATATGTTAATGATTTTACAAAAATCATATTAGCCGGTATAAAGAATGGGTCAGTCATGTAGATTTAAGTTTACTTTTCTAACGGGCCAAAAGACTAAAATTGAAAAGACTAGCAAAAAGGATGGGTCAGGCATGTAGATTTAGGTTTTAGCTTCCTAACGGGCCAAAAAAAACAAAATAAAAAAGACTAGCAAAAAGAATGGGTCAAGCATGTCGAATTGGGTTTCACTACTCTAACAGGCCAAAAGAGTGAAACTAAAAAGACTAGTAAAACGGAGTCAGGTCAAAAGCCGCCCGATGTGTGTTTTCATTGATAAAATCAATTCTGTTCTAACCAGAAGAGCTTCAAGCCATGTTAACTCAGCAACAGTATCAGCTAAGGCTTTATATTCTGCCTCTATTGATGATCGCAAGCCAGTACGTTGTTTACAAGCACGCCATGAAATGAGATTGGATCCAAGATAGATGGCATAACCCCCGGTGGATCGACGGTCATCAAGAGAGCCAGCCCAAACTGCATCAAAAAAGGCTGTGAGAGACGGGGCTTGTGCATCTGTGTATGCATGGATAGCAGGGGCTGATTTTTGTCTAATCAGCAAGCCGTATTGAGATGTTCCATGTAGGTACCGAAGAATTCTTTTCACTGCAGACCAGTGATTTTCTATTGGAGAATGCATGAATTGACAAACTTTGTTAACCGCAAAGGTGATGTCCGATCTGGAAAGAGTGAGATATTGTAGAGCTCCAACGGTTTGTCTAAATTTGACAGGATCATCAAACTGAGAACTATCACCAAGCGCCAAGTTAACGCTAGGATTCATCGGAGAGTCAACAGGTTTAGATTGAGACAGGCCTGCCTTTTCAATAAGATCATTTATGTATTTTGTTGAGAAAGGAGCAGATCATTTCCTTTTGGCAGAACTTCGATACCCAGAAAGTAGGAGAGCCGACCCATGTCCTGGATGGCAAAGGTGTCGCTTAACCGTTGAATAGTACGGTCGATGAGTCTAGGATTGTTGCGGTTAGAATTATATCTACATAAACAAGCATATACATCAAGGAACCATTGTTTGAGTAGATAAACAATGAGGGATCGGTTTTAGACCCGTGAAACCCAAGTTGTAGTAGTACTCCCGAGAGTCGATTGAACCAAACCCTGAGAGCTTGTTTAAGACCATATAAGGATTTTTTAAGTAAACACCAATGATTTGGTTTTTGTGGATCAATGAAGCCCGGTGGCTGTCTTAAATAGACAGTTTCTTTAAGATCACCGTGGAGAAAGGCATTCTGCACATCAAGTTGTCTAAGAGGCCATTGCCTTGTGACGGCTAGGGACAGAACCACACGAATGGTGGTTGATTTGACCACCGGACTGAATGTCTCATGATAATCAATTCCAGGCTGTTGTTTGAATCCTTTTGCTACCAAACGAGCTTTGTGGCGTTTAATGTTACCTTTTTCATCACGTTTTAACCTGTACACCCACTTACAATCAACAACATTAGCATTAGGAACTGGTGGTACTAAAGTCCATGTGCCATTTCTCGTTAATGCTTTGAACTCCTCTGTCATGGCCGCACGCCATTGAGGACTTTTGTTGGCAACAGCAAAAGAAGAGGGTTCACTGGAATTTGAGGTTGTGGCAGTGTGAAAGGCGGTGGTATTATAAACAGACCTTTTCTTTGGATTTTGCCGAAGGTTTTGAGGTCGTGGGTGTGGTTCATTACAGGTGGCATTGGAAGGTTGTGGTTGAGTGGTTCGTCTTCGACTGTAGGTATATTGTAGAGGTGGTTGTGTATGACTTGTGGGTGAAGGAGAAGGTATTGGGATGTCTTGGTGTAGAGAAGGAATAGGGAGATGGGTGGTGATAGGTTAATGGGCACACTGTTTTGTGGGTTGTTTTGGTTGTTTGGGCTGGAAGGTTGGTTTGTTGAAGTGGACTGGGAATTTTCAGGGGAAGAGGGTTGGGTTTGAGTGTTGGAAGATGGGTCGGTAGGGTTTTTGAGTTGGATGGTTGTGTTGGTGGTGTAGTTGGGCTGGTTGGATGGTGGACATTGGATGGATACGATGAGAAGTATGTATCAGGAGAGGAGGTGGGGAGATGGAGGATATGGAGTAGAGAAAAGGAAAAAGTGTTTCATTAAACCGTACATAGATACCCTATAGACAATAGATACGGAGTAGAGAAAAGGCAACATAGATACGGTTGGTGATGGGATCAAGACATAGTACCCTGAATGAGACGAGCTATACCCTATAAAGACGCAGGGTAGAGACCGAAAGTCCCATCTTGTGTGGGTTATAAGGGCGAAGATGAGAAAAGCATTGGCACCCAAAAACGCGAAGGAAGAATAGATTGGGTTTGCGTTTATAGAGATGCTCAAAAGGTGAGATGTTTGAAGATGTGCGAGATGGCATTCGATTTATCAAGTATGTGGCGGTTTCAAAAAGCAAAATTCCAAAAACGCTTTGGAAGACCAGATTGTGCCAAGAGAATGAGACCAATCTCAACCACATGACGGTGTCGTCTTTCAACAAAGCCATTCTGTTCGCTTGTATGAGGACAAGAATGGCGATGCAGAATCCCAAGAGATGTGAAGAAAGAGGATAATTTTTGGAATTATCCCCCTCCATCAATTTGAACAGCTTTGAGTTGTGTTTGAAATTGTCTTTCAGCCATTTGATGAAAGTGCTGAAAACATCAGATTTGTGTTTTATGATAAACAACCACATATATCGAGTAAAATGATCTACACATAGTAAAAAGTAATGATGACCATAGAAAGAAGGAACGTGGGATGGTCCCCAAACATCACAAAACACTAAATCCAATACATTTGTACTTCTATGAGTTGAAGAAGATAAATGCATTTTTGAAGATTTTCCCATAGGACAAGAATTACATGAAGAAAAAACAGAATTAAGTGTAACAAGAAAATCATTTTTTGAAATCATCGACTTTAACAACTGCAAATGAGGATGTCCAAGTCTTTGATGCCAAGTTGTAGAAGATGCTTGAACGGAAGAAAAGGAAACATTTGGAACATGATGAAACGTTGGTAGGTGGAAGGATTAGAGACCATCTTTACTTGGACCCATGAGGAGGATAGTGCGGGTAGCCGTATCCTTCACACAAAAAAGGTCGAGTGAAATTTAAAAAGTACATAATTGTCTTGACAAAAACATTGTACACAAAGAAGATTTCTTTTAATTTGTGGAACATGAAGAATTTTGTTAAGAGAAAGAGTTTTATTTTTCAAGTGAAAGGTGGTAGAAGCAATATGAAAGATGGGTAAACTCTTGCCATTACCAACAATGAGTGAATCCTTACCATGATATGGCTCAGATTCATCAAAGCCATAGAGGTCAGGCGACACGTGCCTACTTGCACATGTGTCCGACAGCCATGATGATGAAGATGCTTGTGAGCGTTGATCAGCAAAATTTGCTTGAGGTGCCTGTCTTGGTGGACGAATTGTTGTTGGGTCACGGTTTGGACATAGTGAAGGAATGTGTCCAATGCCACACCTGTTGCAAGAACCGTAGACTGTATTTTGATTAGATGCCCAAGCAAATCTAGAAGTATTACGTGTGGTAGCAGTAATCGGGCGGCTGCTCTGATTATTGTTGTATCGTGCACGCCCACGTCGATTGTAGGAACCACGGGTGGGGTTTGCATGAGTGGTGTGTAGGTCTTGATTTGGTTGTTGGGTAGGCTGTAAAGTAAGGCCTATCTGGGACAGTAATTGCTGAAGAGACTGAACTGTCTCGGTTGGAAGTTGCAAGCTTGGTGACTCACGATTGCTTGTAGCCATGAAGGCCTGCGCTGCCGACACAATAGGTTCAGTCTATTTTACCATGTATTCGTGATCAGCAAGTAGGCTAGGAAGCTCCAGAAGAGTAACAGAAGGCTGTCTAGAGATTAAAGTGGGTTTCACAGAGTTGTATTCCTACCGAAGTCCTGAAATGGCTAGCATCACGACATCCTTTTCTTTCATGGGCTCGCCAATGTTGGCTAAAGCATTCGAGTACTCCTGTACTCGTGTAAGGTAATCAGAAGACGATTCTTCTGGCTTCATCTCTATCTTGAGCAGTTGTGTTTTCAGAGTGTATTCTCGTGAAGATGTGTGTGGCGCATAAGCACGTTCCAAAGCAAGCCAGAGTTCACGAGAAGTATCACCATGTACATGTTTGAATGAGGCTTCGGAAATTGTGGAAAGAAGCAGCATGCGGATATAGCATCATTGGATATTCATGCTAAAATTCAGGGTTGGGGTTGGTTGTAGGATTGTTGTCAGCAGTAGATGGTGCGACAGCAACTGTTTGGATGGACAGGGAAGAGATCCATCGATATAGCCAAAAAGGTCATTGGTGATTAGGAATGGTTGGATCATTATTTTCCAGAAACCATAGTTGGTAGGGCTTAGGGGCTGTTTGAAAAGGGGCTGACCAGGCTGACCACTGACTGGCTGACTCAGTCAGCCGGTCAGCCCGTTTGATACGCGGTTCGTTTTAGCTGACCGGGTCCAAGATCGCTGACCCAGACCTGAAAATCAAAAATGCTGACCCGGCTGACCACGGCGACCACCCTTGCGCGACCGGTCCTCCCCTCCACCCGACCCTCTTCACCCGCCGCCCTTCCTCCGATCGATCACCCACCTGCGCAACCCATCTCCTCGGCCGATCATCCACCTGCGGTGTGGCCGTCGGTGTGCCCGTCGATGTGCCCGTCGATGTGCCCGACCCTGCGATCACCCACCCGACCCTCTTCACCCACCTGCGCAACCCCCTCGATGTGCCCGTCGGTGGTGAAGGTGGTGGCGGCCTATCATTTTGTGTGAGTGTGTGTGAGCATAGTCACAGGATTCGCTAGGTCACCCACGATTTTCGAATGGTTCGATTCGAACCCAATCGCATTCGCTAGCGACCCAGTCGCTCGCGGTTCGCTCCTGTGGTTCGATTGTGGTTCGATTGAGGTTCGATTGAGGTTCGATTGAGGTTCGCTTGTTGGTTCGCGGCTGCAATTCGCTGTGGATGGAAGAAATTCGCTATGGATTCGCGAATAGAATTCATAACTGGAAGAAATTGAATTCGTAACTGGAAGAAAATCGGAAGAAATTGAATCGATTCATAATCGAATTCATAATCGGAAGAAATTGAATCGATTCAAGTACTTAATTCCATTAATTCCAATTAATTTCCATTATTCCCATTAATTTCCATTAATTCCATTAATTTCAATCAGTAGTGTTAACTGTTCTTAACAATCGAGCCAATTGAATCGATTCCAGTTGGAATGGAACTAAAAGTTTGTTTAATCAGAATATATGTTTTTTAGATATATAATTATGTTGCTTTTTAACATGCCTTGTTTAATGATAATATATGAACCGAATTGATTGGTACAGCGAACCGGATCGAACCGGATCGAACCGGAATGAACCTACCCCCTAACGAACCGGATTCGTGGCCCCTAGCGAATCGCGAACCCGTACCTCGTTTTCGAACCGGAACGAACCGCGAATTAGGTGACTATGTGTGTGAGTGTGTGTGTGTTTGTGTGTGCGTGGGTGGGGAAGAAGAGAGGAAGAAGACTGTGGTTGTGTGTTTGTGATTGTGTGGTTGTGGTTATTATTATTATAGTTGTTATTATTATTATTATTATTATTATTATTATTATTATTATTATTATATTATTATTATTATTATTATTATTATATTATTATTATTATTATTATTATTATTTATCATTTCACACTCAATTAGCAGAGAAATTTAACAGAAAAATTTAACAGAAATGTATATAGCGATTATTTTTTCATTCAGCAGAGTCAGTCAGATACATAATCAAACAACCAAGTTTCAGTCAGATGCAGACTCAGTCAGAACTTCTTACTGGGTCAGCTTCTGACTCAGTCAGATCTTACTCAGTCAGCTAAATCAAACAGCCCCTTAGTTTGAAGCCAAACTTGTGAGAATTGTGGTTAGTTTTGTGTTCTGTGGTGAAAGCAGCGATGGCCATTGTGAGCCGATTAGGTTGGAATGAGCAGAAAATCGACAGGGATGGAAAAAAAGAGAGCTTGGTCGACCAGCTCTGATAGTATAGAAATTGTATATTGTATTGATAAATACAATGAAGAGCAAGGATCTCTTATATAGAATACATGTAGCTAATTATGGTAAATTGCTATCCAGCCTAATCATAATCTTGACATATATAATTATAATCCTTGACATATATATTCCTAAAATTATGTTCTAATATTTGCCACCTCCAGCTAAATCACTCAAAACAGTAAAAAGAGAAAAAAAAAAAAAGGCTTACTGTAAGATATCAATTGCATGGCCACGATCCATGAGAAATTCTTGCAACTATAAAAACCGAAAAAATATAAAATGTCATGATCTGCAGCAAAAGAAGTATTTTCAATGGTCTTGTGCATAACAAAAAAGGCCTAAAGACACCTACATTTGAATTCTCCTCTGCTTCCAGCTTCAGTTTCTTAGACTCTTCAACAACTTTTTCCATTTGGCTTTCTTGATACGAAAGTGCTTCTCTCGCAACCCGTTCATTTTCTAACTTTTGTTTCTCTGCTGCTGCAATTTCATCTAAGGCAGTAGCCAATCTAATTTCTAAAGCTTTACGCATCTAGACAAATGAGCAATAAACAAACAAACCATCATTTAACAAAATTGGGTTATGATATACACACAAATAGCAAACAAGTTAGAAAAAAACTATCTTTAACAAAAAAAACCAAATTGGAAAGTTGCCCAAAGTGTATTTTTATGCGAAAACATCATGAATCATTTTATTCAAAATAAATAAATTGTTACTGAAGCAACAAGATAGATTGTAAATGCATCTAACAAATTAAAAATAGGCTAAATGGATATTAATAATCCAAACTATTGGTTATTGGCCAATAATGATCCATACCATTAATTTGGTCAGTAACACCCTGAACTTTACTTTTATTACCAACAACACTCCTAGTAACATAATTATCAATGATTACGTTTGATTTACACTCGATTACATTCACAATAATGATTATGAACGAAATAAAAAACACATACATGCTAAATGGAGCCTAAAATAATATCATATCAAGCGTAAATATTTAATAATTATGTCACTAAAACTGTTGTTGGTAAATGTGAAAGTTAAGAGTGTTACCAGCCAAATTAATAGTATGGATTATTATCAACCAATGATTAATAGTTTGGATTATTAAAATCCAATTTGCCTTAAAAATAATACATAAAAAATCCAATATTTAGATGTAATTCGACTCAACTCAACCTGTTTGGTGCCCACATTGTGACCGCTATGCATAACAAAACTTGAATTAAAAAATAACCAAAAGTTATACACATACCTCATCAAGAATTCCAAGCGATCTGTTTCGCTCATCCGACAAAGTGACCAGACGAAGTTGGAGCTCTTTTAACTCGGTAGCTAAAATTGCCTTTTCTGCGTTAACTTCTCCAGCATGCTGAAGATAAAATAACAAAATATAACTATACATACGTGTAATTATAAGACCAATTTATTAAAAAAATTACCATCTCGTTTGCTTCTTTTGCCCGTAAAAGAGCCTGTTTAACCTCATCGACCTTGGCAAGAATATCTGAGCAACCCTGGGTAGCTGCTTCTTTTGCTTGGTCGGCGGCTTTTTCTTTGGATTCTACTTCTCGCATAAGATCAACAACTGAATTCATGGCCAATACAAGAGTTTCCTGCATTGCAACAAAGTTCGACACATGATCCTTAAAGGATACCATATTTATTATTAATAGATACTAAAAAAATCAATCCTACTTCTAATATGGTTTTACCATGAAAACAAGAAAGGGAGCCTGCAATACATAATGAGTTAACTTTTTTAAAGCATAATGAGGGCAGAAGCATGCAGCAAGAGTAAAAATATCATTCAACAAACTTGTAATGACAGATCTACATGAAAGGGGATTAAAGAAAACACAAATTTTAGGTTCATAAAAGAACAAGTAGAAAAAAGAAACAAGTTTAACGAATCAAAACAAATAATTTTTTGATGCTGGTTAGATAGAGTTGACTGACCCATCTTTATTATTTTTATAATAGTGCCATTTAAGATTACAAAACTATATTAACATCAATAAGTATGTTATTTCTTGAGTAGATTGATTTTGGAGGCTTTATACATTGTTAGAATAAATAAACTGTTCATCAATTGACATGTTTGCTTTCACACTAACTTTTTATTTACCCTTTTGGGATGATACATAGTCCGAATCAAACATTTTAGAATATATGCGCCGAAACCACCGCATTCTAGAATAAACATTTACAACTACAAGAAGTTTGATATCGAAGGTACAAATTTACCTTGTTATTTTTAGCATCTTCAATAATTTCCTCAAGAAATTCAGTGCTACATATTTCCTCTGATCTAGTAAGCACAGAACCCATACCTGACTCATACTCTGAATTAACAAACTCAACTGCAAAAGCATCTTTTTCAGATGCGGATTTTGATGAACTTGGATCTAATTCTTGAGTTGCAACTAAGTTTGTTTCACAAACTCCACCTATCTGATTTCTTACTGGAACAAACAATGTTTCAAGATCAGAATTTTCACATCCATTTTTCGCACATCCTTGACCATGGTTGTCAGAAGAACCACTATCATGATTATTACTAGTGTAATCTCCAAAGGTCTCCAAAATCTTTGATGAACATTCAGTCATGGTGTCACCATTTGCATTATGATAAGATGAGGTGGTAAGTGATTCCAAATTTACAGGCTCTATAACCATGTGACTGTTAACTTGAGCAGAAAAAACAGCATCTGAATCTACAAATAAAGAAGATCAGGTCAAAATCAGGAGACAGAAAGTAATACACCCAAAAACAACATAATAAAATGAAAAATAGTCGAAACTAGATTATAAGCGGTAATGAAATGTCTACAGATGATATTTTTTAGTTGTGGTTTTCTATTTAAAATTGTAGTAATAGAAACAATTAGGTGATGTTTGTTTTTTCTACAGCAAAATGTCTGTAGTCTGCGGACCACATCTGCAGACATCTACAGGAGAAGAGGTGGACCAAACGTCTACAGTCTGCAAGAAGAAGACTAGTTGTTTTTAACATCTACAGACTGCCAAAAATTTATGTAATTAAAATAAACCTATTTTTAGACTTTAAAAAGTATTTCAACATTAAAATTTAAATAAAAGTCATACAACACTGCAATATAATTCATAAAACCATAACAATACAAACAAACAAACATACCCAGTGTATCCCGCTGAAGAGCAGGGTCTGGGAGGGGTATGTGGTGGCAAGTCTTTCCTCTATCCTGAAAGATAGAGAGACCGCTTCCGAAGAGACCCCCAACTCGTTAACAAAGACAGTAACCATAGCAATCATAATACATAGCATACAACACATAGGTAAATATCACATGCAGAATTAGATAGTGCGCACATCATAAAAACTGGCATGTAACACCCAAAAGGGTAGATGACGAAAACTACACCTCACGCCGGGGGTCCCGCCACATGTCACCGTATACCCTTCCCACCCACAAAACCCACTAAAAGTCCTTAATTTTAATTCTACGCCTCCACTCACTCCTATCCTCGATCATGTGCTCAGAGAGGTGCCAGTCTATCATATCTCGCCTAATAATCTCATCCCAAGTCAACCTAGGTCTACCTCTACTCCTCCTACCCTCTACGCTGATGTTCTGTACTGCTCTAATAGGTGTTGCCATCGTTATCCTCTTCACGTGCCCAAACCATTTTAATCTTCTCTCTCGTATTTTATCTGTGATACATGTCACCTCTAGCCTCTGGCGAAAGACGTCGTTTCTTATCCTATCCAATCTTGTGTGTCCACACATCCATCTCAGCATTCGCATTTCTGCGACCTCTATTTGTCTCTCGTGCGATTTCTTTATGGCCCAACAGTCTGTGCCGTATAACATAGCTAGACGTACTGCCACTCTGTATAGTTTTCCCTTTAGTTTTGTTGGGAACCTCTTATCACACAAACAATACATTATTCCACATTTTAGTTGCTATAAAACCATAAAAATACATTTTATTCCACGCAAACGGTGGGCGGAGGCGGACGGTGGTGGTGGAGGTGGATGGTGGTGGTGGACATGGGTGGTGGTGATGGTGTTTAATCCTCTACAGACTTTAGAAGACTTTAGAAGTAGTTGTGCCAAGTCTGCACCATGCAGACCTCGCGCAGGCCTTTTTTAATGGATAGTCTTCCAAAAAACAAACATTCTGCAGACCTCAACGTCCGCGCGTGGTCTGCGCGGCGCAAACAAAAGAGGTCATGAAGAGCTTTTCACAAAAAACAAACACCCCTTAGTTTTTGGAATGAATAGCGAATTCTGCTTATTTAAGAAAATAACGCATGACCCAAATTAGACCTTGAAAAATGGACAAATTACTTTTCTTAGAAACACATACATGATTCATCATTACAAAAAGGATACCAGCAACCCCACCATTAACTACTTTATTTTTGAAATTCATAGTAATAGACTAAATGACCTACCAACACAAATTTGTAACCTGATAAATTGACATCCTCTTATCTAAAAGGCAAATACTTGCTTCCGTGTATTCTTATATAATGTTTTAACATAAAAGTATGACATTTCAAGTTATATCAACTAATAATTGTTCACAAGTTGTTTATTAATTATTTTCTATAGAACTGCCATTTGCAATTATAATTGGAAAGAAGGTAAAAATATACAAAGTAAAGATAAAAAGGTAGTATTAGCTTTCTTTAATTATATGATTTTGGGGCAATTAGTGTAGAACTAATTGTTTGATCACAAAACGATGAGATAATCAAACTCTGAATTATTATATGAGAACACTAAAATCTGAATATTGCGCCTAACAAAAAAACCACTTTCATAACACAAAGTTAAGCACCCCTTAATCAAGTAAGCATAAGTAAAGTCTACATGATTTTAATGCTACCTTCCGCTACACCTGTTAAGCTTCCATCATGCTTGAAACAACACAAGCCTCAGTTGACTGCTCATGATTACAAGGGTTAATAATTAAATGATCCATAGTTGACTCTAGTTGACCAGTTTCACCACCACCTGCAGCTATCAAATCAAAAATAAATGCACAATATACAAAAACCAAACAACAATCTACAAAACTGTTATAGAATGCCTAATACCTTCAATGAAACCGAGTGAACTCTTGCTATTACTTGAAGAACCAACTGTAAGTGGCTTTACAGGAAGATTAGGAATGATCTCAGCAAGAACAACTTCAACAGCCGTATCAGCATCCTTGGAGTGTTCTATAGCCACAGCTTTCAAAGCGCGAGAATCAACCTGCACAAAAAGCAGTTCACTGCCTTTAATTAATCCTGTTTGAAAAAGTCTAAATTTTATAGAATTTGTATAGAGATAAGAAAAGAGTGTGTTAACTGCTACTACTCTAACCGTTTGTTGATTAGCTCTCCCGCAGCTAAACAAATCAAATAATTGTATTCGTATGCAAATGTTATACCATCCCCAACAGAGACAGTTTTCACTGTTCTTGGCCACATGGCGTCAATCTTTCCGTTCCTCAACATTGAGGAACTTTTGGTTTTGGAGAGCAGTTCATCCTAATGAATGTGAAAACAGCTTGGTGGTGGGGCTCATTTTATATTTTTTTCATTATACTAAATATATATAGAGGTAGATAAGTGTTGAAAAATAAAAACGTTTTGATGATGTGACATTGTTTTTGGGTGTTTTTGGGTCAATAAGGATTATTGTACACCATATACTGATCCTTCATTCATGCAATACTTGAGTAATCATATTCAAAGTTCACATAACTAAACAGTATATTTACATACCTGTGGAAAAACCTCCTGTAACACCCTATACACTGAATTGAATCCCATGTTTCAACAGCACCAACCCTGAGCACAAAAAATCACAAGTTGATGAACTGCTAAACATATAATCCATTAAAAACTCAAAAAAACGATCAATAGTTAACCAAATAAACAAATATCTTCAATTGATCCTACAAAACATACGATAACAACAGAAACTGCTATGTCATGCAATTCACACTCCAGTCGAGTAAAATTTGAAGACAATTCAGTGTCCAACTCATATATCAAAATAAATTACTAAACGATTGTTCGGTGCGATCGTTACGATTGGTGAAACGAGATGATCAACAGAATTCTAATGCAATATTATAATACTAACGCGTAATAGAAGATTGAGAGTAGTTTTAATGAATTACCTTCGATCGATTGAGTTTTAATTGTGTTGAGAGATTCAAACCCTAAGAGAGAATACGAAACATGAGTATTTCAATTGGCTTTTCGAAGCTCAAAACTCATGAGACGGTGGCAATGTCAAGATAACCCCCTTCCTAAGAAATTGTGCGGGTCGTAATCAAGATATCAAGATAATAATAAGTGTAAATTGTCATTTTTGTCCCTGTGGTTTAGTGAAAATTGTCACTTTACTTCGATAGTTTGTTTTTTCGCATCTGGGTCCCTGTGGTTTACAAATCTTGTCATATTCATCCAGTCCGTTAACTCCATCCAAAATTTCCGTTAAATGTAGGGGTATATTGGTCATTTTACATATATGTTTTTTTTAAACCTAATTTAATATATACTCTTTAAATACATTGCTATTTTAGTCCCTGTGGTTTGAACGTATTTGCTAATTTAGTCCAAAAATAACCACCACACCACTACCCGTCACAAGAACCACCGAACCACCCCCACCACCCCATCACAAAGCCACCAACACCACACCAGAGCGCCCACCACCACCACGCACTGCGGATCGTCGCTACCATGTAAACTCTAAAAATCGACAACCAATATTGGACTTGTAACATACCACTTCGAAAATGCATATCAAACCCTACTAATACCTCTACAATACTCGTTTTCAAGGGTTCCATATACTTTTTCGAAGGGGTTTGTTATAAGTTTGAGATTAACGGTTGATTTCTAGGGTCCACATGGTGGTGGTGATCTAGTATGTGATGGTGGAGATCTAATGTGTGGTGGTGGAGATCTAATGTGTGGTGGTGGTGCCCGTCTGGTGTGGTGTTGGTGGTTTTTTGATAAGGTGGTGGTGATGATTTGATGGTTCTGATGGAGTGGTGGTGGTTTTGTGGCGTGGTGGTGGTGTGGTGTGTAAATACGAGGTCCAACTCTGGATGGTTCCGGTCTTGTTGAACTTCGATCCACCGATGCTCTCTGAAGCTTCACACCTACGCACAATGAAAACAACACCAGTTAAGGTGGTGGTGCCCGTGTCGTGTGCTGATTTACAGGGATTATTCCCCGGCAAATCCATTTTTATGTTCTCCGACCGTTACTGAATTATCGGTTATGATTGGGGTGATTCTGATGTAATTAAATGCGGGGCACATGTCCTGTTGGCTTACCCGTTCCGCCCGCATGGGCCGGGCTTTCAGGTTCTTGTACTCGGTCTTGTGTGGGTTATTTGTACCCTACGTCTACATGGTGGTTCCATCACGGGTGGTGGTGATATGGTGTTTTATGCCAAGGTGGTGGGATTTTTGAACTGAATTGGCAAACATGTCCAAACCAAAGGGACTAAAATAGCAATTTGTTTAAAGGGGATATATTAAATGGGGTTTAAAAATAGAAAAATAAAACATGTATGTAAAATGACCAATATACCCTTCATTTAACGGAGAATGTTGGATGGAGTTAACGAACTGGATGAATATGACAAGATTTGTAAACCACAGGGATCCAGATGCGAAAAATAAACTATTGGATGAAAGTGGCAATTTTCAACAAACCACAGGGACGAAAATGGCAATTTACTCTAATAATAATATAAATAATAATATTTTTTTACAAGTTTAGTAAAGTGACACATTTGTTTGTTATTGAAGACCCTAATCTATTGGTATCCTAGTCCAAACATAAATTCAAACATTAAGTGAGGGTAGAAATTAATATCTTTTAGGAAGGATATACATTTTTATCACTGTGTTTTTCTAGTAGTTACGGTTACCAGAATAAATAAATAAATAAATAATAGGATATACTAGACCGAGAACCAGTTGATTTGAAGGTTTACCGTTCGGATTGATCGAACCGGATCTAAAACAGAAAAACGTAATAAATAAATAAATAATAGGATATACAAGATACGTCAACATTGAAAAAAAGTGTAGAAAAATCAAAACACAATTATAGTCTAACATAATCATGTTTTATAACATTAATAATCCTGTGTATCATTACATGTATTTTTATACTAACCGTAGTTAAATTTAAGGAGATTTATGTTTAGCAGACAATATTAGAGCATTCATAGTTCATCCCTTATCCACATACTTATAATTTAACTAAAATACATCTTTCTATATCTCTTATTTTTCTAAAAATCTTTCACGTTTCATGTCTAATTCCTCACTTTTGTATTTTTTCAATTAGACAATACTTCTTCAATTATTTTTAATCATTTTTTTTCATTATTCCACTTCATCCACTCATAAAAGTATACTAGCGTATTAGACTCGCGCTTCGTCGCGGTATAGTTTTAATGTACACGAGAATGTCACAATGATAGTTTTTGGGGTTATAAAAATTGAAAGATTTAATCTGATGATTTATAAGTTAGTATTAATCAGCCGAAAAAATTTTGCGTACGAAACGCTAATAAAAAGTGTAATAGAAAAAAACTAAGTTCGGGTGATTAAATGTAAATTTGACAAAACTCGAATACCTAAATATAAAATTAAAAAAAAGTCTAAGTGAATAAATGTAAATTTAACCTAACTCGAAGGTTTAAGTATAAAATTTTAAAAAAAGTTTAGGTTATTAAATATAAATTTGACATAATTCGAATGCTTAAGTATAAAAAAATTTAAAAAAAACAAAATAAGTAGGCATCAATTTGAAGGGAGAGAGAGAGACAGAGAGAAATTATTGTGTTTAATTTTAAAAAATCCTTAAAGGTTTAAATGTAAAATTATAAAAAAAATAGATTTTTTATTAGTTTGGAGGAAAAAAAAAATTATTGTGATAGACATTGAGAAAAACTTTACCTTCACTACCATAATTTTTTCTATTTGTTATATATAGTGATATGACGGGTGTTATCGAGTCCCTTTCCAACCTGTATTAAATACAAATATATTTGGGTATTATTATTATTGTTATTATTATTATTATTATTATTATAACTATATAAATATTTAGTAATTATGTACTTAACTGTATAAAAAATAATTAAATCAAATAGTATTAAGTTATAATAATATAAATAATAAAGGTATATATTTTTATATTAATTTAAAGTATTTTAGATAAGAAGGTATTAAAATAAGTATATGTTAAATAATGTATTAATTAAGAGAAATTTATTAAACATGAAAAAATTAGAAACTATTATATTACAAGTTTGTCATGCTCATACGTTTTATATAATAGTATAGATAAAATAGATATGGATTATTATTATCATTAGTATAAAAATATTTGATAATTAAATATTTAAGTATTCAAATTAGATACTACTTGTTTATAATAATAATAATCATAATAATAATATACTATTATTATTAATATTATTAATATTAATAATATTATTATTATTATTATTATTATTATTATTATTATCATCATCATCATCATAAAAGTATTAGTACTTATATAGTTAAGTATCCATATAAGATAACACATATTAATAATTTTAAATGTTAATTTAAACTATTATAAATAATGAAATAGATATGTAGTGAATTAAATAATGTAGTGAATTAAATAATCTCATAGTATTAAACAATGTATTAATAATATGAATTAATTAATTAATGTATTGATTAGAAGAAGTTTAATAAATGAGAGACAAAATAGGAATGATTGCATATAACACATGTATCTAATGCTTAAGAAGTTGTCTAAGGTGTCTTATTTTTTTATGAAATTACATCTGTGTCCCAAGTTTATACATTATATAATAGTATAGATATAGATATAGATATAGATAAACATTGGGTGAGAGGATGACGCACATGGTCGGTTCCCTTGATTCACTTGTAAGTTCACAATTTTGTTGAAATGTATTGGGTCAAAGTGGTGGTTTTAGGAAGGGCCACATGCGGTGGGTTTGGCGGAGGGAAGTTGTGGGAGACCGGAGGTAGTGTGGTGGTTGTGGTCTTCGACGGTTGGCGCCAATAGATTTGACGGAGGGAGAAACAAGAATGATATCGTGAAACCACACTCTTCTAACATATTAACTTCATACAATATAATATTACAAGTAAAAATTTTAAATATAATTATTTTTTAAAATTATAATATATTTTTACTAACTATAATCAACATCAATTTAATCACTAGTTGCAAATTTTGCTTAAGTGGAATAAGATTAGTAACAAAGGATCAAGTAGTCGCAACTCATGAGTCATGAGTAATGACAACCATCAACTGATTGATCGTTGTAACCAATGTCAAGTTGCCACTCATGGATTTTTCCATTGATTTATATGTAAGTGTTAACCAATGGTGATTATAACCGCCATCATTTGTACACTTTCTTGAGATGTTGCACCATTTCACTCCAATCATTGTGATGATTTAAATCCTAATAACGAACTCACGATTTAGAAACTTATCCACAAGCTAAAAAATCCAAGACCTTACATCCTACATGTTATGGTGATGCAAGTTGGTTCCTTCTCTCTGTTTCCCCTTTTCTGTTATCTAATTTTGATTCAATCAAACAATTCCCTATTTTCTTGTAGATTTATTGTTTCCAAGGATTCCATTTTGATACATTTAAATTGATTGAAAATAATCATGAGAAATCTTCTTACTCTAATAAAAGGATAAATGAGAGTGACACGTGTCAATATCAAAACTATTTTAATCAAATTTTCCCCGTTTTTATCTCCTATTAAATAATTACATTATATACTAATAATATTATTTATTCATTTTACATTATAATTAGTTTTTAATAAATTAAGAAATATATCTTTTTATTAATATTATTTTATAAAAAGCATTTTTCTAAAAAATCAAACTATTTTTACATAATTTTTTAAAATTGGTTTCTTTAAAGTAATGTTTTTAATAAAAAACAATAATTTAAATAGGAATTATAGTAAGAAAATTTTTAAAAATGAAAATTTTTTAAAACGTTATTTTGAAACAAAATGTTTACTTTATCTTTGATTTTTTATAAAATTCATATTATTATTTTATTACTTATACGTAATTCCAGTAATATAATGTTTTAGTATATCGTTTTATAACTAATAAATTTTATTTTATTTAATATTTTGTTTATTCAACTCGTGTAATACACATGTTTACTAAAGCTGGTATGAAATATATGCTTAGTTTTTATTACAAAAGTCTTCTAGACTTTTAGTTTTGGTATTTAATTATGAAATTGCTTGCACCATTTGTAAGATTACTGCTTGTTATGATTTTTTCCGGTTGTAATGGTGACTAGAACAGTAGATCTCCAGTCCGTCACATACGAAGATGGAGGGATTTCAACAATTGGGAGGAGACATAACGAAGATGGGATTATCATATCATGTCTATTAAAGCCTTTCACATTTATTACTAGGTTAGTCCCCGTGTAATACACGGATTGAACAAATAAAATATTAAATTATTATTAATAAAAATTTATGTATTATAAAATCATGCTTGAAAATAAAATATGATTATAAGTACGTATAAATAGATACTTTAAGTAAATAAATAATAATGTATTTTTCTAAAACTTTTATTTTATAAAAAATTATGATTTTTAAATATATTGTTTTAAGAAAAATGATTTTTTTTAAAAATTCATTGTATTCTATATTTTATATTTTTTTTAAAAAAGTGTGTTTTTAATAAAAATATGTTTTTAATTTTTTAAATTATATATTTTTTTATTTTAAAAATAGTATGAGTAATATTATTAGTGTTCAACATTATTATTAATAATATAGAGAAATAAAAAAGTAAGTATAATGAGATCTATAATTGTTTCAAGCTTATTTTTTTTATAGATAGATAGATAAGCTAAACAATCATTAAATAAACGGATTAAATTTTAATGTAAAATATATATGTAAAATTAACATGAATAATTACAGTATAATATTTTAATATAAAATATAATTAAAATTATATATAGGTAATAGTTCAAAAATAAAATAATTATACCATTTTTTAACTCTCTTATGTAAATAGTTTTATTTTTAAACATTTGTTTTTTATAAAAAATATTTTTTATAAAAATCTTGTTTATAAAAATAAGATTTGTAATTATTCTGCTTATTTTAATAGGATTGTTTTAAAATATTTCACCTTGTTATAATTTTTTTAAAACCAAAACAATTTTAAATATTTTATTTAAATTTTTTTTAATGAACTAGAAAATTTCATATTATATAAACTTTAGTTTTTTGTTATTTAGATTTTAATTAAAAGATGTTATTTTTAAATTCCTTCATAAAATCTATTTTAGAAAAAGATAGTTTGACTTAAAAAATAGATAAGAGAGAGAAACATAGTAATTATAAAATTTATTTTTAATAAAAGAGAAAAATTTGTATGAAAATTTAAATTACCATAACACCCTTTTGGAGGGAAAATTGATGTGTGAATCTCTAGAAAAATGATAAGTAGCAAAAACATGAATTAAGAGAATGAAAAGCGGCAAAAAAAACTTGTTTTATTAGAGGTTATAGATTCATGATATCCATACTGTCATACTAACTCAAGTTGTAATAAATGGCTTTAGTAAGTTGTTCGGCCGTTTGTTTGTAGCATTAAAACAACACACATGTCTAGTTGTGTAGAACACTTAAAATTTGCGATACTAGTAATACAATTATCTAAATAAGTCAAAAAGGAGTATTAGGTTGTTGTCAAGTTATTTGGGAGGAGGGGGCACTACCCTAGACTACCCCGGACTAACTTGCAATCCACCAATCACACATTAACATATCACAAGTACCTTGAACTACCCTGAAACACCCAAAAAAGCTAAAAATGCAACCCTGACAACCGTAAAGCTTTTATTTTAATATTAAAATAATTCAAAAGAAAATTAACTTTTATTAATAAATAAAAATGACAATAACTCAAATATTAAAAAATACAAAAAAATACAAAAAAAAATTCCTAAAAATATAAAAACTAAAAATCACAAGGCCAATTATATTTCTCGACTATTTTTCGTTTTCAGTCCAATATTATTTGCAACATTGGACCGGTGATGTGATCGTGCGGTTCCATAAACGTTTTTAGGTCCCGTTCCATCCGCTGCTCTCTTATCACCTCGCGTTGTTCTTCTAACAATGCGATACTTTTTTGGCATTGTTATTTTCTTAACTCGACCAACTCTTCTGTCATTGAAGCGTAAGACGAGAGCTGCTCGCTTAAATCTAAATTAACGCTTGACGAGCCGACATACGTTTTTACTTTACGGGTCGTCCTTGTAAGACACGCGTTTTCGTTGAGGTCGGGAATGTAAGGCGGTTGATCATCATCGGGTGTATTCGGGTAGTTTCCAAATTCCGACGATATTCTTTTTTTGCCGGAATGACTACCCGAGGACTCACCCATGACCGGCATTTAGGACCATTTTACATGATCCTTTGCAACTTCCCAAGCTCTAAGATAATTAAAATTGGAGGGGTGTTTCTTTTGATAATCCGTTAACGCCCTCCTCAGCACATCAAGATCGGAACATCCGCTACGCTGTAAATGTTCCTATAATTACAGAATAATAATTTATTTTGTAATAGACATACTTTTTTTTATATTAGACGCACCTCCAACGGATATCTTCAACGGTTATATAGCCGTTCTTCTTCGGCAAATGGTACCCGTGAGCAACTACCCGCCAGATACCCGCAAGGGTGGCAGCGGTGTACCCGAGCGGGTACCCGAGGGCGCCCCCTCCTCCCTCAATGAGTTAAACAGATCAAGCAACCAGTTTGAAGCTCATAAAACTAGGTTTCAAACCAGTTGTATAAATGAGTTAAACATGTTAGCATGGTTGGACTCATTATATTTTTTCGTTTTGTTTTAAATGGTAAATGATGCAACCTATTTAATTAAGCAGGAACACAATTCAATTCAAACAAGTCGTTTATTGAGCCAATTAGAAATGACATCCCAAAACCGATTATCTTCGTATTATGCTTTAGTCTTGTTAGAATAAATGACACCCCTAGTTATATCTCAATAAGCAAAAAATTTTGTTTTTTGCAAATATTAATCTTGTTTTTCCAGAAGGGTTAATTAAAAGCCACGCATCTTAATAATATTGAATTTCGGCAGTCGGCACGTCTCTTCTGAAATAATAGAGGGGTCACATGGGTCACATATCACTGCACTGAAGTTGGGCAAAATTATAGAAAAGCATGGTATTTTTAACATCAGATCAACATTACTGAAATCTTTAGGTGCTAGACAAGCAGTAGGGAATCGAGATAAATCAGATTACAACTTTTATATGTAATTTTTTTGTTTATATATACACACATTTTTATATGTAATTTTATAAAAATATTCAGGTTTAGATATATATAAACACATCTGGCTAAAATTTTCAAGGTGCGCCGGAATTTCCAAGGCTTGGCTGGGATTGCTGGAAAGTCGGTGATAAGGACCGCCTAGGCCCGATTTGACTGCCTTTAACCATTGACCAATTAATGGGCCGATTTGCTAAATCAAAGCTGATTACCGATTAATTGGTGCTAGGTGCCGATTTTGGCAACACTAAGCCACGTAGGTAAGAATTGATGTACTAACCGTTCAAAGTCACGATTAGTAGATCGATAACCTTGTTAACTTGTGAGTTTACAGCACGTGAAGTTGAAAGAAAATATGGTGCAGGGTTTAATATTGGCATTCACCACCAAGCATCTGCAAGTGATATGTGGTACACATTGTCATGCATAAAGGTACAATATGTCACTGCCTAATGGCGAGACTACCTTTTTGGTTATATTCTTTATATTCTCTGTTTGCCCTTTGCTTTCAGCAACCTATGAGTGGAGTGACAGATGAATATGGCGGCAACAGAGCAAAATCTTAACCTCTGTGAAGACTGAAGATCATTTTCACTTTCAGTTGTAAATGTGTCTGAATTTATGTTAAAATTCGTTTCCTGTCGACAGTTCTTCTTAAAACCGTGTCTATTGTTTCACTTTAAGTATTAATATGAAGAAATGTGACATTTGGCTAGAGACATGGTCCAATAGAAACAGTTGACCAGTCATCGAATATCTAAAAACAATAAATAACCTCAGTTTCCTTTTTCGGTTACCTGGGTGTTCATAAGTCTGATGAGCTCATTGACAAAATCGCTTGTAGGGATCTCTTGCTCAACATTAGCCTCCTTATTTTTCAGCTTGACGATTCCTTCTTTTATTTCACGATCACCAACAATCACCATCCAAGGGATCCCGAATTCTTTGGCACGGTCAAAGTGCTTAGTCAACCTTTTATTCACCATGAACTCTGCTTTCAGTTTTGCATCCCAGCACATGCTCACCAGTTTAGCTGCTAAAGATAAGTCATCCCCGAGTATGCTCACTAAAACCTGTGTCTCACTGGCTCGCACAACCTATAAAACAATACAAACAGGTTTTTAAAACGACACCTGGAGCAAAACACAGATTAATGACTAACCCGTGTTTTTACCTGATTCCCTTCTTTTTGGTTTTCTTCCATTATTGTGAATACACGCTCAATTCCCAGGCTGACACCAATTGCAGCAACACGTTTTGTACCAAACATGCCTTATGCCTGTAAGGTTGTCATAGCGTCCACCCGCAGCAATTGAACCAACCTGAGAAGCATAATCATAAATTTAAATAAACAGATATAATGCGGGTTATAGGATGCAAAAGAAAATAATAAAATACAAAAAATTGCGACCTGTGTTGCTCCTTTGAAAACTGCTTCATATATGACCCCAGTGTAATAATCAAGGCCTCTTGCTAAACTCAAATCAAAAACCACTTTGTCCACACATCTTGCATTGTCCAAAGCTTGGAATAAATTCTCTAAGTCATTCAACGCTTGATTTGATGATTCGTTTTTCAGAAATTGACTTCCTTCTGTCTTAAGTTCGGATAATAATTTCAATGGGTGACCCCTTAGTGTCACAAATGAACCAATTTTCTCCACTGTTTCAGCATCTAACCCCTTCTCTACAATCTAATAAAAAGGTAAAGTCTAAAGACTCAAAAAGAGCGGTCATAGATATCAAGTCAATTTGCACAATGTGCTGTTTTTTCATCTTGCATGCTATGCTTAGTCTAAAGACGTTTTAGTAATCAATTATAGCAAATTTAGTTTCAAGCAATATTACATTGGGGTCATATGTTTGCTTCTTAATTTAGATATCAGGTCCTTTTTGACAATGTTGTGTACCTGCCAATTCAGTCATAATTTGCTCAAATGTTTGCTTGTCTAATTTGTCTATACTTGAACAAACAGTTGGAAATTTGTGAGATGGCACACCACATATATCCAACATTCCATCCAGTAACTTCCGATGGTTCAACTTTATCTGCAGGGAAAAGTAGGAATATTGATGGGTAAATAAAACATAACAGGTAACAAGATGGAACAAGATACTGCTTTACAAGAATCTTATGTGTGGGATTGCACATGTACATGCAGAATGAAGATAACATGTACAATTTCTAAAGAAAACGTACCTCATAAGCATCAATGTTTAACTCATCCAGTAATTCAGTCAAAATTTTAACCACCTCAAAGTCAGCCCCTGTAGTTTCATCACCAGCAATGTCAAAATCACATTGATAAAATTCACGGTATCTTCCTTTAGATGGATTGTCCCTTCTATACACTTTTGCAATCTGGTACCGTCTGAATGACGTGATACCATTCATAGCACCATATCTAGCAAATGGAACTGTTAAGTCATACCGCAGAGAACAAAGCTCGCCACCCTAAAAATCAAATAAGACATGGAAAAAAAATCACAAAACATTTTACATGAAGATTGAAGAAACAAAAGGAAAAAACAGCTGCAAAAAGTTAATTCACTAACTACAGATATGTCACCTGATCAGCCAGATCATAAATCAACTTTGAATCTTCCCCGTATTTCCCTGTTAAAGTTTCCCTCAGTTCAAATACAGGGGTATCGAGAGCCATAGCACCGTGCCTCTTAAATACATTGGCGATGATTGCGAATGCTTTCTCTCTTATTGCCAGACGATTTCAAGTCCAATAATGAGAGAAAACCCTCTGATACTTTCTGTGGGAGGGCTGAACTATCAATAATTACCTTATTTTCAAAAACCCTAATCTATCGTGTACAAACTGCATCAACACAGTTGTGCCTTTTCCCACATTAGCATCGTTTTGTGATTGTATCAACTCATTACCCTTTTAATGAGATGAAAGTAACAGTTGCTTCCCAACAAAGGATCTTTCTCACAGCCTCGGATAAAATATAAATTTCATGCAAGGACCTGATGTACTTCTTTTCGATCTTGAAAGTTACAAAAGATGTAATGGATGAATTCAAATGACCAATATCGGTTTATGACCCGAAGAAGATGAAGATAGTCTAGCAAGAGCAGAGGGGTCTCTTTTGAGAAGCAATGGAGAATTCAAAAACAGAAGCTGAAGAGAGGGAGAATCCTTTTCCACCTAGCGTCAGCACCCGGTTTTAAGTGGTTATACTTTGGGGAGTGAAAACTGAAAACCAATTAAAACATTCAAGTATCTAACTTTAATTTTATCAATTCAAAAGTATGTGTCTTTCTCAAATTAACGTTTCAATGCAAATAGAAATAGTCGACATTGATGTCGTTAGTTTCTCGAATTCCTACTTCACATATTGTAAATTCATGTGTATAGGGCCATAGGGGTGTTCATCCATTCAGTTTTCAGTTCCCTTAACATGCTTAAAACCAAACCACAAACTGGATTCAAATTTAGTTTGGTTTTTAGTTTCAACCTAATAAACAGATTACACATACCCATAAAGTTGATTGCTTAAAAATTATAGATCAAGCAAAACTAATATATTCAAATGATATAGGCAAGGTTTAAAAGAACGGAAACGAGCCTCGAGGCATTTTTCCGCCTCACGAGGCGTAAGCCTCGAGGCGAAACGAGGCGAATACCCGAGGCGGAAATAATAAATAAATAGAAAAATTATATATGTTATAAAAATAAAATAATAAAACATCAAACAAAGCATATTCTTAAGCAAATTCATCATCAAATTTAAAAGTCATCACAAATTTATAAATTTACTAATGATCCTTAGCATAAGTAGTTAAGATGAGATCTTTCAAGACTTTATTAAAATAGGAGGAGGTTTTGGCTTCAAGTTCTAACTAGGACCAAAAGAACAGGGGGTTTTAGGTTGGTCCAGATAGGGTGATCTCAGGTTTGGTACTAATAGATATGGATTAATGTACGGGTTTCCTTTTAGGGTTGTGCTAGTTTAGCACCCTAAGATTCTGTACTAGGGTAATGGAGATAATTGGATGGGTCAATGATCCAATTAGTCGTTCAAAAAAAACTACCTGATGTATGGACATAAGAGGCATTCTCGTATGTTCCTAAGGGACATCCTGGGGGATGGTGTCTTCAATTCTTTCAAGTTACAGATATAAATAATTAATAACGATAGATTAGAATCTGTCAAAAAACAGTAGATTAGAAACTATTACCAAAACTAACAAATATATAAATTAATTTTTCCAAAAAAAAGCTTAATTAGTTAACATGATCAGCAATCATAAAATCAAATCTTGACGATCATAAATGTTTATCATAGTGTGAAGACCCACGTTATATGGCATACCCGATCCTTGACTTAGCTTCCGCTTAACGCAAGGTCCGAGAGGGCTTGGATCGCTCTGTGGTCTAATATACGCATCCTTACCTTTACACTCTGTGAAAAACGTTGTTTCTCATGGCTTGAACCCATGATTTTAAGGTCACAAGTAGCAACCTTATAAGTTGCTTCAAGGCTCGCCTCATCTGGATAAAAAGATGATGATGTGGAATTAGCCCTCATATGGATTAAAACAAGCATACAATGGTAACATCCAAATCAGTGGATGATTAGAAGTGGCAAACCGTCGATTTACTACGACGAGTATGTGATTGTGGGCATAGTTGTCAATAGCGACCATAGCGGTCGCTATCGCGCGCTATGTCGCGTATAGGTGGGCGGCTGCTATATGGTATATAGCGGTATATAGCGGAATTTTTATTTTTTTTAATTTTTTTAAATTTTTTTTTTGTAATTATGAGATTTAGATGATTAGTAATCAAGTATTTTAGCTATTTTGGGGGTCTTTGCTTAGATTTACTACTACTTTATTGCTAAACATGCTTATCTATTGAATGTAAAACATTCTTACATATTATTTTACTTAATCGCTAAACACGAAATAGCGGTCGCTATTTACCGCTATTCGCTACATAGCATATATGTGGCTTGTCGCTATTTACCGCTATTCGCTATTGACAACACTGATTGTGGGTTTATGGTCACCACCAATTTGGTGGTTGTTAGTTGCCTTATGCCCCTTACTTCGACGCTTACTCACTCATAGCTTCTACATTTCTCATCACTTTGACTTTGAGTTTGGTGCAGATTTCGAGTTTACCATGGACATTGAGTTTAATATGGATCAGAAAATGGATTGCTATAATTAGACTTTGAGTTTGATATGGATAAAAATCTTGTGCTACTAGATATGTACTAGGATACTAACATAGAGAATAAAAACTAGTTTTCTTTAGTTGGATTAAAAAGTTCAATTCAGTTTCGGTTAAAATCAAACAGAGTACTGAATATATATTAACAATTTTGGTATGGTTTTGTTTGGTTTAATCGCTTTGAAACCTAATAGTAAAAATGTGTATGTGTGTGTATTCTCAAGTTAACAGAATTCTTGCTCAGAGAGTTATAATAACGATACATACTGATTAAGACTAACTTGAAAACAAAATTATCGGTAAAATTTATTATTTTTCATTGGAGATTGGGTGGAAGGGGGTCAATTGACATCTCTCAATAATGAAAACAGAGATATAGAAAGCAGTTGTGGTTGTTGAAAGAAGGAAGGGAAAGGGTAGTGGTTATGGCGGGGTTGGTGCGTCTTGGTGGGGGCATTAGTGGTGTGTCTCTACCGACGGAATAAAAGGGGGAATATGGAGGGTGTAGAAGCCGAAGAGGAATGAATAGGTTTTCTTAAAAATTTATTGTGAAAATATTTATATTTGAATGTAAACTTTTGTTATACAAACAATAATACATATATGTAAAGAGTTTAAGGGAATGAAAGACATTGATTTATAGAGGTTTAACTGCATGTTAACAAATCCACTCTATGTTTTCTTCCTGATCTTCAATCGAGAGTTTACCCCACTAGATTATCTCTTGACTAGAAGTGATCATCAATACGATATATCTCACTTTTTAAAGAAAATGATTGCCTTAGTCTCACTTTTTGAAAGATGTGCTCATCTTCTGATTATCACTTTACAAAGAAAGTAATGATGCTAATCTTACTATGCTTCAAAGAGGTAGTAACCACCACTTACTCAAATCACTAACCCACTTGATTCAAATAACAATAGTGACAACCCACTAATCAAATACACCACCAACAAAAAACAAGAATTATCCAAGTTAAAGCACAACTTATTTTTGTTCTTGGGTTTGATGTTGATCTTTTCTCTTAAAATTAGTGTGTTAGAATATGATGGAATTAGAGATAAATTCTAAGTGTAAAAAATGTTAAGAGCAAAAGAGGTGAAGCAAAATCATATGAGAGGATTCTATTTATAACCAAAACACAAAAATTTTAGAAGTGAGGAATGCCAAAATGGTGGTTGCTTGGGCAGTCACTTCAACAACCTCAATTTTATTAATTCCAGTGATAAAAGTATGTATATTTCTCAAACTAACATATCAATGCTAATAGTCAACATTGATCTCGTTAGTTTCTCCAATTGCTACTTCACATACTGTAAATTCATGTGTATAGGTTGTTCATCCATTCGGTTTTCAGTTCTATTGATATGTTTAAAACCAAACAAAAAACTGAATTCGAATTCAGTTCGGTTTTCAGTTTCTTACTTTTCAGTTTCGACCTAATAAACTGATTACACAGTACCCACAAATTTGATTGCTTATCAAAACTAATATATTCAAATGATAGATAAAACTAATATATTCAAATGATATAGGCATAAATCAAACAAACTAATATAATCGATTGATTACTTAAAATTATATCAGTAGATACAAACTATGCAATGGCAGAACTTCAATAAGCCTCTCAAAAGTTATGCAATTTACCCTGTTCTAAGGGTGCATTCGATTCCATCAAACCAAGCCAAAAACCGAATATGCACTTGGTTTGGTTACCAAAAAAACCCTAATTCAGCAGCAAAGACCTTGATTCCAGTTTAAGAAATCGCTTCAATAACTATTTGAAGAAATTAGGGTTTGTTTTTAGGGATTAAACATGAAAATGTGAGAGATTTTGTTGTAGCGTTGTGTGAGTTGTGAATTGAAACTACGAGTCATAATAACCATCCCCACACAACTCAGGCAAAAGAATCAACGATCTCCAAACAACTCATGTGAGCCCAATTAACAATCACTAAAAAAAGGGTTGAAATAAAACCTGATGAACGAAAAAAAGAATGAAGTACACTCGATTATCGGACTTGAGTCGGTTGTTGAACTGTAAAACAAGAAATCACCGGTGGTTTCTGCTCCGACGACACTCGATTTAGGGGCTGAACGGCGAAACAACAGCAAAGGGGGAAGTTTTCAAGTGTGTGGAGTCAAACTTGAGGGGTGGAAGATGGGCTGCAAACATATGTACGATAAATATGTACGACTATTGGGCTAAATGTGTGTAAGCTGTAAACGACTAAACGGTTAGGTTTAATTGGTTTGAACCGAATTGAGATTCTTGAAACCGGAACCGGAGTTAAAACTAAACGATTTGGTTCTTTGTGATTCGGGTTTTGGTTTTGTCGGTTTTGAAACAAAGGATCAAACGCCTTTCTATGTTCCTGTCTAGAATCATTGTAGCTTTAATGACAAAAGCAGTCTTAAATTTATAAATTTACCAATGATCCTTAGCATAAGTAGTTAAGATGAGATATTTCAAGATTTCATTAAAATAGGAGGAGGTTTTGGCTTCAAGTTTTAACTAGGACCAAAAGAACATGGGGTTTTAGGTTGGTCCAGGTAGGGTGATCTCAGGTTTGGTACTAATATATATGGATTAATGTACGGGTTTCCTTTTAGGGTTGTGCTAGTTTAGCACCCTAAGATTCTGTACTAGGGTAATGGAGATAATTGGGTGGGTCAATGATCCAATTAATCGTTTAAAAAAACTAACTGATGTATGGACATAAGAGGCATTCTCGTATGTTCCTAAGGCACATCCTGAGGGATGGTGTCTTCAATTCTTTCAAGTCACAGATGTAAATAGTTAATAACGATAGATTAGAATCTATCAAAAAACAGTAGATTAGAAACTATTACCAAAACTAACAAATATATAAATTAATTTTTCCAAAAAAAAAACATAATTAGTTAACATGATCATCAATCATAAAATCAAATCTTGACTTCTTGACGATCATAAATATTTATCATAGTGTGAAGACCCACATTATATGGCATACCCGATCCTTGACTTAGCTTCCACTTAACGCAAGGTCCGAGAGGGCTTGGATCGCTCTGTGGTCTAATATACGCATCCTTACCCTTACACTCTGTAAAAAAACATTGTTTCTCATGGCTTGAACCCATGATTTTAAGGTCACAAGTAGCAACCTCATAAGTTCCTTCAAGGCTCGCCTCATGTGGATAAAAGATGATGATGTGGAGTTAGCCCTCATATGGGTTAAAAACAAGCATATGATGGTAACATCCAAATCAATGGATGATTAGAAGTGGCAAACCGTCGATTTACTACGACGAGTATGTGATTGTGGGTTTATGGTAACCACCAATTTGGTGGTTGTTTGTTGCTTTATGCCGCTTACTTCGACGCTTACTCGCTCACAGTTTCTACATTTCTAATCACTTTGACTTTGAGTTTGGTGCAGATTTCGAGTTTAGCATGGACTTTAAGTTTGATATGGATTAGAAAAATGGATTGCTATAATTAGACTTTGAGTTTGATATGGATAAAAATCTTGTGCTACTAGATATATACTAGGACACTAACATATAGACTAAAAACTAGTTTTCTTTAGTTGGATTAAAAAGTTCAATTCGGTTTCGGTTAAAATCAAACAGAGTACTGAATATATATTAACATTTTTGGTCTGATTTTGTTTGGTTCAATCGCTCTGAAACCTAATAGTAAAAATGTGTGCGTGTGTGTATTCTCAAGTTAACAGAATTCTTGCTCAGAGAGTTATAATAACAATACATACTGATTAAGACTAACTCAAAAACAAAATTATTGGTAAAATTCGTTATATTTCATTAGAGAGGGTGGAAGGGGGTCAATTGACATCTCTCAATAATGAAAACAGGGATGTAGAAAGCGGCTGTGGTTGTTGAAAGAAGGAAGGGAAAGGGTAGTGGTGATGGCGGGGTTGGTGCGTCTTGGTGGGGGCATTAGTGGTGTGTCACTACCGACGAAATACAAAAGGGGAATAGGGAGGGTGTAGAAGCTGAAGATGAATGAACAGGTTTTCTTAAAAATTTATTGTTAAAATATTTATGTTTGAATGTAAACTTTTGTTATATAAATAATAATACATATATGTAAAGAGTTTAAGGGAATGAAAGACATTGATTTATAGAGGTTTAAGTGGATGTTAACAAATCCACTCTATCTTTTCTTCCTGATCTTCAATCGAGAGTTTACCCCACTAGATTATCTCTTGATCGGAAGTGATCATCAATACGATATGTCTCACTTTCTAAAGAAAATGATTACCTTAGTCTCACTTTTTGAAAGATGTGCTCATCTTCTGATTATCACTTTACAAAGAAAGTAATGATGCTAATCTTATATGCTTTAAAGAGGTAGTAACCACCTCTTTCTCAAATCACTAACCCATTTGATTCAAATAACAATAGTTATAACCCACTAATCAAATACACCACTAATAAAAAACAAGAATTGTCTAAGTTAAAGCACAACTTATTTTTGTTCTTGGTTTTGCTGTTGATCTTTTCTCTTAAAATTGGGGTGTTAGAATATGATAGAATTAGAGATAAATATGTTCTAAGTGTAAAAAATGTTAAGAGCAAAAGAGGTGAAGCAAAATGATATGAGAGGATTCTATTTATAACCAAACACAAAATTTCAGAGGTGAGGAATGCCAAAATGGTGGTTGCTTGGGCATTCACTTCAACGACCTCAATTTTATCAATTCCAGTGATAAAAGTATGTATATTTCTCAAACTAACATATCAATGCAAATAGTCAACATTGATGTCGTTAGTTTCTCCAATTGCTACTTCACATACTGTAAATTCATGTGTATAGGGTTGTTCATCCATTCGGTTTTCAGTTCTATTGATATGTTCAAAACCAAACAAAAAACTGAATTCGAATTCAATTCGGTTTTCAGGTTCTTACTTTTCAGTTTCTTCCTTTTTAACCAACAAGGTCGGTGTTCCTCACAGCGAGTGATTAGGTCGAATAAGAATTTATCCCAGAGCTCTTGCAATTGACTTGATAATTATTGTATTGTCGATAGTGCTAACCGATAGGGTGTTCTGTAATAGAATTAGTCATTTTGGAATTCTACCTCACGAGGAGGGGGCAATCTTCATAAGTTATTAGGAAAATCCTATGAAAAATATCATACAATTGAAATATCTTTCAACTTTATTTCTTTTGTTTTCTTGGTACCACATGTGCTAGAAATACGTAACAATCTTCCTTAGGCATCAACAAATCTTCATGCAAGAATTGAGTCTTAAATCTCTTCCAGGTCGTTTTCCTTGATTCTTGAGCACTTTGTCATTTGACAGAGAATTACGTACCACCTTCTCCCGACAGACTATCTTGACTTTATGTTTTGATAAACAATCCAAACAGAATTAAGCCTATGTCAAAGACATGATCTTCTTGTACTTATGTGCAACCTCTAACTATTATCACTAGCCATCTCAACCGAGTAACTAATTTCTAAGAAACTAGGGTTCATGCTAAGGTAAACGGATAATTCTAGAAAAATCAAAGCTATAATCTGTTCCAGTATCAAGTAACACAGACGCGTAATAATTATCGAGGAGATCTGCACCCATACCATTGGTTGGGTATTGGCGAGCGTCTTTCGCTCCGATCGTAAATGTATGAATACATGTTTGACTTCTATGATTTGCATGAGATTGATTTCCAGAGTTTTCCCAGTCCCTGATTTCTGGTGATAGCCACTACTTGAGCCTGTTGTTCCTAACTTGTTTCGGTGCCCGACTCAGCTAGGACACACATTACAATCATAACTATGGCCTTTATCTTTTGGTTTTAAGAATAGTTGCTGATATTCATTATCGTTTCCATTTTTTTATCCAAAGAGTTAGGGCTATTGCTCCCTAAAGTTCCTGTCATACTCATTAAACTCGCATGTCATGAAATCCTTGTATGTACAACCAATCACGTCTCTAGTACCATTACCTACCATTTCCAACTCCAATCCATCAAGATCATCACATAGCCCATTTCAGACACATTCTTAGTATACCGGTGATGCTTATATATAGGGTTCCCCGCAGCATTCCCACCACATCCGCGATATACCAAGAAC
Source organism: Flaveria linearis (assembly GCA_024085815.1). Classification (NCBI taxonomy): domain Eukaryota; kingdom Viridiplantae; phylum Streptophyta; class Magnoliopsida; order Asterales; family Asteraceae; genus Flaveria; species Flaveria linearis. Next base: position 18,712,844 of record CM044003.1, read on the forward strand.
AATGCTTAAACTGGTCATATGACATCCGATTACTTCATCAAGGCACAATGCTAGAACATTCAAACTACCCAAGTTCTAAGATCAATCCATTGAACAAAGTGATACATGTGAATGAAGTATCATTACTTTGCTGCACTCTCTAAAGGCCATGTGTATTCTAACAAATAGTCAATTGCATAATTTCTGAAATGCTAAAAGGAGCAACGTCTCACTGGAAGTAGGACTAATGTCACACTATGAATCCCATCTAGACTATAGGTAGGTTAGAACTTACATAAGAGTAAAGGTTATAGATATTTTCTAATCATTAACATAGTCTTATAAGGATAGAGAATATAGCGTCCCAAGGTATAGAATGAGAGATTTGTACTGACTATGACTGTTATCTCACGGCAAGATTTTTTGGGCTTCACATACACCGCAAATTGCAATTACGTGTGCACCCGTAATGGTAATTTACTTTGCATGGTCACCCTCAGCTTCACCTACCCAAGTTAACGTATCTTGTCAAGTACAGAGTGTTACCATTATTTGAGTATCAAAGATGTGGTTACTAACAAAAATTAATTAACCGAAGTTGTATAAGGAATTGATTGAGTAAACATTTGCTTGTGCAAGGAATAGTCGAGAGGATCCATGTACTTTAATCCGAACTATGATGAAGTAGTCATCTTATCTGAGTACATCGCGTCTCTTGTCTACTAGCATCGTCTTAGCCAGCGTGTCCATCTTCCAAGATTCAACCCAACAAGTTATAAATAAGGGAGAGCATATAGTAATTGTGACATCGACAGATGTATGGGATAAAGTTTGGCTTAACAACCTAAGTCCTTGGAAGAATTCTTAAAATAGCACTTATTAATCCATCCGAATATAAGTCAAATACATAACGAGAGGATGCGCTTACCTAAAGCTTTCTCAAGGTATAAATAGATGATATAATACGCACAACCTTCTCAAATAAGTAAACTATAGATAGCTTGTAAGACAGGCTATGTAAGCATAACCAATAATGTGCTTAAAACATTCACATGTATAATGTTGCACACATAATCCCATTATGCATACTACATGTGGGTAAGCAATATATTATGAAGTAATAAGCAGTCAACCGCATCATGAAGAACATGTATGTAATATCAAATGCACACAAACCCTAGTATGCATCCTATATGAAGGTTCTTAGGTTATAGTCTAGGTCGAGTGCTCCACCTAATTCTCTATAACCAATGGCTCTGATACCAATCCGTCACACCCCCGCTTATAGCGGAAACACTAGGATGTAACGGACGGGATCGTCATAACACATTGTTAAGTTAATAGAGATTGCATTAAATGATAAAGACCAACGTGTCATGACGTCACCGGACACAAATGGAGACTTGTGTCATGGTTAGTCAGTTCCACGACAAACATAGTCATACAAAACAACTAAATATAAGTCCTACAACTCGGGATAGAGTAATCAAATGTATAACACAGTCAAATGTCAATGCAATAAAAGAAAACATCCAGCTCAAAAGATAAAACTTAAGGTCTTTACTAAGGCAGCATCCCTAGCAATCCTCAATGATTATTACCTGAAAAGATATGCTCAAAGGTCAACATATTGTTGGTGAGTTCGCAGGTTTAAATAATAACAAAAATTTGATGCTGTGTAATAGTGTAGTAGGACATGCGTGCATACAGTTATAAGCAAGTAATATCACATGAGCATCACAACTAAACCTATGACGTACACAAAGAATTTGTCAGAACATATTTATCCTAGACCCGTACCTGGCCATAGTTGGTAATTAACTAGTATACCAACCCTAGGATGGGGGTGTCAGCCTAATAGTACTATCAATACCTGTCCGTCGGCTCCAACATCGGAGTTAAATAGTTGTGAAAACGGAACCACAAAGACAACTCATGCATGTACCAGATAACTACTTACAAACATGTAAACACGACAGTCCCAAAACAATTGAATATGTTCACAGCATAAAAAGAGTGAGCATACTTTTCCCCCTTAATTTGTAAATGGTTAATATGAAAACGGAGCCGTGAAACTCACCTTGTGTGATACATCAAGTAATGAAATCAAAAGACTTCTTGCAATGCGCGTAAACCCAACCAAGTCAAACACCTATTACAATATGTAATTGAACTTGTAACATGCCTAATAAACATTAAAACTCATTCGATCTTTCTCGGGTCGATTCAGGTTTGATGCACGACTCACACCATATATATGTACACCTAAGTTATCTGATTAGTCCCATTATTAAACAATAGTAAATATATATGCATATAACTAGTATATATAAACACACCATTATTATTTACATATACCTATATATATATATGTATATATATTTAGAATTACATGGCTCCAGAAACTTGTATTATTTTGACGCGTTAACACATTTATACCATGTCGTCTCATATATGTATTAATAATCTTTATTTTAAAATTTAGCTTAATTTTGTTCTTTAAATTATTACCCTCAATTTGGTAATATAGAAGGTGTGTAGCATACCTTACTGTTTGCACACAGATTTTGTAAGATCAGTTTGGAGGTGAAAACGATAACGAAATGACGCGAGACTAATTGGGTTTTAAGGATAGCACATGAAATTTGGTTTCTGGAGATAACCTAATCATTTTGATAAAAATTGAGAGACATATGTATTTCTAAAGTCGGACCAAATAATCTGCCAGAAATTCAGTTTTAACCAATCTTTTTGTATCAACTGTTTGAGTACTCAAAACTTCATGATTTTTGACGAGACCAATTGGGTTGAAAAGTAGACTCTTTAAACTTAGTTTTAGACTTTAAATTCGTTCACTTTGGACTTGATATGATCAAATTATCACTCGCACAAAATAACCCAATTTTCTAACAGCAAGCTGTCTAAAATACAATCATTAACATTTGATCTCAATCCCCCAATTATTGACCATTATTATAACCTGAGAAACCAACCGACACTAATTTATGTTCCAATTGACATACTCACACACACGCATATGACATGGCACCTGCATATATATACATTCATAATATACAAATACATACATCCACATACAACCTTATATATCACATATATACTTAACCTTACTATGAACACACGCTATATATATATACACACACAAACATTGTAATATATATGCATGTATAATCTCATTAAACTTATATGTCAAACATACACACTAACATCCACCTAATTCTATCACATACACACCCAATACTAACATACTATCAAACACTCAACGCACACATTTCATACACAGCAGCCATATACTTACATACCAGCATCGAACACCCTATTACCCGCACGCATACATACATTATATACATACACACCGGCCGTCGCATATATATATACAAACACCGCCATGAACACCCTCCCGAACACACACAGCAGCCTTGGGCTGTTGTGTTCGGTTCCCTCGACCAACACGACACGCACACACATTGCCCACTCACACACAATCGATACATACAAGTGCATATACATACATTAATATATACCAACATATATACACGTATATATATACATTCGAACAAACCGTCGTACACCGTAGTTAACCGAATCAACCCGAACCATGGAACCGAGCCGAACGAGACAAAACGAAACCGAACGAGACAAGAAAGAACAAGCACGTACCTGCTCGAAACGCTCGACGGTAGCTTCCGACGATCACGGGGCCACAAACGGCGGTCGACGGAGGGTGCTTAGCCGGAGACAGGCTTGGTCGCGAGGGAGGGGGCGTCCGCGGTGGTCTTCGACGGCAGGTGGGGTGGGTTTTCGTTTAGGGTTACGGGGGTGGCTTCTCACGTACATATGAATGAGATTTGGTTATTTACATAATGGACCCTCAACTTTCAATTAATTAATCCCTTAAGTTTATTTAAATTACAGTTTAAACCCTAAACTTTAATTATAATAATAATAATAATAATAATAATAATAATAATAATAATATTAATATTAATAATATTATTAATAACACTAATAGTAATAATAATAATACTAATAATAATAATAATAATAGTGGTATAAGTAATACTAGCAATGATTAATTTTATCAATTACCATTTATGTAATAGTTGTCTAATTCGACTTATTATAATATTAGGGTTAACGCATAACGCAGATACAACGAGATTCGATTCGAAACGAATTAATTCCGTAAAATGTAATAAATGAACTAGAAGAGTTAACGAGCTTGACGTTAATTGACGGACCTGTTAGTGACGGATGTCACAAAACAACTCAGGCAAAAGAATCAACGATCTCCAAATAACTGATGTGAGCCCAAATTAACAATCACTAAAAAAAGGGTTGAAATAAAACCTAATGAACAAAAAAAAGAATGAAGTACACCCGATTATCAAACTTGAGTCAGTTGTTGAATTGTAAAACAAGAAATCACTGGTGGTTTCTGCTTCGACGACACTCAATTTAGGGGCTGAGCAACGGAACAACAGCAAAGGGGAAAATGAGCAAGTGTGTGGAGTCAAACCTGAGGGGTGGAAGATGGGCTGCAAACATATTTACGATAAATGTGTACGACTATTGGGCTAAATATGTGTAAACTGTAAATGACTAAACGGGTTAGGTTTAATTGGTTTGAACCGAATTGAGATTATTGAAATCAGAAACCCGAGTTAAAAGTAAACGATTTGGTTCTTTGTGATTGGGTTGTGGTTATGTCGGTTTTGAAACAAAAGATTAAACACCTTTCCATGTTCCTTTCTAGAATCATTGTAGCTTTAATGGCAAAAGCAATCTCAAATTTGTAAATTTACTAATGATCCTTAGCATAAGTAGTTAAGATGAGATATTTCAAGACTTCATTAAAACAGGAGGAGGTTTTGGCTTCAAGTTCTAACTAGGACCAAAAGAACAGGGGGTTTTAGGTTGGTCCAGGTAGGGTGATCTCAGGTTTGGTATTAATAGAGATGGATTAATGTACGGGTTTCCTTTCAGGGTTGTGCTAGTTCAGCACCCTAAGATTCCGTACTAGGGTAATGGAGATAATTGGGTGGGTTAATAATCTAATTAGTCGTTCAAAAAAAGCTACCTGATGTATGGACATAAGAGGCTTTCTCGTATGTTCCTAAGGGACATCCTGGGGGAGGTGTCTTCAATTCTTTAAAGTTACAGATGTAAATAGTTAGTAACGATAGATTAGAATCTGTCAAAAAACAGTATATTAGAAACTATTACCAAAAACTAACAAATATATAAATTAATTTTTCCAAGAAAAAACTTAATTAGTTACCATGATCAGCAATCATAAAATCAAATCTTGACTTCTTGACGATCATAAATGTTCATCATAGTGTGAAGACCCACGTTATATGGCATACCCGATCATTGACTTAGCTTCAGCTTAATGCGAGGTCCGAGAGGGCTTGGATCGCTCCGTGGTCTAATATACGCATCCTTACCCTTACACTCTGTGAAAAACGCTGTTTCTCATGGCTTGAACTCATGATTTTAAGGTCACAAGTAGCAACCTTATAAGTTGCTTCAAGGCTCGCCTCATGTGGATAAAAAAATGATGATGTGGAATTATCCCTCATATGGATTAAAAACAAGCATAAGATGGTAACATCCAAATCAGTGGATGATTAGAAGTGGCAAACCGTCGATTTACTATGACGAGTATGTGATTGTGGGTTTATGGTCACCACCAATTTGATGGCTGTTTGTTACCTTATGCGCCTTAGTTCGACGCTTACTCGCTCACAGTTTCTACATTTCTCATCACTTTGACTTTGAGTTTGGTGCAGATTTCGAGTTTACCATGGACTTTGAGTTTGATATGGATAAGAAAAATGGATTGCTATAATTAGACTTTGAGTTTGATATGGATAAAAATCTTGTGCTACTAGATATATACTAGGACACTAACATGTAGAATAAAAAACTAGTTTTCTTTTGTTGGATTAAAAAGTTCAATTCGGTTTCGGTTAAAATCAAATAGAGTACTGAATATATATTAACAATTTTGGTCCGGTTTTGTTTGGTTTAATCGCTTTGAAACCTAATAGTAAAAATGTGTATGTGTGTGTATTCTCAAGTTAACAGAATTCTTTCTCAGAGAGTTATAATAACGATATATACTGATTAAGACTAACTCGTAAACAAAATAATCAGTAAAATTTGTTATATTTCATTGGAGATTGGGTGGAAGGGGGTCAATTGACATCTCTCAATAATGAAAACAGGGATGTAGAAAGCGGCTGTGGTTGTTGAAAGAAGGAAGGGAAAGGGTAGTGGTGATGGCGGGGTTGGTACGTCTTGGTGGGGGCATTAGTGGTGTGTCTCTACCGACGGAATAAAAAGGGGAATAGGGAAGGTGTAGAAGCTGAAGATGAATGAATAGGTTTTCTTAACAATTTATTGTTAAAATATTTATGTTTGAATGTAAATTTTCTTATACAAACAATAATACATATATGTAAGGAGTTTAAGGGAATGAAAGACATTGATTTATAGAGGTTTAAGGTTTAAGTGGATGTTAACAAATCCACTCTATCTTTTCTTCCTGATCTTCAATCGAGAGTTTACCCCACTAGATTATATCTTTTCTTCCTGATCTTCAATCGAGAGTTTACCCCACTAGATTATCTCTTGACTGGAAGTGTTCATCAATACGATATGTCTCACTTTTTAAAGAAAATGATTACATTAGTCTCACTTTTTAAAAGATGTGTTCATCTTCTCATTATCACTTTACAAGAAAGTAATGATGCTAATCTTGCTATGCTTCAAAGAGGTAGTAACAACCTCTTCCTCAAATCACTAACCCACTTGATTCAAATAACAATAGTAACAACCCACTAATCAAATACACCACCAATAAAAAACAAGAATTACCTAAGTTAAAGCATAATTTATTTTTGTTCTTGGTTTTGATGTTGATCTTTTCTCTTAACATTGGTGTGTTAGAATATGATGGAATTAGAGATAAATATTTTCTAAGTGTAAAAAATGTTAAGAGCAAAAGAGGTGAAGCAAAATGATATGAGAGGATTCTATTTATAACCAAAACACAAAATTACAGAGGTGAGGAATTCCAAAATGGTGGTTTCTTGGGCAATCACTTCAACGACCTCTTGACAGGCATTAACACATTTTTCTTGTTGTGAATATGATGATTAGTCACATTCACACTTTTAAACCCTTTGTCACATGTCATCTCTATATTTTAAGTTCATGAAAGAATAAAAAGTCTTACATACATCGGAAAGAGCTTTAAATAGAAAATAGAAAGATTAGTAACAAAATTTATTTTTTTTAGCAAGATCCAATCTTCTACGTCTTACAAGCAAGATCTCTTTTATCGGACTGATGTGAGTGTATCGGAATGATATTTCAAGTGTTTAAATGATAAATATTAAGTATGATCACTCGTATTTATTCATTTAATTATGCTGAATAGGTTAACTAGAAGTTTGAAGTGATTTTGTAGGTAAATAACCAAGTTGGAAGCTTACATGATGAAACAAGATATCGGAGGGGTCAAGAAACAAAGATTCAAAGTGCAGCAGAAAAGCTCCCACCGTAGCCTACTGTAGCCACCGTAGGCTATGCCAACTTTGGTTTTAAAACAGCAGAAACACCCTAGCATAGGCTACTCTGGCTGGTGTAGCCTACGCCAGGGCCTTCGTAGAACACCTATAAAACCGCGTTTTAGTTATGTTTCACCCACCACTTACCCCCCATTCGACCTAGGATGATTTAAGACGAATTTTGGGAGTTCCTAGGCTTGAAATCATCATTCCACATCTTTCAAACAACATACAATCATCAATTATGCAATTCAACAACGATTTTGAAGACCATTCAAGAACGATGAGCGGCTAATCTTCTCGTGATCTACTTCGGGTAATAGGTTTTGTGTGATTAGGTTTTTGTTTGTGTTTGACTTATATTGGGATTAAACTTTAGAACCCATTAAGTTCTTTTATAAGTTTGACTCGTGTTTTGATTATTTAAACAATTGTTTTTGTTAACCTTTATTTGAATATTATATGATGTTGCGCGAATTGTATGGTTGTAAAGTTTTGGTTGATAATTGAATTAGTATTGTGTATTAAGAACCATTAAGTCTTGATTATCGATATCACTTTATCATTACACACATAGAATCCCCGTTAAGGATTTTCCATCAAGTTCGACTAAACGATTACTGAGAACCAAACCTGGATCTCGAAGTGGATTATTCTTTCTCATAATTGTCTTCTTAATCAAGTTTACTAATTTGCAATTTGTTTTCTTAGTTAATTTCTTAATCATTCCAAAATCCAATTTTTACAGCTAAGAGGCAATAATTTAAGTAATTTGATAATTTGGTTAATCGTTTCTTATAAACCAATTTACAACACACCGACCACTAATTCCATGAGGATCGACAACGCCACTTACTTTAACTAGTTTAAGGTGAATAGGAACATACATTTTATATCTTATTTTATTGATACTTTGACATCGATCATGGGCATACTCAAGTTGGTAAATCACATCCACCAACTATATAATCAAAATCCCATTACATTAGAACTATTTGTTTAAAACCATTTATGAGATTTAGTTCATGTATTATAGTTATTATATTGGTAGACATTTTTAGTTATCTTGAAAAATCTGTTATATGATTTTGATCAGTTGATTTAAAACTTTGTTTTTGTATCTCTCCTAATTCCAACATATAGTTTAACCTTTGATCTTCATATGTCGATGACGGTTTAATACTTTTAATACTTGATCAAAGCTTTGACATATTGAATTCGTTTTTATTCTTTCATAATTTGCTAAATGTGTTCGAACATGCATGTGAATTGTGATATATGCTTATTCTTAATTTGCAACTTGGTATCACAACTCACAAGACACAATTCAAGTTATTATCAAATACAGAAACCTAAATCAATGTTAATCCATTTGATAATACATTGTTATCCCGATAAAAGGTTTGTGACAATTTTGTATCTTAACCAAAGAAATAAGGGCATGAGTATTATTTAAAAGTAAATTACGGTTTTGTCCATATGCTATGTAGGGGTGTTCAAATTCGATACGAATTTCGGATATCCGAAAATTTCGGATAGTGAATTTCACTATCCGAATCCGAATCAGAAATTTCGGATATCCGAAATTTCGGATTCGGATTCGGATATCCGTTCGGATATCCGAATTAGAAGAAAATTTGTATTATTTAATAAATTTATAAAAAAAAATAATTTTTATTGAAGTTTTTATCGGATATCAGAAGTTTTTATTAAAATGTCCTAAATATCTAAAAATATATGAAATATTTAATTAATATTTAATATTTTTAAATTTTTACAAAAATATTTTGGATATTTCGGATATTTCGGATATCCGAAATATCCAAAAATTCTGAAAATCACTATCCGAATCCGAATCCGAAATTTCGAATGTCCGAATTTCGGATTTTCAGATATTTCGGATTCGGTTTCGGATTCGGATATTTTTGAACACCCCTAGCTATGATTAGAGTTGTCACTTGAATTTGATATTTTTAAAAGACATTGTAGTTTTCTTTTTCTTCATTTTTTTTCAATATCAGCCCATATAACTAACACGTTTGTATATTATGTTAAAATTGGAGTGATCTTACGAAGCTACCCTTACCACATGAAAACTAATAAAGAAAATAAAAACTACCCTCTTTCTATACTCTCATTCTCTCCCGCCAACCTAAAACATGACTACCAGTGACGATCATTTTTCTCAAATCTGGTTCATCTTCCTCAAATCCACCTCTCTCTACAAATTTTTACAATCTCAAGTGGAGCCTACTCTTACAATAATCGATGTCACCAGACAACATATAAAAAAACTTTAAAAACCTAAAAGTTTAAACCAATTATACAATATGCAATGAATTAATCTTTGTAACCCCAATTGGAAACAATTGGGTAAAATTAAACTCTAACAAATGAAAAGAGATAAAAAGGATCCATCAATTGTATGTGAATCTAACTATTTTTTCAAATTAGATCTGCAATGATACTGTTCAAACAAAAATCAACTATGGTGACACCGCCATTTTGGATACAACCAACCGAAAGATCATTTCCTTTTTCCTTTCATGAACCTTGGCCTTTTTTAGATGTGACAACTATAATCAATGGGTCACGACGAAGATTAACCATTTCGGATAATGCAACTGTAATCAATTGATTGTATTCGTGCGACTGTAACCAAAGAGCATAAAGACAAACTACCAGTCACTATGTTGAGGATACATCTCCAAAGTTATTTAAATATGAGATGTTTATCGTGTTTTAGAAATTGCTACGTAGTTACACGCACTATTAGTATAACAGATATGTTAATTTACTACCCAAGCCATTAACTATCACACGAATAAATACCTATGCGATAAGAATCGACAGCCTAGACAACTACCACTATAGCCCTTCTTTTAAAAGAAGGTTACGCGTAACTATATTAGTGAACTCACAAACTTTTTACCCTTGGCACAAAATTTGTATTCCATATAAACATTATTTAATTTGACATTAGTTATACACAAAACCGTGTGGGGAGAGTGTTTTTGTACATAATTAAATCCCACTTTCCTTTGACACTACAAAGACCAAACAACAGTCGTACAGAACCATAGAGTCATTGTATTATATTTTGTACACAATCCTTTTACAGATCATACATACACTATCATACAAATTTAAATAATTTATCCCAATTATTATTATTCCTACTCTACAAGGGCATTTCCGTCTTTTCACCCTTTCAACATGCATCACTATATTGTACCGTACAACACTCCACATAACATATATTCGAACCAAAAATAATTTAATTTCTGCAAATTGATCACCGAATATTATCTCCGGCGACCGGAGATCATCGACTCACGGCGGCGACCGGCGGTCGTCTTTCATATTGCGGAATGACACCGCTGGAGAACGCGTCGGTGGCGGCGATAGGGGAGTGATTGTGGAGGAACTGGCGGACGATGGTGGTTCCCGGCGCCGTCACCACCTCCGACCACGCGTCGTCGGCGGAGCTTCCGGTGAGTTCGAACACTTTAGTGGCGTCAATCCGGTGAATCTTCCACCCTTTAACGTTAATCAGACGATGAATCTTTCTCAACTGCCGACATGCAAGTGTGCATGTGTTGATCTTCACTTCATCAATGGCGGATGATAGCAATTTCAATCGGGTCTTCTCGTCGGAAGAAGACGAATATTCCGATCGGAAAAAGGAATCGAACTCCGGTACTCCGATAGCTCGTCGGATTCCGGTGGAGTAATCGGAGTTCATGGGGTTGTACAACTTCCGTACTTCTTCCACCATTCCTCCGGCGACCATCCGATCAACTCTATCGGAGACAAACCGGTGGAGCACCGGCATTGCGACGTCGACCCACAAGAAACACACATCATATCGTGATCGGAAAGTGTAGTTCCGATCATCGATCAGTGATTCGATGAAGGAGTTTGATCCTCCAGCGATGATGGGGAGTTTCCCTCTTCCGGCGATGGATTTCACGGCGAGTGACGACGTTCTGACGAAGTCTCCGGCGGTAAAGTCGTCGTCGGGATCGGCGATTCCGATGAGGTGGTGGGGAACGCCGGAGCACTCGTCGTCGGTGATCTTGTTGGTGGTGATGTCGAGCCCTTGGTAAACCTGCATTTTATCGGCGTTTATGACTTCGGCGCGGTGGCGCGTGGCGATGTCGACGGCGAGTCTTGATTTTCCGGCGCCGGTGACGCCCATAACCACCACAACTTTTTCCTTCTGCGGCCGTCGCCGGAGTAAAGATAGTTTGATGGGTATTTGCAGTAAAGACGCTTGAGCTTGTTTACACATGATCATCATTGTCACCGTCGTTTGTGGCGACAGACGGCAGCGGACGACGGCGGTTGACGGTGGTGGTGAAGAGTGAATTAGCCGGAAGATATTTGAATTGTTGAGGGTTTTATGGTTTTTGTGAGTGATGTGGAGGATAACACTTGTGTAGGGTTTATTTATAGTTGAAAGATGTTACTTTTGGACTTAAAGGTTGCAAAGATGAAGGTTCGTGAGGTGCATCTTGTGCATATTTTATGAATTGAAGTTGAGTTTGGTCTAGCTATAGTTTACTAGAAATATACTATATCTTCTAGTTTGAAAAGAATAATAAAATTGTTTGGGTGTTTTGGATTGTATAGGATTAACTTATTAATAAGAATTTAAGAGTAGGTTGAATATGAGAACAATATATTTTATATACATTGGTAAGTCTTGAGGATTTTATAGAACTTTTTTTTAACTATACTTATTGGTTGTAACTTTAGTGATGATGAAAATATGAACAAAGTTGTTTATAGTTTGAAGTTTCTAAACGGTTAGGGTTGCTCAAATAGATTCATAGAGGTGACAAGCGTGACTTCGTTTTGAGAAGCTTGTAGGTTGATTTTGGGATACAAGAGTCGCATATTAACATTAGTATATTATAGTCAATTTAAAACATGTTACTTTTTGTCAGGCAATTCCCAACCTGTTTAGTTATAGTCAACTTGAAACATGTTATTTTTTGTTACGGCAGACAATTCCCTACCTGTTTTGTGGCATGATTAATTATGTTAATAAAAAATATATTTCTTATTTTTTACATTTTTTAAAATAATTAAAATTAGAAGACTAGACTCTATTATTTCACATTCATGGTTCACAAAAACATATAAAACATTATAGGCAAAATATTTAAGTAGTTAAACAAGTATTCTGCATGTTTGATACGTGACTTCTGCTCATCATCTCTAACCTGTTAAACATGATAAGACGTGTTTTGTCACCCCTGCTTTTAGTCTACTTAATTAATAGAACACGTCATATGTACCACTTTTATTAATTTTTTAACTTAAAACGGGATCAATAGTAAATAATAACCACAATCATTGCTTGTCAACACTACTTACTCGTTTTTAACAACGACGTCCATCATCACCATTAGCACCATCGCAGTCGCCATCACTACCTTCTACACTGCTCATCAAGCTATTCAACATGACCTTTTCAATAATTTATTTCTCAAGTTGAGAGTCATGAATTTCTTCAATTCTTGCATGATATGTCTCCCTCAATTGTTGTTTTTCTTATTTCACCCCAACAACTTGGGTTCTTCATTGGTGGATCAAACAATTAGGTAGTGTTCGTTTCAAAGAATGGAATGGAATTTGAATTGGAAATGGAATTTGAATTGGAAATGGAATTTGAATTGGAATTTAGAAAATCCTACTTAAATCTCATAATGTGTTTCGGTTGTTATAATTATGAATGGAATTGGAATTTAAAATTATAAAATGACATAATTATCCTTTTAATCAAACAAGTCTACATATTGGCTCAAAATACAAAAATAATGGTGATAACCCCGACCCCAACCCCATCCACCATACTAAACCTTCCACCCCACCCCACCCCACCCCACCCCCACCCCCACCCCCCCCCCACAACATCCGTAAAGCTAAAACTATATAACAATAAACATGATTAATGATTAACAACAACAACAATTAGGGTTACTAACTTACTATACGCAACGCCACAATCACACAATGACACAAATCAAAACGAATCACCGTCATTCAACCCATCAATCCGAATGCGAATCGGAGAACGAATCACGAACTCCCAGATCGTAACAAAAAAACCCTCCGGCAGCGGCGGAACTCGCATCGGAACCGTAATACGACTCATCGTCATCATGATCGTAGTAATAATAATACGATTCAGGAGGAGAGGGAGGGAGACAGAAGAAGTTCCAAACGCAAAGCGCAAAACGACCTAACTGTTGAAGGGGAAACAGATGACAAGATCTAGCAACTCTTGGCTGCTGATGCAGTCGGAGATGCAGGCGATCGACTGCCACACGTCGGCGGAGACGGTGGCGACGGTGGCCACTAGGACGGTGTTGAAGACCATCTGCGATTCTCATCTTCTCTATGGTTTTTATTTCACAATAAGGTTATTATGGTAATTTGCCATGAATTCCTGATGTTTTTAAAACAATCCCCCTAAGTTTGGAAGGATTTCGAATCCTCTAATTTGAAGGATTTGGAAGGATTTAAATTCAATTCCAATCCTTCTTTTGACGAAACGAACAACATAAGGAATGGAATCTACATTCCAATTCCATCAGAATTCCATTCCATTCCATGAAACGAACGCACCCTTAGGGTGGAAGTCACTCGAATAACTCCAAATAGGAGATTGTTCGAGTGCCATAGACAAGTTTGACAACCTATAGTTGTCACCTTTGTCAAACCGATGTTCATTATGCCAATAATTGCCCTAATGGCCTAATCTAACCAATTTTTCTCACTAAACTACATTTATCAATTCCAACTTGGCTCATGCTTTCCATGTAAACGTTATCAACCTTTATGCATACTGGTGTGTTGACTCCAGGGTAATTGCCTACATGACACTTTTTTAATAATGTGTTTTCTTCTATCCCCAGCTCACAATGCCGAATGTCAATTACTAAGGCATCTACGAACCGATGACCATGCCGACCTAACCACTCACATGACTTGCTAGTTCAACACTGTTTTCTACTTCCTTTTAGCAACCAATTTTGCCGCCTTTGGCTCATTTTCAACTTATGATCACTCAGTAATAAGCGTGTATCTTTAAAACCAGCCATATAACATTGTTCATCTTGTTACAAATGGGCTACATCGTGTTTTTTTTTTCCCTTACTAAAGAGCATAAAGGTTTCAAATCAGCTTCTAAAATCCCCTATTGGCTTTAAATTATACATGAGATAATGAAGACTTACATCAAAATCACACTGGAGATCTTAATCCACAACCACACTCTTACACTATTGTGGGGTCCAATGGGTTTTTCGCACTAAATTTCATTCCAATAGTTTAGCTAAAAGGGTGAAAACTCGTCCAGAGACATATGGCTTCACCCAATGCTAGGCTTGTATTATTCTCACATATTTAGCATCATTATCAATGCATCAATGCTATTACTCTTTTGTAGTCTTATCACTATACTTCACAATAAATTAGCTATAAAGGATCTTGGCAAGTTTAGTTATTTTTGATCTTGAGATAACCTACACAAATAACGATTTCTTCCTTAGGCAAGCCAAGTATGCTCATGATGTTATTACTCGAGAAGGCTTAATACACTCAAAACTTATGGGCACCCTCTTGGCGCAAAGAACGTTTTTTAAGCACTTCCTTGATCCGACACTATATCCTTCGCTTGTGGGTACACTTCAATATCTTGCCATTGCGTGACTATCTCTTCTATGGTAAATCAAGCTAATTAATTTATTTAGCTCCAACTATTTCCTAGTTTTTTAGTTTGGTAAGCGTATTCTCAAGTATGTTGAAGGGCTCGGTACATTGAAATAATATGATCCACCTTCACGTTACTTCATTTATCTTAGTGGAAATCTCGTTTCATGGAGTGCTAAAACCCAGCAAAACTATGTCTGTGTCAAGTTATGAATCCGAATACCAAGCTATGACTAATACTGTTGTTGAGATTGTATGAATTATTGCTTTTCTCCATAAACTTCATGTTTTGTCTCCTGATCATCAAACACTTCTTTGTGAAAATTTTAATGCCATTGTAATTACAACATTATATTACATATAAAAATTAATATAACATTTGTTAATCATTTAGTAATCAAATAATTAGTCAAAATTTTAAGGCTTGTTATTCATAACAAAACAATAAACTGAAAAAAATTATTAATTTCAAGCTGATAGTTTTTAATAATCCGAAACACAACATAAATACCCAGGCTTCGAGTTTCTCTATCTAACCCGTTTGATTAAAGAGGGTTGTTGGGATTGTACTAAAATTAAACATATCGACTAATCAAACGAATTAAATTTATATGTTTTATAATTTCAATCCAACAACTCTTCTACAACAACCAACTCGTTTGCCTTGTTTACATAAATGGATTACATAACTTGTGTTTGTGTTACACTAATTTTTATGTGTTTATGTTAGAGTTGTTATCCTCGGCACAAATAAATGTAAAAAATATGAACTTTAATTTACTTTTATTAAACTCAACTATACTGATTTGAACCAAGATGGAAGAAATCTTTAAAAAAAGTAAAAGAAGAACATAAAAAGATATTAGATGATACATCAACATGATCATCTTCTACAACACAAAAAATAAAAATCAAACTTTGAAACTCAAAAGAACTATTGTGAAGACTAAGAACTCTTACCAATTAACATTGTTTGCTTGTGAATTGTTTAACGTTCAACATAATACACACTAACTAGACTTCTAATGATAAAATACTTTCACTAGAATATAGTATATTATTGAGTTGTCATACTTTTAACAATTATGTTTTGATCCATTAATTACAACCTAATAACACTTCAACCCAAGCATGTAGGGCTAACCCACTTGGTAGAGGCTTTACCTGTTAGAGAGGAGGTCCTGGGTTCAAACCCAGATATGATATAACTTGGTGTAATTTAAGAGTAGTAGTATAGATTTGTCGTTCAGAAAAAAACACTTCGACCCGAACCCTTTAACCATAAAAAAGAGACATTACACATTTCCCTTTGCTAAAGTCATTAATTGCATATTTAACAAAGTGAAAAAATCAATTATATAATTTTCATTTCTAAAACATATATATATATATATATATTACATATTTACCCTTTTTAATCATATACTGAATGTTATTCTACTTGTATTTTCACTAAAGTATTTTAACACATTTCACTTACTATCAATTATATATCTACTCAAGTTCAATTCTTCTGTATAAATAGAAACAACAATATTACATTTCATTTTAAACTTCTTTTCAAAATAACATTAATCGATAATCAATATTATCTATATATACTACTATATAAAGCAAAACTTTAGGACACAAGTGTAATTTTATAAAAAATAAATAAATTAAACACCTAATACAACTTCTTAAGCATTAGATACAAGTGTTCTATATTTTACATCGTATTTAATAAAC
Organism: Flaveria linearis; assembly: GCA_024085815.1. Taxonomy (NCBI): domain Eukaryota; kingdom Viridiplantae; phylum Streptophyta; class Magnoliopsida; order Asterales; family Asteraceae; genus Flaveria; species Flaveria linearis. Next base: position 18,729,874 of record CM044003.1, read on the forward strand.
TTCTTCTAATTAATACATTAATTAATCCATATTATTAATATATTATTTAATAGTATGAAATTATTTAGTTCATTATATTATATATTATATTATTTATAATGAGTAAAATGTCATTTTCGTCTCTAACATTTCGTTGAATGTTCATTTCAATCTAAAAACTCTTTACTTTTGTCATTTTAATTACTATAGTTTACCAAGTGTTGTCATTTTTATTCACTCCGCTAACTCCGTTAAGACCTCCGTTAAATGCAAGAGAAGTATAGTATTTTCAATACCCTAATTATCCAATTAAAAATAAATTAAACAATTAATGTTTGCATAAAACTAATAGATACATGAAGCGACTAGTGAGACCAGGTGTTTCGGTTTAAAAGCTTCAATTAACTTTAACTCATGTTGTTCAATTGAGCTCTGCTATGGGATTTTAAATAATCTTCACATTTTGTTTGAACATGTACAATTATTCAACTGAGGTATGTTATTGTCCTATTTTGTTTTATTGAGCTTTGCTGAACAAACGTGACAGTAGCATACCTCAATCAAACAAAGTGTGACGACAACATACATCAATCCCACAACGATACACGTTCGAACAAAACATGATGTTGATTGAAATCATACAGCAGACCTCAATCGAATATCATGGGTTAAAGTTAATCTAAGCTTTTAAATTAAAGCGTCTGGTCTCACTAGTCGTTTTAGTTTTTTAGTTTTAGTTTAATATTAATTGATTACTTATTTTAATTGGATAATTAGGGTTTGAAAAACACTAAAATACCCTCATATTTAACGGTGATTTTAACAGTGTTAGTGGAGTTGATGAAAATAACAATATATGATAAACTACAGTGATTAAAATGACTAAAAATGTTTTTAAATTTAAATGGTAAATTTAATAGAACGTCAGAGTCGAAAAAGGCATTTTACTCATTTATAATACTTTAAATTAACATTTAAATTACTAAAAAGTATTGTATTATTTGAATACTTACTATATAATTATTAAATACTTTTATAATATATATATATATACTAATACTTTTATAATATTTAGTATATATATATATATTATAAAAATAATAATAATAATAATAGTAATAGTAATAGTAATAGTAATAATAATAATAATTAAAATTTATAAATAGGTATAAATTTATTTAAATATTAACTATATAATAATGATGATAATAAAAATCTATATCTATATTATCTATACTATTATATAAAACATTTTATGATAACACACTTGTAATTTTACCCAAAATTTAAGACACCTAATATAAGTTTTAAACATAATGTACAAGTGCTATATATAATAAACCCTAATTTGCCAATATTTAATAAATTTCTTCCAATTAATACATTTTTTAATATACATTCACTTTAAGTATTATCTTATTTATATTATTTTTAAATTAATATTAAAATATATACATTTATTATTTATATTTTTATAACTTAATACTATTTTGTTTAAGTATTATTTTTTAAACAGTTAAGTATATAATCACTAAATATTTACATATTTATAAAAATAATACCCATTTATATCAACGTTTAAGACAAGTAGGAAAAGAGACTCGATAACACCCGTCGTATTATTATATAGAACAAATATAAAAAATTATAAATAGTGAATGTATATGTTTTCTCAATATTACCATAATAATTTTATTTTCTTCAAATTTATTAAAAAACATAATTTTTTTTATAATTTTACATTTAAACCTCTAATGAATATTTTAAACTAACCACAACACTTTCTCTCCTTTTTTTCCAATTGATACTTACTCATTTTTCTTTTTAGAATTGTATAGTTAAGTCTCCGAGTAATGCCAAATTTATATTTAATCACCTAATTTTTTGTTAAATTTTATATTTAAATCTTTGAGTTATGTTAAATTTTCTCTTAATCAATTTATAATAGAGCTCAATTATTATAGGAAATTCATTATTTGCGCATTCGCTATTTTTCTTCTCTTTTTTGAGGTATTTACCTCTTTATAATATTTTCTGCTAACTTTTTTATCAACATTTTGCACGTAATCTTTTCTCTGTGGTTAGTACTAACGTATAAATCATCATAATTAATTATTTTAACTTTTATAGTCCCTGCTGCATAGCTCGGGTCACACCCACTAGCATATCCTAATAAAAAATATAATTGTTAAAAGTTTTGAACAATTTAATAATAAAACATTAATATGTAAAAATCCCTAGTAAAAACAAGGTAAATAGTCATTGGATAACAATGAAATATATATGTTTTAGAGATGAGAAATATGTGATTGATTTTTAGCTTGGAGAAATATGTAATTTACGGTCTTAAGAAGGGAAAATATGTAAAAATATAAAGAAGTTGTATGTTTTAGTGACACATATACATTAGATGATGTGTATACACCACTTATGGGAATGTCTAAGGTTCAATCTTCAATCTTAGCAATTGTAATGTATATATAAAGTGTGTTTAAGAGTATGATAAGTTTATCGTTTTAAAAGAAAAAAAGACAATTTGAACACACAGTTGTTGTGAAAGTTGTGACATATTTAATAAAGATCTTGCAAGCGTTATCAATAGATCTTGCAAGTTATAGATATCAAATAAAATATAGTTAGGATAATAACAACCAACATGTATGTTGACATTTTATTTTAAGTTTAAATAATGTTCCACCATGTCTCTTGTTGGATGATGTAATCCAATCCGTTTCTTAGATCCTACATGTCAATTACTACATGGTGCTCAACAAACTTAGATTTTGAACTTGTGTGTTTGGAAGCATCAAACAAAGTATTGTTAAATGTCAACATGGAATCCCGCGCGAGTGAATCAGTTCCTTCAAGTTCACCCGCTTATAATTAAAAAGAATACACTATGAGCTTGTATCACCAAAAGGATAAAAAATGTAAAAGTGAGAGGGTCTGGTGTGACCTATTGAAACTGGTACTGGTTCAACCATGACTGTGCCACGTAACATATTATAGTTAAGCTAAATGATGTGACGATTAGTTTTAAACATTAAATCATGTTTAGGGTTGTAAAACGCATTTAAATCTCAAGATTTGGGATAGAAGAGAAGCTTTAAGCTTATAATATAAAATGTTAAACGCTTCCACTAACTTCAAACATACTTTATATACGACATGTTTTAGTTTTCTTGTTATTACTCCTTTGCAAAAACTTAATATCTCAACGTCTTTCCAGAATTTCTGTAACTCTCTTACACACACTTTCTATCTAGATGTTCTTCCTTGAATAGCAAACAAACGTACGTACTCAACATATCTCACTTCATAGAGTGCGAAATAAATAAAATGATAGATCATATATCTATCTCCAAGTTAAAAAGGTTAAACATTAGTGAATGTAACACCTTCCTATTCCACTTTAGTAAAATAACCAATGTACTAAACAAAATCTCACTTCATACTAGAATGCGAATTGAAATAAATAAAATGATAGATCATATCTCTATCTCAAAAGTTAACAAGGTTAAACATTAGTGAACGTAACACCTTCCTATTCCACTTTAGTAAAATAACCCATAAACTTCGGGTTTAATCCAGATAAACCTCATAGTTAGATCAATATTTCAAAATTGACATTCGAATTTAATAAACTATTTCCAACATAATAATAAAAATCCTTAATTATTAAAAATTTGAAAAAATATTTTCAATCTCTAATAAAATAGTTCATAAATTATAGAGTGGAATCTTAGTTCTCACCTTCACTACTAGAAAAACTGCAATAGATGACGCACAATGCGCGTCATCTTTAGGGTCAGATGACGTGCAAATACGCGTCAAGGAAGGGGTAGTCATAAATGAATGATGACACGCATCCTCCCGTCATCTTCTTATGACGCGCGAAAGATGACGCGCATTTTATGACAGTCAATAGATGACGTGCAATGCACGTCAAGAAAGGGGTAGTCATAAATGACTAGATGACGCACATGTGCGTATCATCTTTGTTATTTTTATGGCGTGCTAAAGATGATACGTAATGCACGTCATAACTTTAGCTGTTTTTTTAATATTTTTTTTTATTTTAATAAATTTACCTGCTGTTTTATAAAACAAATTGTCGAATAACACTAAAAGTGAAATCCATTTAAATACCAACCAAATTTACAAAAGTTGTTAAATAATATCAACTACAAACTAAATACAAGTTCAAATTCATTGCAATACAAATACAAATACAAGTTCAAATATTTAAATGCAGACCTACATATAAATAAAATTCGATACGTAACGCGACCAGTGTTCACGAACTTCATCCAAATCACCATCGGTGTATTCATCTTTACCTCCTCCAACCTAAGACAAAACCAATTTAAGCAAATTAAACTTGTCAATTTGACCAAAACCGCTTCCACCAACCTGACCAGTTTAAGATAAACAATCTCAAATACTTGACTAGTTTATTAGATCATGTGTATGTATATAGACAGCCATACATGTGTATGTATACATAACCAGTTATACCGGAATTCACCAATTATCAGATCATGTGTATGTAGATAAGAATTCACCAATTATCAGAATTTACCAATACTTTTACTTACTAACTATGGTAATTTACTTATAAAAAACTCATACATAGATAGTCATATTCAATAATAATATCATCCACAAAGCAACAATGGTAAATATATTATAGGATGGTTTACTTATATTGCTAAGATGTTTCAAGATCTAATAGAAACTTACCTTGTATATGGCCTGCAAAAATCCCTCTCATCGAAAGGATAGCTGCTCGCACGCTTAAGAGAAGCTAAGAGGAGTAAACATTAATAGGCATATGAATAACATATAAATATATGAACACATTGTTTGATTACATGTGTGAGCTCATATATATATGAATAACATATATATATATATATGAGAATCTAAGAGAAGCTAAGAGGAGTAAACATTAATAGGCATATGAGTAACATATAAATATATGAACACATTGTTTGATTACATGTGCCAGCTCATATATATGTTCAGTTTTTATGCATCAAATGACATCCAGTCAACTTGCAACATGACAACCATACCTGGATTTGGAAGTTGTGCCACTGCTTTGCTTAGTTGAAGCTCCTAAAAATTTTTAGACAATCATATCATATAATTTGTTCAAAGAAACAGAAGAATAAGTAAGGATTAATGTGCTAAACATCAGACTAGCCTTTTAGAATAGAAGTAGATGGTTATACTAAAGTAAGTTTATGAGTGTCACTGATGTGCTCCAAATTATATATAAAAACACTATCAAAAGCACATCAATTGTTCCTTAATATCTTCCTTAAAATGATGATTATGTACTTAAAATCGTTTAATTGTGTTTTCAGGTGTTGTAAAGGGAAAGATGGACAAAAGAAGCATATTTGACAAGAAATTGAAGAAATCCAAGCTTTCAATTCCAAGCATGGGGTCGTGCCTCACTAAGCATGCCTCCATGCCTTGCCTGAAACACACCCCGTGCTAAATTTGGCACACCTCCATGTTTGGACATCTGACTGGACAAAAAATATTTTCCCTAAAAGTGAACACGAGGCCGTGCCCCATAAGGCACGGGGCCGTGCCCCACCTCAAACACGGGGCCGTGCCCGACAAACTCTACACGTACGAGCCGACCAACTTCCGTAAGCATTGTACTAACACGGGGACGTGCCTTTTAGGCATGGGCCCGTGCTTATACACTCCAGAAAGCCTATAAATAGAGGCCTAAGTTTAACATTTTGGGAAGCTTTTGGTGGGGTGTTACTCTGAAGAATTCTCTCGGGAATCAAGTCTTGAAGACCATTTGAAGGCTCGGGAGGTGCATACAACACTTGGAAGAAGTTCAGGATTGTCTAAACATCATCCATTGTGGATCACCGGTTTAATTGTTCTATTTCATCGATGAATTCATATCTATATTCTATGTTGTTTGTTGTTATATTCAAGCTCATCATGAGCTAAACTCTTATTATCATCCTAATTGGATAAAACTTACGTAATTTGTGATGAACTAATGGTGTGATATATATTGTGTTAATGTTATGGTGGTCTTGGGAAAACTTTGATGGGTAGCACCTACATTTGAATGGAAAGTTATAAACTTATGATTTGTAAATGTGATTGTCATACACGGTTGAAAAACGTATGATCAACTTTTGTTCATAACAAATATATGGCTAATTAACTAGAGATGATTATTAGAAATCATATACCTTAACTTTCTGATCATTTACGGGTTCCCTTTTATTAGTTTTAGAAATCTACAGTAATTGTTATGGTTTTCTAAAACTAATGGAATGTTGGAAAGGAATCTGATCAACTCTCTTCTAACATTAAGTTATGTTTTCAGAAATCGTATGTCGAAAAGGACACAAAAGATTTCCTACATTACTAGGGCTTTGACCTAAGCAGTAAATCTCAATCTGACATGGTCTTAGTCACTACGGAGCGGATGGACGAGAAATCGCGCCAACTTATCTTTATAAACATTAACATAATTACTTTATTCAGTATCTTTAATCACACCACCACTTCATCACATTTACATAGGTGTAATCTAATTAGGATGATAGCCTTTATCTCCTGATTTTAAATCCAAAAGTTTCAACTTTGTTTTACTTTATTTTTTATTATTACTATTTATAAAACCCTAAAAACCCTAATTTACATCAATGCCACTTATCATTTTCCTAAACGGAAATCAAATCTGATAGTCAATCATTAAGGTTGTTGAGTAGGGTTAGTGTGTCCACGGATTGATACTCGGTTCTTACCATCATTATATTACCTCACGATAGGTGAACTTGCCTTTTGTGTGTGTAGTTAGTAGTAGTAAAACCTTTTAAAACTGAATCTATGGGAAAAATCTTTATCAAAATATATATACTTTCACACCGCATCAAGTTTTTGGGGCCGTTGTCGGGGACACACGACAAGTTTAAAAGACAATCTAAATTTTTGACTATCCTGTTTATATCTTGTTAATATATATTTGTTCAAATTTATTTTAATTTCATAAATAGTTTTCTTAGTTAGTTTAGTTACATTTGCCTGATTCATTTTAAGCATTAGTTAGTTTATGCTTCCTTAAGTTAGTGTATGTCCCACTCGTCTAGTCCTGAATTTGTTTCGCCTCTTTCGGAACTCGAATGACTTTTCGACAAAGGTTACGTGAGAGACCATAACAAACAACAACAATCATCGAATAAGACATCTCGAAAGATACACCATCCAAAGAAGACATGGCTAACCAAGACGAGGAAATAAAGATGACACACTATGCAACACCGTCAATCAATGGTTATGAGTCTAGTGTTGTCCAACCAACAATAGCGGCCAACAATTTCGAGATTAATTCTAGTATTATCCAACTCTTAGAAAACTCTGTTCAGTTTCACGGATTGCAAGACGAAGACCCTAACGCTCACATCTCACGATTCCTTCGTATCTGTGCAACTTTTAAAATCAACAACTGTTCAGACGATGCTATTAGACCACGACTTTTTCCATTTTCACTTCGCGGCCGAGCCATTGACTGGCTTGATTCACTTTCGCCTGGTTCCATCACCATATGGGCGGAAATGGCTGAACAATTCTTGTTGAAATACTTTCCACCTGATCGCACTGCCAAACTGAGAAGCAGCATCACAAGCTTTCGCTAAGATGATGATGAGTCATTATACGCAGCATGGGAGTGATACAAGGTCTCCTTTGGAGATGCCCACATCGGACTTGTTCTGTGGCTGCAGTGTCAAACTTTTTACGATGCAATCAGTGGAGCACACAAACAAGCTGTAGACTAAAGTGCGGGAGGAGATTTCGGAAGTGTCACGCCAACATAGGTATACCAAGCCCTAGAAAAAGCAGCTAAGAATAGCTTTGCTTATAATCTCTTAAGAAACAAATCAGTTCTAAAGGCATTCATCAAGTAGACTCTGAAACATTAATTGCAGCTCAGTTAAAAGCCCTAACCAAACGATTTGAGCAATTGCAAGCTGAACTAAAGAAAAGTCCAACACGATGCAACACATGCGGAAATTCACACAAGACAACGAATGCCCGTAAGGCATTATGATGGTTGACTACGTAGGAGGCCCAAACAACTCATATAATAACAACTCAAATTGCAGAAGCAATTCGAATTACAGAGAAGCTGGTAACAACCAATCAACATCTGGATTCAACCGAAGGCCACCTTACCAACAACAGAAACCACCATACCAAGGTCCGAGCAGTAGTAACTAAGATCGTGGAGCATCATCAATGGAAGATTTATTGCAGCAATTGTTGTTGCCTACACAAGCCACAGATGAATACATCCGGAAATCTGATCGAAGAAATGAGGAGAGGTTCCAAAGAAACCAGGCTGATATCAAAAGCAACAAAGCATCATTGCAAACCATTGAAAACCAAGTAGGCTTGATAGAACAACAACTATCTGTAAGACCTCAGGGTGTTTTGCCTAGCAATACTGTGACAAACCCTAATTCTCAAGTCAAAGCTATCACCACAAGGAGTGGCAAAACCACTCAAGCTGATCCACCTACATTACAACCCATATTTGAAAAAACTAAACTCAAATTCCAAGTAATGCAAGTAATAAGCAAAAGTAACCTGATATTGTTGAAGAACCAGCCAAGAAATACATACCACCGCCACCCTATGTTCCACCACCTCCATATCCCGGTTGTTGAGACAACAACGAATGGAGGCCCAATATGGCAAATTCCTGGGGTTGTTTAAGTAACTCCACATCAATCTGCCATTGGTGGAAGCCTTAGCCCAAATGCCAAATTATGCTAAGTTTTTAAAGGGTGTATTGTCAAACAAGAAGAAATTGGAAGAGTTATCACACGTAGTTTTGAATGAGGAATGCTCAGCAGTTCTTCAAAATAAACTACCTCAAAAGATTACTGATCCAGGAAATTTCACCATACCTTGCCTACTAGGAAATCTTTCTGTCAGCAATGCGTTAGCTGATTTAGGTGCTAGCATTAACCTTATGCCTTATGCGGTTTTGAAAAGTTAAACTTAGGTGAACCTAGACCTACCCGTATGAGCATCCAATTAGCTGACCGTTCTCTTATCCGAGGGGCATCGTTGAAAATCTCCTAGTTAAAATCGACAAATTCATGTTTCCCATTGATTTTATGATCCTTGACATGGATGAGGATAAGAATGTTCCTCTCATCCTATGTCGACCTTTCTTAGCAACTACTCGAGCCCTCATCGATGTTTGCACCGGAAAACTCACGCTCCGATTAGATGAGGAGGAGGTAACATTCGACATAGGACAATCCATGAAACATCCTCAACATTATGATAACTCACTCATTATATTGATGTTTGCGACTCAATTATAAGCTGTCATCTGAAGAACACTCGTCAAATTGAAGCTTGTGACATTCAATTAATAGAAGTCCAAACCACTAAACCTATCTGTGAGAATCAAATCGATCATTCCAGAACTAGAAGTTGATGAAAATCATCTTATTAAGAAGCATTTGAGATCATCAAACAAGAACTAGAACCTAAAGCCAAACCTTCTATTGAAGACCCTCCGGTTTTAGAACTCAAAGAACTTCCGTCTCATCTTGAATATGCTTTTCTTGAAAACAGCTCTCAACTTCCTGTCATAATCTCATCCGTCTTGTAAAATGATGAGAAGAACAAGTTGCTCAATGTGCTGAAGGCACATAAATGAGCAATTGCATGGAAAATCATGGACATCAAGGGAATCAACCTATCCTTTTGCACTCATAAAATATTGATGGAAGAAAAATTCAAATCCGTCATTCAACCTCAAAGACGTTTAAATTTGAGCATGCAAGAGGTGGTGAAGAAAGAAGTAATCAAACTGCTGGATGTCGGTTTGATTTACCCTATTTGTGGTTCACCTTGGGTCAGTCCCTTCCAAGTTGTTCCAAAGAAAGGAGGAATGACTGTTGTAACTAACGAGAAGAATGAGCTCATTCCAACTCGTACAGTTACAGGATGGAGAGTTTGCATCGACAATCGCAAACTCAATGACGCCACGAGGAAGGATCACTTCCCTCTGCCTTTCATCGATCAAATGCTCGAGAGACTATTTGGAAAACGTTCTATTGTTTCCTCGATGGTTTCTCAAGTTATTTCCAAATTCCCATTGCTCCCTAAGATCAAGAGAAAACGACATTCACTTGTCCATATAGGACTTTTGCCTATCGGCGAATGCCTTTTGGATTGTGTAATGCCCCTGCTACAGTTCAAAGATGCATGGTAGAAGCTTTTTACGACATGATCGAGCACTCAATGGAAGTTTTCATGGATGATTTCTTCGTTTTTGGAAACTCATTTAAACAATGTCTTGAAAACCTGGAAAGGATGCTGGTTAGATGTGAAGATTCTAACCTTGTTTTGAATTGGGAAAAGTGCCACTTCATGGTTACTGAAGGAATAGTGTTGGGACATAAGATCTCTCGAGCAGGCCTCAAAGTTGATCAAACCAAAGTCGACACTATTTCCAAACTTCCACATCCCACAACTGTGAAAGAAATTAGAATCTTCCTAGGTTATGCAGGATTCTATCATCGTTTCATGAAAGACTTCTCAAAAATCACACGACCAATGACTCAACTTCTTGAGAAAGACGCACAATTCGTATTTTCCAACGGATGCATTAGTGCATTCGATCTGTTAAAAGAGAGACTGGTCACCGCTCCAATTATGGTTCCCTTGATTGGACGTTACCATTTGAACTCATGTGCGATGCAAGCAATTTTGCGGTAGGATCCGTATTAGGACAAAGGAAAGACAAACAGTTCCACACAATTCACTATGCGAGCAAAACCCTAAACGGTGCTCACGAAAACTACACCACCATCGATAAAGAACTTCTTGCGGTAGTTTTCGCATTTGATAAATTTTGCTCATATCCGATCCTTTCAGAAACAATCATTTACACCGATCATGCAGCCCTTCGTTATCTGTTCAACAAACAAGATGCCAAGTCGAGATTGATCCGGTGGATACTTCTGCTTCAAGAATTTGACAATGAAATTCGCGACAAGAAGGGAGCAGAAAATCTAGTAGCTGATCATCTCTCGTGTCTTGAAGATTCAAGCCCTTTACAAACCGAGGAATTCAAAATAAACGATAATTTTCCTCACAAATTCCTTATGAACATCTAATCCTCAATCGATGAGCATCCTTGGTTTGCCGATTTCGTGAACTACTTGGCAAGTGGGATCCTTCTCAAAGGAATGACTTATCAGCAAAAGAAGAAATTCTTTACTGACATTAAGCATTACTATTAGGAAGACCCGTATCTATTCAGAATCGGTGCAGACCAAGTCATTCATAGATGCGTATACGGAAGTGAAGCAGAACAGATCCTAAGTCACTGTCATGAAGGACCCACATGAGGACACCATGAAGCAACCCTAACAACCAATAAGGTTTTCGACTCTGGATTCTATTGGCCCACAATCTTCAAGGATGCTCATAACAAGGTACGCACTTATGATGCATGTCAAAGAGCAACCAACATCTCGACACGGGATGAGATACCTCAGAAACCCCTTCAAGTATGCGAGGTATTTTATGCATGGGGTATTGATTTCATGGGGCCATTCCCGGTGTCATTTGGCAATCGTTACATCTTGGTAACAGTCGATTATGTCTCAAAATGGGCCGAAACTCAAGCCTTACCTACCAATGATGCATGAAACGTTGTCAGATTCCTTAAGAAATTATTCTCTCGTTTTGGTACCCCCAAGGCTTTGATTAGTGATCGAGGAACCAATTTCTATAACAACCAGCTCGAAATAGCAATGGCTCGTTATGAAGTGAACCATCGCTTAACAACCGCTTATCATCCACAAGCGAATGGGCAAACTGAAGTCACTAATCGAGGTATCAAACAAATCCTTGAGAAAACTGTAGGACAAAATCATAAGGATTGGTCTACTAAGCTAGATGATGCATTATGGGCTTTTCGAACAGCCTATAAGACTCTCATCGACACAACATCGTTCAAACTCGTTTATGGGAAGTCGTGTCATCTACCTATGGAACTAGAACACAAATTCTATTGGGCACTCAAAGCAACAAACCTAGACCAAGTCCTTGCAGGAAAGAATCGGTTTCTACAAATCCATGAACTAGAGGAACTGAGAGAACAAGTATACAAAAACGCTAGGGTTTCCAAGGAACATGTCACACCCCCGCTTATAGCGGAAACACGAGGATGTAACAGACGGGATCGTCATAACACATTGTTAACTTAATAGAGATGCATTAAATGAAGAAAGTCAATGTGTCATGACGTCACCCGACACAAATGGAGACTTGTGTTGCAGTTAGTCAATTCCACGACAAACATAGTCATACAAACCAAATAAGTATAAGTCCCATAACCCGGGAAACAATTGAACATAAGTGAATAATGAAAGTCAAACAACTATCACAGATATCCAATGAGTCTAAGTAGTGCAATCCTAAGGTCGTCGCTAAGGCAGCATCCCTAGCTATCCTCAATGATTGTTACCTGAAAGATATGCTCAAAACGGTCAACAATAATGTTGGTGAGCTTCACAGGTTTGAATTGTAAACATGTATTTAATGCTGTATTGTGTTTGTAGTGGAATACCGTGCATACAGTTATAAGCAAGCAATATCACATACCATGAGTTTTATACAACCAAACCTAATGACGTACACACAGTAATTGTCAGAATATATTCACCCAAGGCTGGATTCCTGGCAGGTGTGATGGTACTCACAAGTAACCATTCGTCAAGGGTGGGGGTGTCAACCCAGTAGTACTACCAATACCTATCCGTTGGTTCCTACCCGGAATTAATGGTTGTAAGAAGAACCACACAGTAACATCATGTATGCTTCAGATAAGTACTCACAAAACAGTATCACGTTGATTCCAAGTATGAAAATTGTATGTATATTGAACAACATTGAAAACTGATGAGCATACTTTTCCCCCATGTTTGTAAAAGATTGAAACAATTGTATAGCATAAAAAGGGGCCACGAAACTCATCTTGATTGCGTTGCAACAAATAAGTGTAAGCACAAAGGATTGAATCCCAATCATGACACGTTGACTTTCTTCATTTAATGCATCTCTATTAACTTAACAATGTGTTATGACGATCCCGTCCGTTACATCCTCGTGTTTCCGCTATAAGCGGGGGTGTGACAGAAAAGACAAGGAAATTCCACGACTCTCATTTAAAGAACACTAAATGATTTCATGTAGGAGAACATGTCTTACTGTATAACTCTCATTTACGTTTGTTTCTCGAAAAGCTGAAATCACGTTGGTTTGGATCATACATGATTAGAAACGTGTTTGGTGCCATCGAAATTGACAACCACGATGGTTTAAGTTTCAAAGTGAATGGACATTGCTTAAAACCGTATAACGATGGACCAACCAAGATTTTCTCGGAGTAATTACACCTCCGCCCCGACGAAGACTAAGTGTAGGGAAGGGTCGTACCAAAGACCCGAAACTGAAACACGACGCCTGTATATAGATTTTCTTTAATTCTTTTAAATTTTTGTAGGACTCACAAGCACAAGCACTGGGTCGTGCACCACTGAACACGTCCCCGTGTCTCCGAAAAAAAAAATTTTCCACGATCTCCGCTGACGACTCTGGAACGTTGCAGGTCAAATTTAAGACAGATTTTGACAAACATGTGGCCGTGCCTAGCCAAGCACGCCCCCCGTGACCACCTTTCATGACCTATAAATAAATACCACACTTGTTCCAAGCCTTCATCATACTCACTTCTGCTTAAAACCTCCTAAAAAGATGAAAGAATCAAGTCACGGAAGTTCTAGTTGGAATCCTGCGCATAAACCGCGTTCTGAAACACGGGAACCGACAACTCAAGAGTACTTCTTCAAGCTACATGAATTGATTAAGCAATTGACTGAGATGAACCTCATTGCATCTCAACGCCTAGTTGAACTTATCCAAAAAGTTCAGGAAATGGGCGAGGAACTCGTCTCTGTCAATCGTCAGCTTGCGGAACTTAGCAACCGCGCTTCATACTATCCCATCCCAAACCTTCCATACAAAATGTGCGGAGGCTTATTTTAGAAGCATTCCGTGATGTGTCATGTGCGCTAGTGCGCGTTAAGGAGTCTGGTTTTATAGTTTCAGATTCCCGGCTTTTAACGTATTATGTAATCATAGGAACTAGTAAAATGTAATTATCACTTGGCTTGTCTTAATGAATTCTAGGACTAATTTCGTAGCTTTTCTGATAATTTGGATGTGATAAAACTTAACAGGGTAAATTGCGTAACACGCGAAAGTGAAAACGGAACAACAAACGACCAAAACCGTACTACATAAGGGGAGCACGCCTCCGTGCCTATGGAGGCACGCCCCCGTGCTCGACAATGAATGACACCATCTGACTTTTTTTTCCAGCCTTTTGTCTTGTTCCCCATCAATTTTGCATGTTAAAAACCGAGCTCATTACCTGCAATGTTCGTATTCTCTTCTATTTTCACCATATTTTCATTTTTCTTTCAACTTTTCAAGAAGTTCTTTCAAGAGTATTGATCAAAGAGCTTAGTGTACTAATTCCTATGATTGTAATGGCCAATTACATGTAGTTAGGTGATTAGGTCTCTAAACAACCGAAATCCTAGCAAATATATATAAAGACTTGTACTTAAACGTATTATGGAATGATGAATGCTTTAAACCTTCTTGTTCATGTTTCTTCTTGAAGTTGATTAGTATTAATTAGTATGTTTAGTTAGTTATTAGTATGTTTTCTTTTATTGTTAACAAGACTATCTTCATAATTCGTGGTGAAATTGTTGTTAATCATGTTCAAGTTACAAGAATTCATAAGTAGTGCTAAACACTATATATATATTTTTGAAGTATCTTGAATTATTAACATGATTAAATAGATACACATGTAAACTTTGGTTTTTCAAGCAAGAAAATATTAAACCCATATTTAATCAAAGTTTTACAATCAAAACCACACGTGCTCGAGTTGAAATTTCACACCTCAAAATATTAAACGCACCCCCACGTTTCAAGAGACACACCCCCATGTTTAACAAATTTTTCTGAAAAATCAAACATGTAAATTGTTTTTAAATGTAAGTTTCACAAAAGGGCGTCATGTCTCTTGAAAACCATTTTTGTCCCTAAAATAGGTGAAATATTCCAAAAATCTGTTTTGTATATTTTAAGTGATTTGTCAAAATTTTAGGATCATGAATCATCCATACTTACAATTTGGAGGAAACCGTGAAAGATGGTGTTGTGACCGGTTGCAAAGGCTCTTGCAAAGGGCTGAAAAGTCACATTTGCAAGCCGATGAGGAAACCTTGGCGGCTGTTGGACAGCTCGAAAGATATAACAATTTAAAGAGTATTTAGTGGAAGCGTTTGTTTTCACAAAATAAACCTTCTGTTTATGAACTAACTCTTGAATTTTTAGCATCTTTCATATTTAGCATGAAAGAATCCGACCCTTGGGATGATGAAGCAGTTACATTCAGACTAGGTGGGCGTTGGCGGAAAACATTCATCGCTTTGTTTGGTGTCCATCTTGGAATATATACAGAACAGGAGATGGAGGAGGATGCAATATCAGGAATGCCAGCTTACCACACATATCCAGACGAGGAGAGTATGGACGCAGAAAGTGGTGCCATGAGAAAGACATTTTGGGAAAGGATTGGAACAGGGGTGTTCAACTCGAGTAAAACCAAGAGCAATCAGATTCGAGACCCGCTGCTGCGTTACATACATCGGTTGCTTAGCCATTCGATAACAGCTCGTGGTCAAAGCGAGGGAGTTGTTAGCTTGAGGGACTTGTTTATTTTGTATCAGTTGCCATGCAACATTGGGTATTTGTTTTGTAATCTGTTTGCCAGGAATGCAACCCATGTTCGGAGAAAGCTGGATTTTGAACTTGTACGAGAGCCATGGGTGTAACACGAAGGGGACCGAAGGAGTAATGCCAGGATTGTTGGACTTAAGCATTTGCACAAGCATGTACATGATAACAACTCTACCAAATAGGCAGCCGAGGTTCATGGATAGGAAGCGACAAATCTGGGATCGGGTAGATCCTGAGTAAATCATCATGGACCTTGATATGCCAACACATCATGAAGAAGCCAGGGCTTCTTGCTCACATGCTGGAGAATTCCCAACCATGTTAGAACTTTATAAAGCAATCCAAACCACCAGTAACCACATAAGGTGATCATTCGAATACGCGCAATAAGTCTTCAACCGAGTCAAAAATCTGCACTCCCTCGTGGATGACCTAAGCAATGATATCACATACATCAGAAACCGAATGTATCATGAGTGGGGGGATATCCCGCCACGAAGCCCTTGAAAAACCGTATCACTTTCAGGGCCCGAGCACATTTGTTTTGTGCCAATCTATCCATTAATTCGTGCCATTTTATTTTCATTTTGCGTGTTTATTGTCACACCCCAACCTTGACGACGGAAACGTCGAGATGTGAGGGTTAAGATCGTTCACAGCCACATAATGCTATTAATAACCCAAATATATATTAATCATAAGTGCCAATTGTACCATTACAATCATAAGTCTCAAAAAGTAAATAACATAACACAAGATGTAACAATCCAATTTATTTTGTTTATTTAGCTAGGTCCATTCCTAGATGTGAAAGCACTTCAAGATATCAATCAAACTTGAATTTGAGGTAACAATCCAAAGTTGTGGGCCTACTACCCACCACGGCATCTTGAATTTGAGGTGGCACCCCTTGATGAATTTCTCAATGTTACGGGGCACAGTGTCCACCATGTGTGGTAGAGGCATACTCAACTCATGATGTCGGGTGGAATAAGCCAAGTGATTCCCACCATCTTGTTTGAGGTTCCAGAACTCCTCCTCTAACTTTTGCAACTCGCTCCTCGGGCAAAACTTTTGGATCATGATATCCTTAAATTCTTCCCAGGGCAACGCCAATGCAACCTCAGTTCCACGGTTTCTCTTTTCACTATTCCACTATGTTAGTGCCCGTTGTTGAAGGACACTTGTAGCATAGCGAACTTTGAACTCATTAGGGTACTCGCTAACGATAAAGGTGTTCTCCATACTTTCAAACCACTCGAGAAGTCCAGTGGCTCCTTCTTTTCCACTAAAACTAGTGGGTTTGCACGAGTTGAAGTGTTTGAAAGTGCAGGTATGAGTGTTCCTTGTTGATTGTTGCTATTCTCTCCATGAGTACCGCTATTGTTCCCATTAGTATTGTTGTTGCTATTAGCCATTAGGGTGCTATTAAGTTTAGCAGCAACCATTTGTCGGGCGATCATTGCTGCAAGTTTACGGTCGAAACTTCCACGCTTTCCATGATGACGAGACATGCTGGATATACAAAAATGAGTTAGCTACGAGAATGAGGATAAAAAAGGATAGTAGTTTAGACAAAGGCAAACTAAGGGTTGTAAGGTACATGGGATGATTCCATTTGGTAACGCATTACCATTTGGAAACATTGACACGTCAAGGTGAATTGACCCATTTGCCTTAGAAACTTGTGTATATCGACCATAGTTTATCACTCATCCCATAAATCCCCAGGTAAGCATAACTAGTCCCGTAGGATTTATGCGAAATGCTTACCTTAGCCCGGAGGCCTTTTGCCAGGAAATACAGAATACAGGTGTCTATGTGTCACACAATATTCCTTAGGTTCATGAAATCAAAACCTTGATGAGATTTATATAGATTAGACACAACGTCTAAAGATCCAAGTCATAAGCATAAGTATACGATTCCACGTGTCGTCGTGAATAAGATTAAGAGGATTCATGATCGGGGAGAGTCAAAGAGTCAAAGATAGGTTTAGGGAGACAGGTAACAATGTTTAGGCAACGCTATGCTAAGGCATCAAATTGCACATAAGAAGACATAGCATTATGTAGCATGCAAACCATATAATTTACAAGATAAAAGTATAATTCTATAAGGTTCATGCATATGCTATAGTCTAGGTCACCATTTCTAATAACCTAAATCCCTATAGTTATGGGCTCTGATACCAATATGTCACACCCCAACCTTGACGACGGAAATGTCGAGATGTGAGGGTTAAGATCGTTCACAACCACATAACGCTATTAATAACCCAAATATATATATTAATCATAAGTGCCAATTGTACCATTACAATCATAAGTCTCAAAAAGTAAATAACATAACACAAGATGTAACAATCTAATTTATTTCGTTTATTTAGCTAGGTCCATTCCTAGATGTGAAAGCACTTCAAGATATCAATCAAACTTTAGCATTTCTTGAAACATGTTAAAAATAAAAGGTCAACAATAATGTTGGTGATGACAGGATCTCAGCCTCTCGGTTGATCAATTAGATTATGTTTGCAGCGGATTTAGCACATTAATTAGCAATTAAAGCAAGAACATAAAAGATATTTCAATTAAAAGCATAAACATAGAGAGAGAAGAGTTCTGCGAAACAATAAATGTTCTATTGGTTGCACGTTTCGGCAATTAAAACAGTATGGTTACCCATCCTTTTATAGGTGGCAAAAGGATGGGTTGATGTCCTTTTTCTGACATCACTGAATATTCAAATTACAACTGACAAAAACATAAAACTACTGAAGATGTCAACAACTGACATCTTCTTACAAAAGTTCCTAAGTACTGACAAAAAGAAACTACTGACACTTTAACAACTGAAGAACATGCTCTTCAGTTGTTTTACAATTACTGAAACAAAATAAACTACTGAAAAAAGAAAAACCACCACAACAACTGAAGAAGACTTCTTCAGTTGTTGTGACAAACTCTGAGTCTTCAGTACTTGGTCTTCAGACTTGGCTTCGGAAGATGTAACAGCTTCGGAAAATATAACAACTGATGACTTCAGTAGATATCATCAGTTGTTGTCCTCAGTCTTTTTCTTCAGACTTTGCTTCGGAAGATAGAACAGCTTCCGAAGATGTAACAACTGATGACTTCAGTAGATATCATCAGTTGTTGTCTTCAGTCTTTGTCTTCAGACTTTGTGCTTCGGAAGAAGATCTTCAGTTCTTTAGTTCTTCAGCTTTTGATACTTCAGTACTTGGTCTTCAGTACTTGAAGTCTTCAGCTGTTGTTCTTCAGTTCTTTGATCTTCAATCTTTGTTCTTCAGACTTTGTCATAACAGCTGAGGCTGGGGCTAATATGCTCTCGAGTCTGACATTCAAGCAAGAGAACACAATAGCTGATGGGAGTCTTCAGATGTTCTCGAGTCTGACATTCAAGCAAGAGAACACTGTAACTGATGGGAGTCTTCAGCAGTTGTTGCAGTGGCATGTGGGACTTAGAGGTTTTCCTGATCTTGGCTCATTGGTTCTTTTGGTCCAACAAACTCCCCCTGAACCAATGCAGCCAAAACCTCTAATTATTGGATGTCCCACTTATTGATGGCATAAAGATTGGTCTATTTCCTTCTAGATCAGATTAGAAGTTGACCCAGATAAGCACTGGCCTGAGAGGTAGTCTCAAGTGTTTGTTTGGCTAAGTATGGATGGGAGCTCTGTCTTGGGGAATTGGACACAGAGCTGTTGTCCCATCCATGAGATCTACCTCCCATGTACAAGCCGGTAGGATTCTCGGGTGTAGGCCTGAAGAAAGATCATCTGCTCTTCTTTGGATAGATCTTCAGGCTCACCATCAAACAATCCCTCCCGACCGTACAGCTCTGAGATGTACTTGACCTGTCTTCCATTTTTGAGCTCAAGTGTTGTGATTTGCCTATATGCAAACTCATCAGGATGTTTACCCTCCAACAACAGGTTGAGCTCATTCCTTTGGAAATTCTCAAGCCTCTTATAGACCAGACCCTTCCTAACCACCCTATTATCTAGCATTGAAAAGGGTGATTGGCCGGCTCTATAGGCTTTCTCGAATTCCTCTACTATTTCCCAGGGTGTTATTACAAAAGCCACAGAGATCACTTCATCTACGATTCTCTTTAGTTGGCTTTTGTATCTCACAGGCATGTCCTTTTTGACTATCCTGTGAGACACCCTTGGGTCAGGCCAAGTTCTCACCCTCTCCTTTTCATATTGAAAGGTTTTCTTGAGGGTGAATAATCTCAGAGCTTCCTTTTGCATATTCATTATAGAGGTGGAAGCAGCATAGCATTTGTCAATGCTTTTCAGCATTTCCTCATCATGTCGCTTTTGCTGCTCCTCCTCTTCTAATTTTACCCTCACAGTGTCCTGCTGTGAGATGGGAGTGATGGTTTGTGATTTGGCTTTGGGTAAAGGTATAACTGCTGAAATAGGCAAGCTA
This sequence comes from Flaveria linearis, assembly GCA_024085815.1. Taxonomy (NCBI): domain Eukaryota; kingdom Viridiplantae; phylum Streptophyta; class Magnoliopsida; order Asterales; family Asteraceae; genus Flaveria; species Flaveria linearis. The sequence goes on from CM044003.1 coordinate 18,750,217, forward strand.
TCCTCCTCATCCTCCTCTTCTTCATCTTGTAGCCTCAGCACCCTTCTCTTCTTCTTCAAGGGTGGATCATTGGCTGCGGGTTTTGGTGGTAAAGGAGTTGGTTTTGTGGGTTGTGGTTGGGTTGTTGGTGTGGGAATGTTGGCAGGCACTGCTAGCAATCTAGATATTAGAGAAGGCTTAGTCTGTTTTGCTAGAAGTGTCCTGTTCCCAGCACCGGCTTCAGAAAGGGCCTCTGCGACCAGTCCCTTAGTGAAATCACCAGCTGAACAGATCTTGGTGGTTATAGCCAAGATCCTGTCCCTGGTCCATGCTTTTACATCAAGGACTGGCCTGCCCAAATACTTCGAAATGAATCTACTCATAACCTCGAGTTTCTTTTGATCCTCTTGGCTATAAGTAGACCATCGGTAGTTTATCTCCCTAGTTTCCATTTTCCTGATCTCCTGATCTAGCAAGGCAGTGTCCTTGTCAAAGCCTTGCTTGAACAGCTGAGCAATGGCAGAATCCATTGATTTGCTGTGTTCAGCATCAGCCTCCTTGACAAGGGCTGCTAGATCAGAGTCAGCCACCATCTTTCCCTCCTCTCCCTTTTTCTTATCAGTGAAACTGAAATCCTTTTGGATGTCAGCCACTTCTATTTGCTCAACCTCCCTCTCTTTCCTCTTCCCTTTCTCCCTCACCTTCCTAGTCTCCTCAACCAACTCCCTCTCAACCACCACCTCTTTCTCTGCCTCTACCTCCTCCTCACCCCTCTTCCTCTTGACTTGCACTGATGTCTCCCCCTTTTTGGGTGCATTGGTTGGGGTTTGACTATCAGCAAGTGCCTTAGAAATGGCAATCTCCACCATGGGTCGGATGTATGTGGGAAGCCTCTCATCAAGGGTTTGAATGACTAAGTCTTTAAGCATAGGTGTGATGAGAGGTAGGGATTTTGGAGGATAGCATCCAACTGCTCAGGGGGTTTCTGACCCTGAGAGCTAGTGCCAGAAACAGGGGCTGGTGGCCGAGTTTGTGGGAGTGGCTCAGTGTTTATGAGACCTTCGGGTGAAGGTGCCATCTGTGGGGTAGTGGTGGCAGATGGACTTCAATCCTGAGTCATTTGAGCAAGCAGCTCTTTGAGTCTGCTTATCTCATCCTCTAGGATAGTGTTTTGAGCTACTACATCATAGAAGAAGCTCAGGTCATCATCAGCATGAGCTGAATCACCTGACCTCCTGACATTGTCAGGATGAACATGTCCTGAGTGTGGCTCAGTAATGACATGTGCCCCTTGTTCATGGTACTGGGGACTTCTGGCCTCCAGATTGGATCCATCATCGGCCATTGCCTCTGGTGAGGTCTTAGTGATGTTACCAGCTGCACCCTGCTCAGATGTTGATGCAGGGGAAGTGGCAGCCTCACCAGATTGTTCTATCTCCCTAGCCACACTGGGAGATTGAACTGATTCTCTGTGCTGTGGGCTCCCATCGGCACTTGTACCCACCCCCTCTTCGGTTGGAGTCTCCCCAGGTGTAATAGGTTTCTGGGGAGAGGGTGGAGTGCTCAGATCGGTCAGCACTTTGGCTATTGCCAATGTTGGGCTTAGTGGGGCGGTCTCATTAGTAGATGGGCTAGAAGCAGTGTGCACATGGGGAGGACTGTGCTCTTCAATGGTAGTCTTCTCAAGTGAGATAGACCCCAGTAATGTGGTTGCCCCTATGTTGGCTACATCAGGCTCCTGTTGAGAGGAAGCCTGTGCGGTTGTGGTGGGTGGAGTCGTGGTACCTGCTGGGAGAATCAAACCAGCAGGCACATCCTGCCTTTGTGTTGCAGGGGCATCCTCAGGGGACTCATCTCCCTGAGTAGCCTTTTTGGGCTTCTTTTTGGCTTTTGGTTTGGTGGGGACTTTGGATTTGGAGGTGGAGGCTGTGGGTTCCTGCTGCGTGGGTTTTCGCAGCCGGCCAGCCTGTTTGAGTGTGTGGTCAGTGTTGTGCCTGGAGTATACCTCGGCTTGAACAGCCATGGCAGGGACCCCAGTGCCAACTAGTCCCTCAGCCTGAAGCTGGTTTTCGATCATGGCCATTATGAACCGTGGATACAAGTTCCAACGATTAGAAAAAGGTTTTGTGGCCATGTCCTTGAGTTCCAAAAATAAAATATCAGTAAAATTTAGAGGTTGTTTCTCAAGGATAGAATACAATACCTGTTGCCACCTTGTGGACATCTGGTCCCACGAAGAGGTTTTAGGAGCCAGACACACGTTCACCATGTGGAAGATCAATCGTTGAGGGTCAGGGAAGTGTTTCTTCAACAAGGTGGAGGCGGAAAGGTTACCCTGGTAGTCGTTGGATGTGAATGAGAGATCCAAGGTACCTTTGGGGTAGGAAGTTGGGTGAGTGGCATCCTCCAGCTCTAGGGTTTGGCGTAGGGTAGCTGTAGTGATAACGACGGGTTGGCCGTTGACGGAGGACCGGAGGGAGACCTCGCCATTCTGCTCTCCGGTTTGGACGGTTACATTTGTCCAAAACTCCGCCAAAGAGTCGGTGTATATAGTGGGGTTCAGGAGAAAAGCCGTTTTGTAGGGTGAGTCGTTCATAAGATCTACGGCTTGGTGGAACTTAGGCCATAATGGCGATTTTGTAAGATGGGCGACACAGTTATGTCGAGGTTTCAGTTGCATGGTCGCCATTAATGGTGTATGGGAAGTTCAGAGGGTTTTTGTAAGATTAGGGCAAGTGGAGTAAATGCTCTGAAGGTGGGGTATTTATAGGGTAGGCCAAAGGTTGAAAGGAAACCACTGAAGGTTTTGGTGTCAGTTATCAGTTGTTGTAACGACTGATGACGTGGTTTTAACCTTCAGTGGTTGTAACATCTGAGGACTTGGTATTAGTCTTCAGTAGTTGAAACTACTGAGACCTTGGTTTTGTCCTTCAGATGTTGTAAACGTCTGAAGAGTTACTGTCAGTCGTCAGTAGTTATGAACTACTGATGATCTAGTATTCTTCTTCAGACGTTAGAACAACTGAAGACTTGGTGTTAGCCTTCAGTAGTTGTAAACTACTGAGATCAGTAGTTGTGAACTACTGAAGACATGGTATTGCTTCAGTTGTTGTAAACAACTGCGGACTTAGTGTTAGCCTTCAGTAGTTATGAACTACTGATGTCAGTAGTTGTGAACTACTGATGTCAGTAGTTGTGAACTACTGAAGACATGGTTTTGTCCTTCAGTTGTTTGTGTATGAAACAGCAGCTGTTGTTATCAGCTGATGAGAAATTACTCATCAGCTGTTTCCGTCAAATCAGTTGTTTCATACTAGCCTCCACACTTATCAGCTCTTTGGCTGACTTTCAGATGTTTCATCCACCCTTCAGCTCTTGTGAATATTTATGCCTTCAGCTCTTGTGATCAGATGTTCACAAGTGCTGATGAAATATTCTTCAGAGCTGGTGAACAAATTTTGTCTTCAGTATTTGTGTAAGATTACACATCAGTACTTATGAGCAAAATTTGTTCTTCAGTACTTATTTATTTGAAAATCATACATCAGTAGTTGTAATCCACCTTACTACATCAGTTGTTTTTCAATAAATAATGTACATCAGTACTTTGAGTCATTTTAGTCTTCAGTAGTTGTGAAAGAGCTGAAGACTAAATTACTCATCAGTACTTGTATTTGACCTTTGCTCTTCAGTAGTTGTGAACTAAGAGTACCAGCATAGGTCAAATCAATCAAGCTGCAGCATACCAAGCCTTAGTACCAAATTTTGGAATGTGGCACTATCTAGAGGCTTAGTAAAAATGTCTGCAAGCTCATCAGCACTAGGCACAAACTTAGGATCAATCAGACCTTTCTCATAGCAATCCCTGATAAAATGATGTCCGATCTCAATATGTTTGGTCCTTGAGTGTTGGACTGGATTCTTAACAATATAGAGAGCTGAAGCACTATCCATTAGTAATGGAGTTTAGTCTCAGTAATGCCATAATCCAGAAGTTGGTTCTGAAGCCAGAGTATCTGAGAGGTACAACTTGCAGCAGCAATATACTCGGCTTCAGCAGTAGATGTAGCAATTGATGTTTGTTTCTTACTCTGCCAAGAAACTAAACAATTGCCTAGGAATTGGCAACCACCAGAAGTGGATTTTCTGGTGACTTTGCATCCTGCATAGTCACTATCAGAGAAAGCAACTAATTTGCAAGAATGCCCAGCTGAATACCAAAGACCTAGTGATTGGGTACCTTGCAGATATCTAAAGATCCTTTTGACTGCAATCAAATGGGATTCTTTAGGTGCAGCCTGAAATCTAGCACAAGCACATGTTGAAAACATGATGTCTGGTCTAGAAGCTGTAAGGTACATCAAGGACCCAATCATACATCTGTAAAGGGTTTCATCAACCGCTTTACCTTTCTGATCTACATCTAGTTGTGTGATGCTGCTCATGGGAGTAGAACAGGGCTTACAGGATTGTAAATCAAACTTATTTAACAACTCTTTGGTATACTTGGACTGATGGATGAAGATTCCATCATCCAGTTGTTTGATTTGCAAACCCAGAAATACTGTAATTCTCCCATAGCACTCATTTCAAATCTCAGCTTCATAAGCTTTGTAAATTCATCACACAACTTTGGATCAGAGGATGCAAAGATGATGTCATCAACATAAATCTGAACAAGGAGCTTATGTTGTCCCACAGTCTTGATGAATAAGGTTTTATCAATGATGCCTCTAGTGAATTTATTCTCTAGAAGAAAGGTTGAGAGTGTCTCATACCAGGCTCTAGGTGCTTGCTTCAGCCCATAAAGAGCCTTATCAAGCTTGTACACCCAATCAGGATGTTTATTGTCCTCAAAGCCTGGTGGTTGACACACATAAACCTCTTCTTTTATTTTCCCATATAGGAAGGCACTTTTGACATCCATTTGATAAACCTTAAGACTGTGAAAAGCAACATAAGCTAAGAAGAGTCTGATTGCTTCCAGTCTGGCCACAGGTGCAAAGGTCTCATCATAATCGATGCCTTCTTCCTGTGCAAATCCTTGAACAACCAGTCTTGCCTTGTTCTTGACAATTTGGCCCTTCTCATCTGTTTTGTTCCTAAATACCCACTTGGTGCCTATAGCACACTTATCTTTGGGTAATGGAACAAGCTCCCACACTTGTTGTTTCTTGAATTGAAGAAGCTCAAGCTGCATAGCTTCCACCCATCCATTGTCTCTTAAAGCAATATGATAGTTCTTTGGCTCTTGCTGACTGATGAAGAGAGCATAGAAGCAGAAGTTAGACAATTGATTCCTGGTTGAAACTCCAGCATGGATATCACCAATGATCTGTGATGTGGGGTGATTCTTGAGCTCTTGATAAACTATGATATCTGTGCAAGTGTTTGTAGACCCATCAGCAGCAACAGATGGTGATGGAGATTCCTGAAACCATGTAGAGGATGGCAGCTCAAACGAAGTAGAGCAGGCAGAAATCTCATCAGCATTTGTAGTGGATGGAGTTGCTGAGGCTACAGGAACATCAGGTTCAGTGAACTTAGGCAGGTTGTCACTGATCCTGAAGAGGTGAGTACTGACTACATCATCATCAGTACCACCAGGTGGAGATCTGTTGACAGGCTCAACAGATGGAGGTTGATAAGGAACATATTGCAGTATGTTCAGATCAAACAACTCCACAGGGTTTTGTGGAATCTTGTCCTTTGGAGATTCATTGAACTTAACATGCAGAGTTTCTTCAACCCCCTTGGTTCTACAGTTGAAGACTCTGTATGCTTTGCAAGTTGATGAATAACCAACAAAGTACCCTGCATCCACCTTACTAGCAAACTTATGGAGTGGGTTGCTAGTGTTGAGAATAAAACATGGACACCCAAAGGCTTTAAAGAATGAAATAAGAGGGGCCAAGTGATGAAGAACTTCATAAGGTGTCTTCATCAACCTCTTATTTACTAAAGCTCTATTTTGTACATAGCAAGCTGTATTGACAGCTTCAGCCCAAAAAGTCAGTGGCAACCCAGAGTCAGCCAACATTGACCTTGCTGCTTCAATGAGGGTCCTGTTCTTTTTCTCCACCACTCCATTCTGCTCAGGAGTTCTAGGAATGCTAAACTGCCTTCTAATTCCCTTGGACAGGTAGAAGTCATCAAGTGTGTGGTTTCTAAATTCTGTTCCATTGTCACTCCTCACACACTTGACCTGTAGGGAATACTGCTTTTCTACTTGTAACACAAAGTTCATTATTGTCTTTGCTGCTTCATCCTTGGAGTGCAAGAAGAAAGTCCATACAAACCTGGAGTAATCATCCACAATTACCAGACAGTATTTCTTCTTTGCCATGCTCATTACTCTAACAGGACCAAAGAGATCCATGTGCAGAAGTTATAAGCAAGCAGTGGACTTTGGTTCTTCTATTGAAGGGAATGAAACTTTGTGTTGTTTTCCTTTCAAGCAAGCAGTGCAGTCATCTTCACACTTGAACTCCTTCAGAGGCAATCCTCTTACTAAACCATGGCTTATAAGCTGATTCATGTTCTTGAAATTAACATGACCCAGCCTTCTATGCCATAGTGTAGACTCTTGGGGAGATGCCTTGGAGAATAGGCAAGGATGGCCTTTTAGATCCATCTTTTTGGAAAGATCTAAGGCATACACTCTTCCTGTCCTGTTGGCCTTCAGGAGAGTGTGTTCATCCAATGCCTTGTCAATCAAACTCAGAACTTTGGATGACAGAATCCGACAGTTCTGGCTTGTGAAAAGGGCAACATGGCCTTTGTCACACATTTGACTGACACTCAAGAGGTTGTACTTGAGATTCTCCACATGGTTAACATCATCAAACCTTATTTCCCCATTGGAAACAAAGCCTTTTCCGACGATGTAACCCTTTGCATCATTGCCAAAAGAAACAAATCCCTTCTTTCCTTAAGAGTAGTCATTAAGAAGGGAGCTGCTTCCTGTCATGTGCATAGATCCTCCACTGTCTACATACCAGATGCTTCTATGGCATGTTGAAGAACCCTGCAAACACAACCATGTGTTAGTTAGTCTTGGAGACCCAAACCTGCTTGGTTTTGGGTCTGTTCTCAACTACAGGTGCAGTACTAACAGGTGTGTTTTGTGTGACAGCTTGAGGTGAAAAAGATGGTACAGAAGAGGAACCCTTTGGCTTGGGCTTCTTTTTCTGTGGTTTCAACACAGGTGTATCTAAGTGGTTGACTCTTCCCACTAGCTGCTGAACTATCATCACCAACTGTGTCTGATTCTGTGATAAAGCTTTCAGCTTTTCAGACACATTGGAGTTTGCTGATGATGAGTTCCTATATTGTACCATCTTTTTCTGAGCAACCTCAGCTGTTGCCTGAGTTATCCCTACCTTCTTTTTAGATTTAGCTTTGGGCTTAGGGATTTCAGGCTTGGATGTTGCTAATACAAACTTAGTTTCAAACTCATTCTTCATTTTATTGATGCTCTCAGTAATTTTCTCCTTCTGTTTGAGTTTGGAACCCCTTTTGTACCAGCAATCATCAGTAAGATGATTGAACAAGCCACATATCTCACATGGCTTTTTCTTCATCTTATGCTGATCATCAGCTGAAGAGGATTTAACTGCTAAAGACTTGTTCTTTAGCTGTTTGTCATCAGTACTAGCAGTTTTCTTCCTAGTGCCTGCTTTCCTGGTATCCTCTCTAGCTGTCTTCAAACCTTTCCTACTGTTAGTTTTCTTCTCTTTAGTGCTAACAGTATTTGAGGTTTGAACTTCAGATGTTGTCACTTGCTCTCTAGTACCTTCAGTACTTCTAGTGACAACACCTGAGTTAATCAGCCTTTTGGTCATGTGACAGTCTCTCTCTGATGATGCTGATTCAGAGGATAGTAAGTCACATGATGAGAAGGATTGGTTATTGCTCTCCCCATCAGATTCCACTTCTGCTCTTGAAATAATCTGTGGGAGGAGCAGTGTGATTATAACCAATGCCAAACTTCACATTGGAAGCTGATTGCTTGCTAAGAAGCATTTCAAAACCCTTGCATGATTGCACCCATCGATCACACTCAACTTGGGTGGTTCCAAGAGTTTCCTTGAGGTCTTTGTACTTCTCTAGAAGTACATCTTCCCTAGCTTTATCATCTTTGATTTGGCATTTAAGCTTGTAAATCTCATCATTTTTATCTTTTAGAACAACCTCAAAATCAGCTTTTCTTTTGGAAATAGTGTGCTCAAGCTCAAGATTTTTATCTATTAAAGCTACATTTGCTTCTCTAATAGAAGCAAATGCTGCTATGCATGACTCTGAACAAAGCTTGGCTTTTGCCTCAGTGGATACCTGAGATGAGGCATTTGATGATGACCCTTCAGCAGAATCAAGGGCCATCAGAGCAAGATTTCCAAAAGGTTGATCTCCACCATGTTGACCAGCACCTTGGAGTAGTGGTTCCTGACCAGATAGCTCTTCTGGTAGACTACTCCAGTCAACAGCAGTTGGGGTGAAAAAGCTTTGTTGTTGAGGTTGTGTGTGATGATGAGATTGGGAAGATTGGGGCTCTGGAAGAGCATGAGGTGGTTGAGCCGAGGGTGAGTTTGACCAGACTGAGGCATGTAGTAACAGGGGTAAGGATATGGCATATGACCCTGTGGCACAAAATAAGCAGGTGGTGCTTGTGCCTGAGATGCATGGGAAGAACTGTAGGAAGGTTGCCCTTTGTGCTGTGAGCTATTGCTGGGAAAAGTCACAAAGGGTGCAGATGAGTTAGATCCAGATGATCTACACTCTCTTGCAAAGTGTCCAAGCCTTTGGCACTTGTGACACCTCAACTTGCTCTTGTCAAAACCAACTTTGGTTTTGCTAGAGAGTCCTGGGAATTTCCTACCAGTTCTTTTGTAGAACTTCTGAGAGCGGATATTTATCATTGCCATTTGGTTCAAAATATCCATCTCTTCCAGATCATCATCTGGAATGCCCTTCAAATCCTCCATCAGAAAACACAAGTTGTCACCACCACCTCCTGAACTACTAACACCAACAAAAGCTTGTTCTGAGTTGGTAGAGAAATCAATATGCTCATCATAAGAACTTTCTGATGAAGCATATTCTGACTCATGACTTATCAAGGCAGCATTACCTTGGACAAAGTCATCAGCGAGCTTGCCAGAAGAGGACAGCTTCCTCTTTTGCTCTATCTCTCTCTCAAAAGTGAGTAACTTCCCATGAAGTTGGGTGAGAGTTAGAGTTTCCAGATCAGCACTGGAGCGTAGGACAATGGTATATGTGTCCCATCTCTCAGGCAATGACCTGAGGAACCTGTTGTTCATCTGGCTTTTGGAGTACTCTTGTTTAACCATCTTTAGCTCAGAGATCAAACAAGAGAACCGCTCATATTGCTGGGTCAGAGTCTCACCCTTTCTATATGAGAATGTCTCATATTGTTGGGCGAGGATTTCCCTATTGTTTGCTAAGACCGAATCAGTTCCTCCAAATTGTTCCTTTAGAGCAACCCATAGGTCATGAGCAGACTCATGATGCAAGAGCCCTGAATATATCTCGTTTGGAATGGCCATGGCTAAAATTCCATGGGCTCTAGCATCAATTTCGAACAGCTTTAGATCTTCGTCCGAATATTGTTCAGGTTTCTTCGCAACCTGTTCATTAGATTCCGGGACGCTCACCATAGGCTTGTATGGCCCATGCACCACTGACTTCCAACAACCAGCACTGTTGACAGCCAAGTGGTGGAGCATACGTCTTTGCCATATGTTATACTCGTTCCTAACCAGCATCGGAGGCTTGGTTGCGGAACCAGTATTATGAGGATCATTGGTTGGTGTTGTCATCTCAGGTTTTAGTCAAAAACAAGTTTAAACACGACAAACGTAACTCAAAACCACCAAAAGACCTCAAGATTTTGGCCGAAAACAGCAGAAACTCACTCTCTATGGCTAATTCTTGCAAATTGCTAATTCGATCAAACTGAGAGATCAAAAGAGCAGTTTCAAATGATCAATAATGAAATCGATCAATGATTAACCTGCTCTGATACCATTTGACAGGATCTCAGCCTCTCGGTTGATCAATTAGATTATGTTTGCAGCGGATTTAGCACATTAATTAGCAATTAAAGCAAGAACATAAAAGATATTTCAATTAAAAGCATAAACATAGAGAGAGAAGAGTTCTGCGAAACAATAAATGTTCTATTGGTTGCACGTTTCGGCAATTAAAACAGTATGGTTACCCATCCTTTTATAGGCGGCAAAAGGATGGGTTGATGTCCTTTTTCTGACATCACTGAATATTCAAATTACAACTGACAAAAACATAAAACTACTGAAGATGTCAACAACTGACATCTTCTTACAAAAGTTCCTAAGTACTGACAAAAAGAAACTACTGACACTATAACAACTGAAGAACATGCTCTTCAGTTGTTGTACAATTACCGAAACAAAATAAACTACTGAAAAAAGAAAAACCACCACAACAACTGAAGAAGACTTCTTCAGTTGTTGTGACAAACTCTGAGTCTTCAGTACTTGGTCTTCAGACTTGGCTTCGGAAGATGTAACAGCTTCGGAAGATATAACAACTGATGACTTCAGTAGATATCATCAGTTGTTGTCCTCAGTCTTTTTCTTCAGACTTTGCTTCAGAAGATAGAACAGCTTCGGAAGATGTAACAACTGATGACTTCAGTAGATATCATCAGTTGTTGTCTTCATTCTTTGTCTTTAGACTTTGTGCTTCGGAAGAAGATCTTCAGTTCTTTAGTTCTTCAGCTTTTGATACTTCAGTACTTGGTCTTCAGTACTTGAAGTCTTCAGCTGTTGTTCTTCAGTTCTTTGATCTTCAATCTTTGTTCTTCAGACTTTGTCATAACAGCTGAGGCTGGGGCTAATATGCTCTCGAGTCTGACATTCAAGCAAGAGAACACAATAGCTGATGGGAGTCTTCAGATGTTCTCGAGTCTGACATTCAAGCAAGAGAACACTGTAACTGATGGGAGTCTTCAGCAGTTGTTGCAGTGGCATGTGGGACTTAGAGGTTTTCCTGATCTTGGCTCATTGGTTCTTTTGGTCCAACAGGTGAGATTTTCATAATTTTCAATACATAAATATATAAAAGATGGCAATTCATGTTGTAAATTAGAGAACAAAGTAACTAGGGATGTAAGACAGAATGCACAATCAAACCTTGATAAAGTTTTACAAGTCTTAAACGTTTATAAGTATATATGATTAGCTAAGTGTACTTGGATCAACCAAGTAGGCTTGTCAGGCCCACAGATCTATGACGTCGACAGGCTAGCAATAGTTAATGATTGTACATATATTCGACATTACATGGTAGCTACAAGGTTCAAATAACCACAACACACAAGTAAATTGTCATAAGTTTACAAGAATCAAACGGTTACAAGTGCAATGATTATAATGTAACATGTTTCACCCCAAAGTGTGAAAATATGAAAAAGGGGTATAGAAATACTCACATGTGGAAGAAATATATAGTTTGTGATTAATAAGAAATAATAAGCGTCGTTCCAACGTAAATCGTCACAAGGCACCTAAACGTATTTATAGATTTACAAGATTTAAGTTTTAATGATAATATTAACGCTTAAGTATGATATAGGGTTTCAAGGAGGGATTTGGGGCTTTGATATATAAATTTCATAATGAAAATACTTTTCTTTTCATTTTAATAAAAAATAGTACATCAATTTAATAGTTTATCTTAAAGAAATAAGTTTTTGAATCGTTTGATTTAATTAACAAAAATAATAAGTGTAGATACATTTTTATATTTTATTTGTAAAACTTATAATTTCGAACCATAACATTTGAAGCAATAATGATTTTTGATAATTTAATTCATTTTTTAAAGTTTTCTTTATAATAATAAACATAATTTGTTTTATAATACACAAAAGTTATTTAAAGAACAAATTTGCAGAAATTTGATATAGTGATTTACAAATAAATAAAGTTCATAAATATATATATATATATATTATATATATATATATATATGTTTTTTTTGCAGAATTTTTACATATTCTTTTAAAGGTTGAAAAGCCTTAAAAAATAGTGGAGGTTGCCAGGTTCGAACCCAGGACCTCGGGTGTAGAAGGGCTGTGGGTTACCAGTGAACTAAGGGTCGTGGCCGTGCTAAGTCTTGGCCCTTAATTCTTAAAAACCCTTAATACTGGATAGCCGTAAATCGATTAAACCCTAGTTTGATTCGAACCAAAATTGAAGATCAAACCGTGATTGTTAATGTTATAGATCATGGGGCTTTTGCACCCCATGTTAAATCGAGTATGTTGATGTGATTAATTACCCGAATGAAGATGAACACGACGTAGAAACATGCCGCGATTTATGTCGAATCAATGGATGAGAAAACGATGAAGGTAATCGAATTAACGTCATGGGTAGCTTCAGACAATGTTCTTGATGTAAAGCCCCTTGTCAATTTCGGTTCAATTTTGTTGGAAGGTGGGTTTCGATTAGGTTGCAGGCTCACGATGAAGATGATGTTCGATAGTGACAATTTTGAGTTTTTCAGATAGAATTACACTTGATAACATCTTAGAATTGATTAAACCAACGATTAGGTAACATTTAATTGGATTATTACTGTGCTTTAATGTTCAAACGGTTTAAAGTTTAATGGTGATTGGTTACCGAGCTCAAACGTCTCCATAACCGACCTAAATTGAAATTAACACACGCCATCAGGTTCGAGACGGTTCCACGAAGTGATTGACATGAATTAAGCGTTGAATTTCGAGGGTTTCAGACGGCTAGGTGGTCGCCGGAGCCGCATCGGGGTTTGCCGGCCGGCGGCCGGAAAAACGGGGTTGAGGGCTGGGTTTTAAAAAAAAATTTACACATTGGTCCCTGCAGTTTAAGTTTATTATTTTATGCCCAAAACTCCTATATTAAGTTTTCTAAAATGGCAAACTAATCCCCTAACTTAATTAATTTAAGTTTTAACATTTTTTAGTTTTAATAATTTTTACAAATTATTATTATTGTTATTATTATTATTATTAGTATTATTATTATGATTAATTTTTATTTATTATGTAAATAATGAACATTATTAACTTTCAAATTAAAGAATTAAAGACAAATTAAAGAAAGAAAAAAAAAGACCTAAACAACACATGAGTTTCATAAATGACAGTAATGATCCTTACAAGAATAAACGATACTAACTTTTAATTAAACGAAAAATACTAGATGATACATTTATGTTTTTAATGTTTACAATAATTGGATGATATTTCAGGTGATACCGACGAGTCACACAAATTAAGATATGAGTCGACTTCATCATTTTTAGGGGAGTATCTCGTTACCATTCCTAGTTTTATATTATTAATCACATTGTGAACAATGTGAATTTTAAGTGTGGGGTTAACCATTAATTTTTGTGACACGAAACTAAAAATTTAAATAATTTTTAATAAACCAAATTATAAATATACGTTTTTGGGAAATAAATAAGTAAACAAATGACATCCAAATAAAAATTGAAAATGTTTTTTTGTGATATCATTAAAGGCAATAATCTCGTAAAAATATGTAATCATGTAAGATGAAACACTTTTACCCAATTTCATCCATATGTGAGTTTATTTTTTAGCCTTAAACAGCTTTTGTAATTTTACTTTCATCCTGGATATAATTGAGGGTGCCTTATGATACGTGTGATTAGAACTTGCTTTGGGTATACATTTCAAACCTTAATTAGTATTTTATGCATAAAAATGAGTTAGGCATTAGGAAACCTTAACCATTAAAGCCCCAACCATTTTCTGTTAACATTTCTTACCCGAACGTCAACCCTAGTTAGCCCCGTTGAGCTTAAACGTTTTCATTTTTTAATCACCCGAACCACCAAGTTAGTTAACCAAAAATCCTTCAACAAAACCTGTTTTTCGTTAAAGTCATGTTTTTGGCTTATAAAAAAGGAGAAAAAGAAAAAGAAAAATTTGGTTTTTTACCGGTAGACCTAAAAGAACTGAAATGCATTCTTTTGATTTTAGTTTGCTTTGTTGCCTCCATCACGCAAAACCGGGTCTTCCCCCGGAAATACGCGAACAAATTTTCAATCTCACGTACGACGCAAGAAAGAAATGGTGAAAAAAGGAACAAGTTCCGCCATTTTGTGGAATTTCAAAAAGCGCTATAAAGAGACGGACAAAAAGATACGAAAGGTGCCCGAACTGTAAAAATTGGTCATACAATGGAAAATGCAAAAAGAACCAAACTGTGTCTCAATACGAATACACAGAACTGATCCGATTGGGTGCTATTAGGCTTTAAGCTGAACGATCCTTACGAAAGGATAATTTTGTGTATATTCGGGTGAAGGATGAAGTAAGGTTTCTGAAAGTAAAATATGGTCTTGACAATTTGACCTTAAACGGGTTCTCAAGTTAGCATATCCCTTCTAGCTTGAAATATTGTATAGGGAATCTTTTACTGCCTTCCTTGTAGTTTATATTAGAAAAATAAGCCAAGACCGTCGTCTTTAGCATTTAGCCACTTTTTCCAAATATTCCATACCCGAGCCCAAGCCAAGTTACAACTCATCAAAGACCTAATGATTTATGCAAGTAAATATCTAAGTAGGTGGAGATTTGATCCCTTAACAAGCATATGATTTCACACGTACTCATACTAGGAAATTGAGCGTATTAGTCATACTTAACCATAATTATGACTCCATATATTCAGCCGAGTATGAGTGCATCTTGTGGGAAGTGTGTATTTTTACATGATTATAATCTTTACTAACTAATCTATTGCTTGCTAGGATATTATTCTATACATGCTTAAAATGATTACACTTGGATAAGATAACTTTTACTTGCATATTTCCCGAAAGACATATTTATATTTTGATTTATTTGTTTTTTGGTGGAATTGTCATTTTTAAGTGATTTTTGCTTGAGGACAAGCAAAGTTCAAGTGTGGGAATATTTGATGTGCTCTAAATTATATATAAAAACATTATCAAAAGCACATCAATTGTTCCTTAATATCTTCCTTAAAGTGATGATTATATACTTAAAATCATTTAATTGTGTTTTCAGGTGTTATAAAGGGCAAGATGGACAAAATAAACATATTTGATAAGAAATTGAAGAAATCCAAGCTTTCAATTCCAAGCATGGGGTCGTGCCTCATTAAGCACGCCCCCATGCCTTGTCTGAAACACACCCCCGTGCTAAATTTGGCACACCCCCGTGTTTAGACATCTGACAGGATAAAAAGTACTATTCCCTAAAAGTGAACACGGGGTCATGCCCCATAAGGCACGGGGCCGTGCCCCACCTCAAACATGGGGCCTTGCCCCATTTATCACGGGGTCGTGCCTGACAAACTCTGCACGTATGAGCCCACCAACTTCCATAAGCGTTGTACTAACACGGGGCCGTGCCTTTTAGGCATGGGGCCGTGCTTAAACACTCCAGAAAGCCTATAAATAGAGGCCTAAGTTTAACATTTTGGTAAGCTTTTGGTATGGTGTTACTCTGCAGAATTCTCTCGGAATCAATTCTTGAAGACCATTTGGAGGCTCGGGAGGTGTATACAACACTTGGAAGAAGTTTGGGATTGTCTAAACATCATCTATTGTGGATCACTGGTTTGATTGTTCCATTTCACCGATGAATTCATATCTATCTTCTATGTTTTTTGTTGTTATATTCAAGCTCATCATGAGCTAAACTCTTATTATCATCCTAATTGGATGAAACTTAGGTAATTTGTGATGAACTAATGGGGTGATATATATTGTGTTAATGTTATGGTGGTATTGGGAAAACTTTCGATGGATAGCACCTACATTTGAATAGGAAGTTATAAACTTATGATTTGTAATTCTGATTTTCATACACGGTTGAAAAACGTATGATCAATTTTTATTCATGATAAATCTATGGCTAATTAACTAGAGATGGTTATTAGAAATTATATCACCTTAACTTTCTAATCATTTATGGGTTCCCTTTTATTAGTCTGAGAAATCTACAGTAATTGTTATGGTTTTTCTAAAATTAATGGTATGTTGGAAAGGAACCTGATCAACTCTCTTCTTACATTAAGTTATGTTTTCAGAAATCATATGTTGAAAAGGACACAAAAAATTTACCTACATTACTAGGGCTTTGACCTAAGCAGTAAATCTCAACCTGACGTGGCCTTAGTCATTACAGAGCGGATAGATGAGAAATCGCACCAGCTCATCTTTATAAACATTAACACAATTACTTTATTCAGTATCTTTAATCACACCATCACTTCATCACAATTACATAAGTGTAATTTAATTAGGATGATAGCCTTTATCCCCTGATTTTAAATCCAAAGTTTCAACTTTGTTTTACTTTATTTTTTTATTACTATTTATAAAACCCTAAAAAATCCTAATTTACATCAATTCCACTTATCATTTTCTAAACGGAAATTAAATATGATAGTCAATCATTAAGGTTGTTGGGTAGGTTTAGTGTGTTCACGGATTGATACTCGGTTCTTACCATCACCATATTACCTCACGATAGGTGCACTTGCCTTTTGTGTGTGTAGTTACTAGTAGTAATAATCATTTAAAATTGAATCTGTGCGAAAAATCTTTATCAAAATATATATACTTTCACGCCGCATCAGTCACCATGATAAGCATGCATGTTCTACAACATAAAATTAGAATTCATTCATTCTTTCACTATGTCAATTGTCAAATGTCAAGTACGCCAATGATCCAAAAAAAAGATGCATGGTGTATTCAATTAACAAACTTCAAAAACATAAACTCACCAGGTACTTCTTTCTCCTTGAATTGGCAGTTAGGGGTGACAGATTCATGTTGAGAATCAAGTATAGGTTGACTTTCGATAGCATCTTGCAGTGGTTTTTGAGAAAGTAATGTATCATTTTCAGGTTGACTTGCGTATATATGATGCTGATAACTAATTTTTCTCCTAGGGTATGAATATAATATTACACCATGAGAAATTACTAATCCATGTAATAGAACTTAAATATCCCAATTAAGTTAAAAAAAAAAAATAGTATATAAGTAATACTGTGGTATTTCGAGACGACGTTGCCTAGCAGTAGTAGAAATTTTAGGCTCATTTGGGTCTTCACCTCTCTGCCTCTTCAATTCTTTAACGGTGTCTGTTGAATGATTTTAAAATGTTATAGATTAGGAGTGTGATAGTGTCACATACTAACATCATTTAACATTGAATCACAAAGGCTAGTGAAGAATGATGTACTTTCAAACTTCTCATAGGCTGTAAAAGAATCTTCAGGGTCATGCAGCTGGTCCATTTGAAAAGTTGGTTATAGGATTATAGAATGCTGGTTGTCAACAGTATAGTATATTAAACAAACACTAAATTTAACTAAATATATATATATATATATATATATATATATATATATATATAGGGTTAATTGAAGTACTATGATATTATACTTGTTTTACATATAATAGCAACGTACTTTGAAAACTATCGGAAATATTAACATATTCTTTTCCTTGTTTTACTTATAATAAATCAGACCATATTCATGTTCTTTTTTGGCTACTATAAACAAGAACTAGTCCGCATCAAAGGGAAAGTACCTTTACAGAAAAGTTTACAATGTCTAACATTAGCAGCTTAGCTTCAAAGTCATGTGACAGAGCCTTCGCAAGCTTGCAGTCTTTCAATTTTTCCCAATTTTAATCAACCAAATTTCAACAATGTGTAAATACCATGAGAGAAAATAAGACCATATGGATGAGAAAATATTATCTTAGGTAGCGTTCGTTTCAAAGAATGAAATAGAATTTGAATTGGAAATAGAATTGGAAATGGAATTTGAATTGAAATTTAAAAAATCATACTTAGATCTCATAATGTGTTCGTTTGTTATAATTATGAATGGAATTGGAATTTAAAATTATAAAACGACATAATTACCCTTTTAATCAAACAAGTCTACTATTTTACCCTTCTGAACTATGAACTATTGAATCAAACCAAATTTCATAAACTTGCACAAAATCTTCAAACTATAAAAAAAAAACCCAATTTCATAAACTATGAACTATTGAATCAAACCAAAATCTTCAATAAAATTACAATAAAATTACACAGATCAAAGTCATCTTCTAGCTATGAAGTATAGATGCATAAAAAACAAGAAGAATAGTAGAAAAGGAAGTTACTGGAAAGCATCCATGACGGACATTGCTGAAAGTTGTGGATTCCACGGCGGAGGGACTGGTGGTTGGTGGTTGCAGCGGCGGAGGCGATAAAACCTATAGATCTTCGTGAGATCAAACGATAGAGAACGACGGTGTTTAATGCGACGGTGGTTAAAGACGATGAAACCGACAGATCTTTGTGAAACCTACAAATCTTCAACAAGCGGTTGTTTGGTTGAAGGCGACGGTGGTTGAACGCGAACCGCGGCGGAGGACGGCGACCGACGAAGGAGGATGGCGGCCAGCGAAAGGGTCGCCGACGGTGGTAGGCGACGGGAGAGGGGGGGGGGGTTCAATGGTTGTGGGAAATGGGTGGGAAATGGGTGGAGGGGTAGATGGGTAATAATCCCCCAATAAGGTTATTATGGTAATTTGTCATGAATTCCTGATGATTTTAAAACAATCCCCCCGAGTTTGGAAGGATTTCAAATCCTCTAATTTGAAGGATTTGGAAGGATTTAAATTCAATTCAAATCCTTCTTTTGACGAAACGAACAACATAAGGAATGGAATCTACATTCCAATTCCATCAGAATTCCATTCCATTCCATGAAACGAACGCACCCTTAGTTGAATAACAAAGAAATCAAGTTCTACCTTAGTTGAACAAGCAGTAACATCATAGCGAAACAGGCCCCTCTCCATTCAATCCTCCCACTACAAACACAAAAACAAGAAACAAAACAATCTTTAGCTTAAAACCATAGTTGAATACGTAGCGATAAAACACTAGCTTTTGAATATTACCTCTCCAAGGAGAAGAGAATCCAAGAAAGCAAAAGGTGCACCCTTTTTTTCACTGGATTCAACCTTATTAGAATTTCGAAACGTATGCAAAGGTAGCTTAGCCCTTGCATCAAATCAAACCCCATTAGCACAAACACACAAACAACAACAATTCACATAAAAATTGAAAATTCACAATAACATGAACGAAAAGATTACAAGAAAGATACTAAAGCATTTTAACAAACACATGGTAGGCAACTTTCTCTCATGCAATTCCGACCACAACCACCGGTGACACCACCACCACCATCTTCCACCTCCTCCTTCTGGTAATTCGACACCACAGTATGAACCCTTTTGATCCTCAACATCTTCTTCAATCACGTACGAGCAACAACCCAATCTCGTACGTAACGTACGTAACGTATGTATAATCGTAAACCCACAAAATTAACACATACGTACACTAGAATCGGCACAAACAACGAGCAAAACCCACCACCGACAAGAAAGAGTAAATCCGAAGGACACCCGCCTTCAGAGGGCACTTGGGGACTGCGGCGGTGGGTGGCCGGAGGGGACTGCGTGGCGGTGGGTGGCCGGAGGGGACTGCGTGGCCGGAGGGGGACTGCGCGGCGGTGGGTGGCCGTAGGGGACTGCGCGGCGGTGGGTGGCCGGAGGGGACTGCGCGGCGGTGGGTGGCCGGAGGGGACTGCGCGGCGGTGGGTGGCCGGAGGGGACTGCGCGGCGGTGGGTGGCCGGAGGGGACTGCGCGGCGGTGGGTGGCCGGAGGGGACTGCGCGGTGGTGGGTGGCCGGAGGGGACTTCGCGGCGGTGGGTGGCCGGAGGGGACTGTGCGGCGGCGGAGGTCGACTGGGGCGGTGGGGTCGATTGGGGGATTGGCGGATTTGGGGATTTGGGGTCGAAATAAGAGAAAAGGGGGGAGGGGTCGATATAGGTGGGTTGCCGGTTATAAGAAATTTTAAAAAATGACAAACGAAGATGACACGCAAAAATGCGTGTCATCCTTTCTAAAATTTTTTTAAAATACGACATATATTTTATGATACGCGTAAATGCGCATCATTTTTTTAGCACGCCATCTTTTATGCGTCATATATTAACAATTTTTTAATAGTACTTAATTCTCAAGATAACTACATGTATATATTATAGACTTACGTATAATATTGATGTGCATCAACTTCAATTAAAATTCTAAAACAATATTCTCCACAAGAAAAAAATCATTAGCATTTTATGTACGGGCAAAGAAGTAGTTCGAAGACGAAACTTAACAAACGCAAACATAAAAAAGATTAAAGGCGACACATAAAAGAGATTCAAAATTGTAAAGAAACATACCGAATATGAACTTTATCAAATGATTAATATATTTGTAACACCTTTTCAATGAGAAAGCTAACTCACTCTAACTATATTCGTAATCACCCGTTAAGCAATATTATTCAATAATCAAGGCATTATATTCATTAGAAGACACTTATGATTATTATAACTTTTAAATATTCAAACAAATGATCTCTAGAAAAAGAAGAGGACATATATAGTATGGTCAACTCCAAAGTGGACTAGTGAATTTGATAATTTAGAGCATGAGCTTCGATGCCTTTGTTAATGGGGTCTTTTATGATATCCTTTAATAATTAATCATTCAAAAGTTAATCATAATAAATTGCATTTTAATTTCAAACCATTCCACTTGTATATATACCAAGAATACGATTTGGGTTCTAAAGTGTTTCTTCATATTTTTAGTTCTTATTTTTATAGCATTATTCTTTGTTAATTATTTTTTCATGTGAAATCCACAGCTTTTATATAAAAAAAACCTTGGCAGGCAAGGAGCATGAGAGTATCTATACTTTCTATCAAATCAATGGAATTAAGAATTAGCATCGACACAACGACAAAGTATATGTTATTAAACATTTTAAGATATTCGTGAAAACTTGAATTGCGTTGACAAAAATGTAGGTTTGGACGTTAATATTTTGACAAAAGATTCTCCTATGTTTCAAATTCGGATGTGTAGAGAATTTGGATTTCTAGATGATGAAACTAATGAATATAACTGAGAGTTGTGATTGCACTTTTGGATTGAATTTTTTTTTGCGGGTTCTGTTCGAATGCAACAATCAGATTAAACTTAGTACATATAATCAAGAACTGAGTATGTTTGTGTGTGTGAAATCGAGAACCAGAAGAATAGAAGAAGAGACTAAAGAAGAATCAAATAGTTATGTTTGGGTTGGGGCAATGTCGTTTGGTAGTTTTCATTTAAGTTTGAGTAAATTACCATTTGCATCCTTAAGGTTTGGTGATTTTGACCATTTGCATCCCTACAGTTTAAAAATCCTCATATACCCCCTAACGTTTCATTTTTGTTCCCATTTGAATCCAAAATACTAACACCGTTAAATTGTTCAGTTAAGTTTTATAAAATGACAAAAATACCCTTCAACCACATCCAAAAAACCCTTCCACCCACCCCACTCCCAATCCAAAACACTTCCACTTCCTCACCACCCACCGCCTCTCCGCAGCCCTCCGCCAAACCATCGCCACCACCTTCCATACCTCCGCTTCCACCTCCACCACGTCAACACCACCTCGTCGCCCCCAAAATCTCCACCTCCATCCGCCGATCACTCCATCAACCCCTCAATTACAACCCCTCCGCCGAACCATCGCCACCACTGTCACGCAAACTTCACGAGCTACTTCACCCACAACTTATGGTCAAACCCACGTTTCTCCGGCGTGTTTGACCACCGTCGTGCGAAAGCCTGCTACTTTAACACGGGGGTGATGGTGATTGACATGATGAAGTGGAGAAGGCTGAAGGTGACTGAGAATCCATCGAAATTGAAATCAATCGTCTCACAATCTCTCAAAATCTTTACATCCATCACTTCATCTTCATCTCAATCTGCAATCTCTAACATATTTCACCTTTTAATTCAATCTTTCACCCCACCCATTTGATCAATTCGATTTTCCTAGGGTTTTTGCTCAAGAATCATCAATCATGGGCTACAATTCGATCGCCAACGCTTCGATCCCCACTGCTGCATCCAACTGTAAGAGTTTGGAAAGAAGAAGAGGGTATGTGTTAATTTTGTATATTGATTGTGTTTCGATTGGTTATTGGATAATTTATGTATCAGTTGTTGTTTAATCCTTTTGGTAATTTGGGCGTTTTTATTTGGGTTGAAGGTGAATCTAACTGCTAAATTGAAGCAGAGTAGGCTGAAGGTGCACGTTGGATGGGCTGTGGGTGCCTTATGATCTGGTGGTCAAGCGTCGGCCGGTGTTGGTTTCAGACCGATGGTGGGAGCTGAGGGATAGAATTAGAATGAGGAGAGCGACGGTGAGGGTGGTGAGGGTTAGGGATATGCAGATGCATCTCCGGCGGCTGCGGTTGCCGGAGGGTGGGGCGCCGCCGTGTGCGGTGGTGGTGGAGGTGGTGGCGACGGCGGGAGGAGTCAGTGGAGGTGACGGTGGTTGTTGACTCTAGTCATAGAGAAAAAATGGGGTAGTGGGTTAGGGGTTTTTATATTGTGTAGTGGTTGATTTAAGGGCATTTTTGTCATTTTACAAAAAGTTAACAGAATAAGTTAACGGTGTTAGTGTTTTGGATTCAAATGGGAATAAAAATGAAACGTTAGGGTGTATATGAGGATTTTTAAACTGTAGGGATGCAAATGGTCAAAATCACCAAACCTTAAGGATGCAAATGGTAATTTACTCTTTAAGTTAAAATACACCTAAAAATTGTGTCATTTTCACCTCAAATTTCACATATGAAATTTTAGGAAAATCAATTTTTAATGAAGCCATTTTCGACCCTATCCAAGGGCGCTACCCCTGGACACCTGATAAAATTTGAACAAATCATAGTTTGAAAAGAACACTCAAAAGATTAGACAAAACTAAAATCAAAAGTTTATTAAAAAACTTAATAACAACAAGATGAATCGTATGAACTAGAAGATTACATACGATCAAAGAACTATTAGCAGCGGAGAAGATGCTAATCTTTGAGATCAAACTAAAACACACAAAGAATAAAACTAGGGTTTCGTCTATACTGGAGAGAAGATGAATTAAAATGATGAATAGAGTTAGAATGATAATCTAATTCAACTTCTCTTTATAAACCGAGAACTATTGCTACTAAAAACCCAACTCTGGTATTCCACTCTTCCACTTTAAGCCCAAGAGCCCAGTCCATTAGATCCATAGCAACATTTTGTGTAGCCTTTATGAGTCCAGTTCTATCATCAAGTCCAACTAACATAACCTGCACACACTAATCACACAATAAATACAAGCCTTTAAACCAAAATCTATATTTAACTATTTTTACCAATTGAATTGTTATATGATCGAGCGTTTTTAACACCCCTCCTCAATTCAATTGGAGAATACATCATTTAGCCCCAGTTTTTCACAGAGATAATGATGTTGTTTGATTCCTAATCCTTTAGTAAACAGAGCAGCGGCTGCTGATCAGTTCCTATTTTTCAACCTTTAAAATTCCAGCCATAATTTTCTCACGTAAAAATGCAAATCAATTTCGAAGTGTTTCGTACGATCATGAAAAACAGGATTAGCTGTTACCAAAACGGCTGCATTATTATCACAAAAAAACTTAACTGGTAGAACCTGTTCTACTTTAAAATCATTTAAAAGTTTTAAAATCCAAATTAATTCACAAGCAGCACTACACATAGCACGATATTCAGCTTCCGCTGAAGACCGCGATATTGTCTGCTGCTTTTTGCTTTTCCATGAGACTAAAGAGCATCCTAAATATATACAAATCCAGTAACACACCTTCTTGAGACCAAACAACGACCCCAATCTGAATCAGCAAACCCAACTAACTCAAGACTACTAGATTTACCAATTAACACACCTTTACCAGGAGAACTCTTTAAATATCTCAATAAACGTAAAACAACTTGAAGATGAGAATTTAAAGGTGAATGCATGAATTGACTAAGACAATGAACAGTATATGCAATATCAGGACGTGTTAAAGTCAGATATATCAACTTCCCTATTAATTTTTGATATTCTGTAACATTTTTTAACTCATAATCTCCTTTAAATGAATTATCTTTATCAGTGACTACAAAATTTTGTTCAATCGGATTTGACACCGGTTTACAAGCAAGCATACCAAAACTGGAAAACAACTCTAAACAATACTTTCTCTGAGTTAAGGTTATTCCAGTAACAGTTCTAATTACTTCAATACCGAGGAAATATTTCAATAAGCCTAAATCCTTAATCTTAAAACTGTTACTTAACACCTGCTTAACTTTATCAATTTCAGATTTACAGCTACCTGTTATATAATATCATCTACATAGACAAGTAGAGCAACAAAGGCAGAATTATTATTTTTAACAAACAGAGAGTAATCATTAATACTTTGTGTAAACCCAGCTTCTAGCAGCACTTTTGTTAGTTTTTCATTCCACTTACGGGGAGCTTGTTTTAAACCATAAAGTGACTTAACCAACTTACACACCCTAGTATCATTTTTATCAAAAAAACCTTCAGGCAAAGTCATATACACATCCTCCTCTAAGTCACCATACAAAAATGCATTGTTAATGTCAAGTTGATATAATTCCCAATTATTATAAACTGCAACAGTTAACATACACCTAATAGTTACCATTTTTACTACCGGTGAAAAAGTTTCATCAAAATATATACCTTCACGTTGGCTATAACCTTTTGCTACAAGCCTTGCCTTATAACGCTCTACCTCACCAGTTGATTTATATTTTATTCGGTAAACCCACTTGCAGCCTATAGGACTTCTATCTTTAGGTAGATCAGTTATTACCCAAGTGTTATTTCTATATAAAGCCTCCATCTCCTCGTTCATTGCACTAACCCAATTTTATCAAGACTAGCTTCTCTATAGTTCTTAGGTTCAACTGATTTATCTAACACGGAAATAAAAGCTGAATTTTCAAACGACAGTTTTGAGTAATTTATAACCTTTTCTATTCCATATTTTACTTTACTTTCAATTACAAAATCTTTATATTTTTTAGGTAAAACAGATGTACGGTCAGATCGTCTAAATGTGTTCAATTCATTACTGTTAGAACTTCCACCCTCAGGAGTACTTGAACAACGAGACTCATTTTCAGTTCTATTCACAGGATATGCATGATCTTTAAGACTCCTGACTGATTCATCAGAATTGATTACAGGGGTTTCTGATGTTGATCTATCTTGAATATCACCATGTTTATGATCAGCAAAACTTTCATTACTTGAGTCATCATGACGGGCAATATTTGAATCAACATCAGAACTATCACAGCCTGTTTTATCTTTTAAATCAGTGGTACCAAGAAGACTGCCAACACCCTCTTTGAACAATTCCTCCTTTTCATCATTGGGGGATTCTTGTTCAAAACAAAATCAAACACATTTAGGCTGTCTAACAAATCACTTTCAGTTTTATTTTCTTTTATTTTGAAAGGAAAAATTTGTTCATAGAATTTCACATCTCGAGAAAAAACACAGATTTTGTTTCAAAATCAACCAATTTATACGCCTTTTTCTGATTAGAATAACCAATTAGCACACACTTAGAGGCTCTAAAATCAAACTTAGAAGAAGGATTCAAGATAGTAGCAAAACACAGACAGCCAAATATGCGTAAGTGATCTAAAGAAGGTTTACAATTATATAACAATTCATAAGGTGACTTTCCAAACAGCACAGAAGATGGTGTCCTGTTAATCAAATAGGCAGCAGTTAAAATACATTCACTCCACATAACAAGTGGCAACCCTGCCTGAAACATAAGAGACCTAGCTACATTAAGGAGATGTCTATGTTTTCTTTCTACCACCCCGTTTTGCTGTGGAGTATAAATACAAGACGTTTGATGTAGAATGCCATTTAAAAAACAGAACTGTTCCATCTGCTTATTTATAAATTCCGTTCCATTGTCTGAGCGGAAGCTTTTAACAGTCTTATTAAATTGAGTTTTCAAAAGGCTTACAAAGTTACAAACATTTTCAAACACCTCATATTTAGCCTTTAACAAATACACCCACACAGCTCTAGAAAAATCGTCAACAATAGTAAGAAAATATCTAAACCCCTCCTTACTAGTAACTTTAAAAGGTCCCCATAAATCTAAATGAACTAATTCACCTAACTCTTTAGATTTGTGATTACTTAATGGAAAAGGTAGTCTTGTTTGTTTAGCTTTATGACATATATCACATGGTTGATTTAAATCATTTTTCCTCAAATTTAATTGTTCTTTTAAAACACCTAAAACTTGTTGAGATGGATGGCCTAACCTATTATGCCAAGTTTCTGTAGACAAACTATTATTCACAAAATTTGAGTTGCTATTCATAATCCCTATCTCACCTCGTGAAGCATCTTCAAAGAAATACAACCCATCTACAGGTTTACCAATCATTAGAAGGTTCTTTTGAGACAAATCCTGAACATGACATACAAACTCATCAAACCAACACCCTACCTTATTATCTTTTGACAATTTGAACACAGAGAGTAGGTTCACACAATACTCGGGAACAACCAACACATCTTGTAAAACAATTTTCTTACTTAACTTTAAGTTTCCAATTTTTTCAATTTTTGCAAAAGTTCCATTTGGATGCTTAACAGTTAAGTTTAAATCAGAAACATCAACACAATCTGTCATATTTTTATCAGACACTGTCATATGTTGGTTAGCCCTGGAGTCCACTATCCACCCTCTATTTAGTTTACAACTAGTTTCAACTGCCGATTAAAAGAACTGGTCATATTTATTCTAACATTACCTGCCATATTAACACTTCCTACTTCATCTGCCTTCTTCTCACTTATTAATGCCAAAAGTTTTGCAATCTGATCAGGTGAAAAAGAATGAGCTGAAGTAGACTGTTCAGCACTGCTATTATTCAAGGAGGAAGATTTAAAACTGTTTTCCGTTTTTTATAATTTTCTGGATAACCTATTAGTTCAAAACACTTTTCAACAGGATGTCCATTTTTATTACAGTGAGAACATTTTATAATTGGATTTCTAATAGGTTTTCTTTTAGAATCAAAACCTTTTGCATCAAAAGCAGTTGCTTGATTTTTATTTATAGAATTAATTCCTCTATATGACTCCTCACTTGAAATAATAGCAAATGTTGTTTTAACAGAAGGTAAAGGTTCCTTAGTAAGAATGCTAGTTCTAATAGGCTGATAAACTTCATCAAGACCCATTAAAACTGCATTAATTTTATTCTTTGGTTAAATTCAGAGTTGTCTTTAGCAGCAGCACATGTGCAAGTAGGTAAATCGGTCATTGATTCAAATTGCCTCCACATGGAGTTCAATTTGTGATAATATTCAGAAATAGGCATACCACTTTGAGTGATCGAATTTATTTTTTGATGCAAACTAAAAATCATAGAACCATCAGTTTTACTATAGGTTTCTTTCAATTCTTGCCACACTACGGCTGCATTTTTTGAAAAGATTTGCCCCAAGAACAGTTCTTCAGAAACAGAGTTAAGAATCTAAGAGAGTACAACAGAGTTACACCTATCCCACTGACCACCCAATATATCATTATCCACAGATCTCACACAAGAACCATTGATAAATCCAAAGTTTATTTTTAACTTGCAATGCTAATTCCATAGAATTACGCCAAACAGGATAGTTTTCAGTGCCTTTTAGTTTAAAGCTAATTATGGTTAGAGTGCTAGTGTCACTAGGATGTAAGTATAGAGGATTTCCAAAATCTAATTTGCTTATTAAGGTGTTACTAGTATCTATATTATTATGTTCAATGATTGGTTTAACAAGGGGGCGTTGCCCCTTTGCAACCCTCATTGCTTAGGGGCTTCGCCTCAAAGAACCTATGAGGTTCTAACACCGAAGATCACAATAAACCCAAACAAGTGTGCATATCACACATCCTGACTTATTTAATAAATATTATAATCATATTGATCAAAACCGTCTATCCAAACACATTAAATATGTAACATGACGTTGCTTAAACTTGTTTTCCTTATAAACACATTCAACTTAATTTGAGTTTATGATATGCGATTAAAGTTATTAGATGTTAGAACCTAAATGTGGGAAATAGTATTGTAAATATGATCATCAAAAGAGAATGCTACGAACTTGTGTGTGAGTGTGTAAAGCAAAACGTGTGGAAGAACACAAGGGAGAAACCGATAATCTAATCAAATTGAAGCTAAAATCGTAATCATTAGATGTTGGCTAACCATCATTTGTGAGTGGAATCTTTAATCATCCTTTGGCAATACATTTTAAGCTCTGATACTCTAATTTGATTAACATTAGTAATTTTGCGAGTATTGGTTGAAATTATAGAAATTTGTATTTAAATGTTGAATATTTACATGCAGTATCTTTGACGATTAGAAAACATTAGAACTCATTTATCTTAGTATTGCTTTGAAATCAAGGAATTGGGTTTTCGCCTCAATACACTTTGTGCCGAAAACTTAAAATTAAAGGTGTGCATGAAACCAGAATAATTGAACCGTAAACAGAATAACCGATGCAACCGAACTACAAAGACTGAATCTAAATAAAAACCAACAGTTTGGGTTGAAGTTTTTTCAAAATTGAATTTCGATTTTAATTTTGGTTTTGATGTAAGGCAAAACCAGAAAAACCGAACCGAATCATATTACGACCAATCCCAACCAAACCCATAACCGATCGAAATAAAAACCAAATCAAACAGACTAAAGTGCCTATATATAATATTATATTAATAATGTTTTAGAAATATTATATCTATACTACTATATAAAGTAAAAACCTTGGGACACAAATGTATTTAAAAAAAATTAAGACACCTAATACAACTTCTTAAACATCTCTCTACTCTAATAAAATGGTAAATAGGACAGACACGTGTCAGCACCACATTCCTCCTCACCAAATTTTTCTCGCTTCCCACTCACATTAAATAATCACATTAGTTACTAATAATATTTTAATTTCTTTTTTAGATTTAAAGCGTTTTTAATAATTAAGAAAATATAATTTATTAAGGTTATTTCCAAAGGAATAAACTTTTATAAAATAAGAAATTTTCTAAACATTAAATATTTAAAATTTATGTTTCTAAAAAGTAGTTTTTATAAACAAAAGATGATTAAAATTAGAAGTTATAATAAGAATAGTGTAAAACTCGGTTAATTCCCAAGAACAATAACCAAGATCTCAATCTCAAGAATGCGGAATGTAATTGAGATTGGAAGAAGAGAAATAATGGATCAAAATGGTTTCAATTGATAATCAAAATGATTACAATCTTGTGCGAATTGCACAGAAAGATTACAAAGCAAATTGAACAATCTGAACTGAAAAACTTAGCTACAAAATACGAAAAATACATATTTATACTAAAACAGATGTTCTCGCATGAGACAAGCTTTTCGCGCGGTTATTCATTTCGCGCGACTCCTCTTTGTCGCGTGACTTCATGTTTCGCTTGACAACTTCCTTTCGTTGCCGAGCCTTATGTAGTCTTCTACAATCTCCCCCTAGGCTCGGTGAAACACTCTTAATCAAAATCAATGTTAGCTTTCTTGTATGTGCCAGAATAGGCATACCATTTATTTCTTAGGATCCGATCAGTCATCCAAACATACTGGCAAGATAAAAAGTAAACAGACTTGTCAGCTGTGATAGGGCAATGTAGCAGCTTATTCAAGTCGTCTTTGCCAAACTTCATTAAGTCAGCTGGATCAATGATTCTGTATGATCTATCAATACATTTGATCACAGCCTGACCTGAATCCTTTTCACAACTCCAAGAAATAAATTGCTTCAAAGAATTTGGAGGAACAGAAGCATAAACTGGGACTTTCTTTATGTATTTTGGATGTTGATAGACTCTGATTTTCATTGGAGCTTTAGTGTTTTCATCAATTCTAGAAGAGTCATCAATTACCTTTGACTTTGCAGCTCTGAAGTCCTTGAAATTAGTTCTCATCTCTCTTCTAATCTTTGACCTTATTAATTCAGCTTCTCCATGGCTTTCATTGAAAAATGGAGCTTTACCCATTGTATACAGATCAGCAGCTCGTAATGTGTGAAAGTCTTGAGTGCTTTTCAGATAATCTATCTCTTCATTCTTTCTCTTTATAACATACATCTTTTTCTCACCATTAAAAGCCCAGCTTATCACATGTGATATCTCACCATATTTGTCTTTAGGCTTAGATACAAACAAAAAATGAGTCTCTTTAGGTGGTGGTGGTGCTCTGAACTGCAATCCTCCTTTGGTATATAAAGCAATCTGTCCAGTAGAATCCTTTTGTGTTGTACCAGTAGGAGTTGGATCACTTACAGACTCTGTAGGAATTTCTCCTTCTTCCAGATCAATATCTTTGAATAAGTCCTGTAAATTGTTCCCAAAAATATCAGTATACTCATTTGCTCATCTACATCATCAAATAAACCAAAATCTTCTTCTGTAGCTTCAATTGAAATAGATAGTTGGAATGAGTATAACTCTTTCTCATATAAATCTTCAGTGTCAGGATCCAGTGGGTCATATCCTTCTGGATCACCAGCACTTGGTCCAGAGACATTTTCAGTGCTAGTATCACCAGTTGGATTAGAAGATAAGCCTCCAACATCACCTCCATCATCATTATCATCATTATCATTATCATCTTCATTATTATCACCATCATTTCCACCATCATCATCATCATCATCATTATCTTCATCATCATCATTATCTTCATTATCATAAGAATCACCATAGTCAATCAAATCCTCATCTTCTTCTTCGTTAACAACAGGGAGAGGCATCATATGTTCAGGCTCAACAAAAGCTGTAGATGTAACAGCTTCAGTGATAGGTACTTCAGATGTGATTGGAACATCTTCAGTGATACTAACACTTGGCTGTATCTCAGTAGCTTGAGCTTCAGTGACCTTTTCAACCTCTGAACATTATCTGCAGGAGATGGACTTGGTGAATGCCTGCTTGTCTCACCAACCACAGTTGTAGACCATACAACCTGCGGTTGATGGAAGTAAGTTTGAGAGATAAACTCTCTCAGCTCATTAAGCTGTCTCTCCAAACCCAAAGAGTAATCAAACATATTCTTCATTTGTAGCTCCAGAGATGCTATCCTTGAATTCTTAATGGTAGAATCTAGATGAATCATAGAAATCATCTTAGTCTTTTCTTCATTTTCCTTCCTCAAATCAGCTATTATCTTGACATTCTCAAAACTTTCTTTCTCCAAATTCTTTACCCTTTCTTCCAAAGTAATAGAAGAAGATTGATGAGCACTGGAAGTTTCTTCTCTTCCTTTGAACTCAGTAGGAGTGTTCAGGAAGGTATCAACATCAAACTCCAAATTTTCTTGCCGAGGTAGAGTAGAAAAACCAGATCCAGAAACAGGAACAGTTTCTGTCACACCCCCGCTAAAGCGAAAACACGGGGAGTGCGAGCTAGACGGGAATCGTCATAACACATGGTATATGATAGAGTAGCAATAAAAAGATGATGACAAGCGTGTCATGACGACACCCGAACACAAATGGAGACTTGTGTCGTGTATAAT
The DNA here is from genome assembly GCA_024085815.1 of Flaveria linearis. Taxonomy (NCBI): domain Eukaryota; kingdom Viridiplantae; phylum Streptophyta; class Magnoliopsida; order Asterales; family Asteraceae; genus Flaveria; species Flaveria linearis. Next base: position 18,781,874 of record CM044003.1, read on the forward strand.
CAATGTTCACGGCAGCATAGTCATAAGCACAACACAAATGATCACAAAAACGTTGATTACAGCTTGTAATGTAATATTCCCACAACATGGGAATAAGTGTACAAAAGATCATGTTCATGTTCAAGCCTTACAAAAGAATAAACACAAATGCATCCTAGGGTCTCCTCTACAAGGCAGCACTCCTAGATCTTCAGTTCTCATTGTTACCTGAAAAATATGCTCAAAATGGTCAACAATAATGTTGGTGAGCTTCGTAGGTTTAAATTGTAAACTTGTAATTGATGCTGTATATTGTTTGTAGTGGAATACCGTGCATACAGTTATAAGTAAGCATAATCACATAACATGAGTTTTATACAACCAAACCTAATGACGTACACAAAGAAACTTGTCAGAATATATTCACCCCAGGCCCGTTCCTGGCAGTGTGATGGTACTCACAAGTAACCATCTGTCAAGGGTGGGGGTGTCAACCCAGTAGTACTACCAATACCTATCTGTTGGTTCCAACACCGGAATTAATGGTTGTAAGACAGTCCACACAGTAACATCATGTATGTATCAGATAAGTACTCACAAGACAGTATCACGTTGATTCCAAGTATAAAAATTGTATGTATAGTGTACAGCATTGAAAATGTGTGAGCATACTCTTCCCCCATGTTTGTAAAAGGTTGAAACCATTGTATAAGCGTAAAAAGGGCCACGAAACTCACTTGTTAAGTGGTAAGTATGTCTGATGAAACTTCCCAAACTTGTATGTATGTATGAACAGTCAATCACCTATTGACAGTTATGTTAAGAATTAATCTTATGGACTATTGTTAATAATATTGTTTGATTGAGTCGGGTCGTTTCGGTTCGGTCGTGAGTAGTACACACAAGCAGTCACACACATTTTAGACCAGATTGTTTTAAATAGTACGTGCCTGTTAATGGCGTTGATTTTAATCTTTGTGATCAAGCTATGACACTTAATTATATTTTATTATCGTCGTGAGATCTCCGAAGAGGGGATCCACACACACCTTTAAGTCATACAGTGGGACCGGACGCACGACTGACACTCCATTCACACGAGTGGACTTTCAGTTGTACGAATTAGCTACTTTCGTACAATTGATCCTCCATTCGTGTGACTAGGCCTTCAGTCGTACCACGCAATACCAGTCGCACGACCCAACAGCCGACCACGCGACTTAAAGCCCCTCCGCGCGAATCAGCTTCATTCGCGTGAGAGGACCCACTTTCGCGTGACAGGCATCTGTCCGTGCGATTTCACACACTCGCATACATTCCATATTCGCATAGCCCAGTCACGCGACAACCCCTGTCGCGTGACATCTCCAATCGCGTGACATTCCTAATCGCGTGACATCCTCTGTTTCGCACCCACCGACAGTCGCGCGACACAACCGCGCGACTTGCCTATTCGCTCATGTCTCAAGTCGCACCCACATGCAGTCGCACGCCCCTTTCGCGTGCGACAACCCCATTCGCGCCACCGGGAGTCGCGACGGCAGTGAGTTTCAGGTCAGCCTTCGGCTGCCCGATCGCGAGTGTTACCCAACCAAAACCTCCAGAACTTATATCCTAACCTATCTAGACAAGAAACACACTCAGAACAAGACATGCAAGTCCACACGACCTCTTGTGCTCGGATGAACCCGAGCACCCGAAAACCCTCGAATGCAGCTGTAAAATCGAGTTTAAAACGAGGTAGTGAGGTTATCTACCTGCTAGGAACTAGTATTCACGATGGTGCTCGAGATTTGAAGACGAAAAGACTAGAAACGGTCGGTTTTTGGTGTAGTCTAGAGAGAGAGAGTAGAGAGAAAATGGTGGAGAAGAAGGTGAAGTGAGAGGGTGAAAAGAATGAAAATGGCTGGAAGGTGGGTATTTATACCCAGCCTAGTTTCGCAAAGTTTCAAGTTTAGTCCCCGCACTTTGCCCCGAGTTCCTAAATTTTGTTTCGGTTGAAAACGTTATAATTTAGTCTCGTTTTATTGATGATAAAATGTTATTTATGTTGTTTATAAGTTAAAAATGATTTTATTCGTGAAAATTATTTTATTCTAAAAATGACGTGTTTAATGTTAACGGGGCAAATCTTGGAGAATGTCTTAAGATAATGACAAGTCAAGCAACGATACTACACATATAAGGGCAATTAAGTAAAGCAAATATGGTATTCACGTAATTGGTCTGTAAAAATAAGGAATAACTGTTAACAAAGGCTAAGTAAAAACACGTTAAATGTAGGACCTTTGGTGACGGATGTCACAGTATCCCCCAGTTGAGGGAATTTCGTCCCGAAATTCAACTGGTGCTAGGCCCTAGAACGTCATCCGCGAATAAATGTGGATATTTGAGTCTCATCTGATCTTCACGTTCCCATGTAAACTCTGGCCCTCGTTTGGAATTCCATCTCACGCGGACGATAGGTATCTTGCTGCGCCTTAGCTTTTTGACTTTTCGGTCCATGACCTCAATAGGTTCCTCAATAAAATGAAGCTTTTCGTCGATCTTGATTTCCTCAAACGGTACGTGTAAGGACTCGTCTGCCAAACACTTTTTGAGGTTCGACACGTGAAAAGTATCATGCACACCGCTAAGTTCTTGTGGCAACCTCAATCGGTAAGCCACCGGACCGATTCTTTCTGTAATCTCGAATGGTCCTACGTATCGAGGGGCTAACTTCCTTTTCTTACCAAATCGTACGATCCCTTTCCAGGGAGAGACTTTGAGTAAGACATGATCCCCAACATTGAATTCGAGAGGCTTCCGACGGTTGTCGGCATAGCTCTTTTGGCGGTCTCTAGCAGCTTTGAGTCGGTCTTTGATTTGGAAGATCTTATCAGTGGTTTCTTGAATGATCTCTGGACCCGTAAGCTGGCTTTCACCAACTTCAGCCCAACAAACTGGTGATCTACATTTCCGTCCATACAATGCTTCGAACGGTGCGCATCCAATGCTTGTGTGATAGCTGTTGTTGTAGGAGAACTCAATCAACGGTAGATGAGTATCCCAACTACCACCAAAATCAATGACGCATGCCCTCAGCATGTCTTCAAGCGTCTGTATTGTTCGCTCGCTTTGGCCGTCTGTCTGGGGGTGATAGGCTGTACTCATGTCTAACCGAGTGCCCATCGCTTTCTGTAACGTCTGCCAAAAGCGTGAAGTGAATCGACTGTCTCGGTCGGATATGATTGACACCGGCACCCCGTGCCGTGTCACAACCTCTTTGATATACAACCTTGCCAGCTTATCCATCTTGTAGTCTTCTCGGATAGGCAAGAAGTGAGCAGATTTCGTCATTCGATCCACCACGACCCATATCGAGTCGTGCCCACTTGGTGTTCTCGGGAGTTTGGTAATGAAATCCATAGTGATGTTCTCCCATTTCCACTCGGGAATTTCAGGTTGTTGCAGTAGTCCCGATGGTTTCTGGTGTTCAGCCTTGACCTTTGAACAAGTCAAGCATTTGCTCACGTATACAGCAACATCTTTCTTCATACCTGGCCACCAGTATAGTTCTTTCAGATCGTGGTACATCTTGTCTGCACCAGGATGAATAGAGTATCGAGTCTTGTGTGCTTCATCCAAGACTAGTGTGCGTACACCTCCCCACTTGGGGACCCATATACGATCTATGAAGTAATGGACGCCATCATCCTTGCGTGTCATTTGTTTATCCAACCCTCGGAACTCTTCTCCCGCAAGGTTCTCTTCTTTCAACGCCTCGTTTTGTGCTAATTGAATCTGAGCCTTTAAATTGGTTTGAATAGTCAAACCTAGCGCTCGAGCACGTAATGGTTTCACACGTTCTTTGCGGCTTAATGCATCAGCCACCACGTTAGCTTTCCCCGGATGATACCGGATTTCACAATCGTAGTCGCTAAGCAGCTCTACCCAGCGTCGCTGCGCATGTTAAGTTCTTTCTGGTTCATGATGTGTTGAAGGCTCTTATGGTCTGTGTAGATGATGCATTTGGTTCCATATAGATAATGCCTCCATATCTTGAGTGCAAATACTACGGCACCCAACTCCAAGTCGTGAGTTGTGTAGTTCTTTTCATGCACCTTGAGTTGTCGCGAAGCGTAGGCAATCACTTTATCTTTCTGCATTAGCACACAGCCCAAACCTTGATGTGAAGCATCACAGTACACCACAAAGTCATCGGTTCCTTCTGGAAGGGACAATATTGGTGCGTTGCATAACTTCTCTTTTAGTGTTTGGAACGCCTGTTCTTGTGCTTCCCCCCAATCGAACTTCTTGTCTTTCTGAGTCAGCAAAGTTAACGGTTGGGCAATCTTGGAGAAATTGGCAATGAAGCGACGATAGTATCCGGCCAATCCCAAGAATTGTCGTATTTCTGAGGGTGTTTGGGGAGTATCCCACTTCTTCACAGCTTCAATCTTACCGGGGTCCACATGAATTCCATTTTCGTTGACTACATGACCCAAGAACTTCACTTCTCGAAGCCAGAATTCACACTTCGAGAACTTGGCGAAAAGTTTCTCTTTCTTCAACAGTTCTAGAATTGCTTGGAGGTGTTTTTCGTGATCCTCTTTTGAACGAGAATAGATGAGTATGTCGTCTATGAACACGATCACGAACTTATCAAGATAAGGCTTACACACCGATTCATCAGATCCATAAAGACAGCTGGTGCGTTGGTCAATCCGAATGGCATGACCAAGAACTCATAGTGCCCGTAACGAGTTCTAAACGCTGTTTTTGGAATATCGTCCTCGAATATTCTTAGTTGATGATAACCAGATCGAAGGTCGATCTTAGAGAAATACGAGGCTCCTTGCAACTGATCGAACAGGTCGTCGATTCTGGGGAGAGGATACCGATTCTTCACGGTCAATTTGTTCAGCTCCCTGTAGTCGATACACATACGGAACGACCCATCCTTCTTCTTGACAAATAACACCGGTGCTCCCCACGGTGAATGACTCGGTCGAATGAAACCCTTCTCCAGTAGTTCCTGTAGTTGGCTGGATAACTCTTGCATCTCTGAGGGTGCTAACCGATACGGTGTCTTTGCTATCGGTGTAGCTCCAGGAACCAGCTCTATATGGAATTCCACCTGTCGTGGAGGAGGCAATCCAGACAAATCATCAGGGAACACCTCCGGATAATCCCGTACGATTGGAATGTCTGCCAAGTTTGTCTCTTCTTCTTTCTTTTCTACGATGTGAGCCAGAAAAGTGTAACACTGCTTCCGTAAACTTCGGCGGGCTTTCATGCAAGAAATGAGCTTCAGTGTTCTTCCCGGTCGTTCTCCTTGAATTTGAGTACCTCCCTGTTTGGCATGGGGATTCGTACTACTTTCTCCCGACAAACAATCTCGGCTCCATGATTTGACAACCAATCCATACCCACTATCACATCGAAGCTGCCTAATTCGAATGGTATCAAGTCTATGCTAAAGGCATGGTCTTCTAACATTAGGGTGCAATTCTTAATAATCTCGTCTGCTTGTTCAACCCTACCATTGGCCATTTCTACAGAGTAACTAGTTTCTAGCCTACTAGCACTTAAATCAAGCATATGCACGAACTCAGAAGATATAAAGCTATTGTCTGCTCCAGTATCAAATAGTATGGATGCAAAATGGTGATTGAGCAGATACGTACCCGTAACAACGTTCGGGTCCTGTCGGGCATCATTAGCTCCAATGACAAATGCGCGTCCCCGTGCAGCAGTTCCTTGGTTTCCATGACCTTGAGCGCCCGCTATGGCCATCACTTGCTGTTGATTATCCCCCTGTTGACCCGGTGCCCTGTTCAGTCGGGGGCACATGTTTCTGAAGTGACCCGGATTTCCACATTCGTAACAGACTCTGGCATTCCCGGCGGGGTTAACCGCGTTGACGGGTGCAACCAGATTCGGTGCCACTCTACAATCTCTTGCTAGGTGCCCCGGGCGCCTACAGTTTGCGCATACCCGGCATGCGTCTCTGGGGGATGATGATAGCTGCATCTGTCACATTTGGGATATGGCCCAACATATTCCCTCTTCCCTTGAGTCACGGCCGCAAAGTTTCTGGTGACCTTGGCCCTTTTATCAGATTTACCGGCACTCGACCGGCTTGTTTCCCCAGCATCCTTTCGCTTCTCTGCTCCCTTGCCCAATACCCCTGTTCGTACCATCTCATCGGTCAGAGCGCCAGCCTTCAGAATTGCGCTCTGAATCGTAGGAGGAGCAGCTGCAGTTACCATTGCCCGTATTTGAGGCGCAAGTCCCCAAATGTACCTCTCAATCCTCTTAGATTCCGGAGTGACCAGGTGTGGGACTAGTCTAGCCAACTCGTGGAATCGGTCAGTGTAAGCTGCATGCCCCGCCCCCACCATGGCATGATTCCAGAACTCATGCTCCAGCTTTTGCATCTCGTTGTGAGGGCAGTACTCCTCAGTAATCAAGGCCTTAAATTCGTCCCAGGTCATCTGCATCGCAGATTCCCTTCCTCTCGCTTGAACCTGGTGTTCCACCAGGTTAGTGCTCTGCCCTGCAGAGAGCACGTAACATATTTGATCTTTTGACTATCGAGGCATTCGCTGATGTCGATCACAACCTCCATTTTCTCGAGCCATCTGATCAGGGCTATCGCCCCACCTTTGCCATCAAAATCCCGGGGCTTACAGGCCACAAACTCCTTGTAAGAACAGCCCCGTTTGGTATTAGCAACCCCAGTTTCGTTACTGGCTGTACCACCATTTCTGGTCTCCTGGTTGCTTTCATTCCCAGTCGGATTCCCATTACCCTCGTTCTCGTTACCACCATCCCCGTGGGAGTGGTTTTGCTGTTGCAAAGCATCGCTCACTTGAGCTACAATAGTGGGAATCAAGGCAGTCAGTTGTTGAGCAATCAGGGTTGCCATGTCAGGACTTCCAGTCCCTTGAGTATTGCCAATAGGACCCTCATTTGCTCCTGAAGATCTGCCTCTGCCTCTGCCTCTGCCCCTCGGGGCTTCACTTCCGCTACTACTTCTGCGGTTAGATCTTCGAGGCGGCATGTTCTATCCATAAAAGAGGTAACATATAAGCTTTAGTCACCTTATGATACACAAGTAATCCACTTATCAAGTTCCAACGTCCGATGCTCCGGTCAGTCAAGACCACCATGTAGTCCATTTCAAGCATATTCTCGGTATACCGGTGATGCTTATATATAGGGTTCCCCGCAGCGTTCCCACCACACCCACGATGTACCGAGAATGATGCCTAATCCGGTTACATGACATCCGACCTTCCTTCACATCATATCCATAATAATCCATCAAATCGACTGAGAACCAAACATGTAATCACGTATAGTCTTGCGGAGGTTGTCTATCTCGCGTCCTTAAAAGGACTCAGACATAGCCTCCTCGGGTCGGTCTCTCAGTGTACGAGGTCAGGCGCAATGTAAGATCTGCGACGATCTGTTCGGGTTTCGATTCCCGAATTTGGTTATGATAACTCGGCGCACAGAGGGAACGGAAGATCCAATAGGAAGCACCTCATCAGTGACGAGCACAAGGCTCAAGCACAAGGTGAAGGATCACATAACAGAAGGATATTCAATCATGTAAGGAGGAACACATACACGAGATATATAATTGCACACAAGCTTAAGCATGCAAATCTACATGAAGGTTCCTAGGTTATAGTCTAGGTCAAGTGTAATTGCCTAATTCTCTATAACCAATGGCTCTGATACCAGTCTGTCACACCCCCGCTAAAGCGGAAACACGGGGAGTGCGAGCTAGACGGGATCGTCATAACACATGGTATATGATAGAGTAGCAATAAAAAGATGATGATAAGCGTGTCATGACGACACCCGAACACAATGGAGACTTGTGTCGTGTATAATCAATGTTCACGGCAGCATAGTCATAAGCACAACACAAATGATCACAAAAACGTTGATTACAGCTTGTAATGTAATATTCCCACAACATGGGAATAAGTGTACAAAAGATCATGTTCATGTTCAAGCCTTACAAAAGAATAAACACAAATGCATCCTAGGGTCTCCTCTACAAGGCAGCACTCCTAGATTTTCAGTTCTCATTGTTACCTGAAAAATATGCTCAAAATGGTCAACAATAATGTTGGTGAGCTTCGTAGGTTTAAATTGTAAACTTGTAATTGATGTTGTATATTGTTTGTAGTGGAATACCGTGCATACAGTTATAAGTAAGCATAATCACATAACATGAGTTTTATACAACCAAACCTAATGACGTACACAAAGAAACTTGTCAGAATATATTCACCCCAGGCCCGTTCCTGGCAGTGTGATGGTACTCACAAGTAACCATCTGTCAAGGGTGGGGGTGTCAACCCAGTAGTACTACCAATACCTATCTGTTGGTTCCAACACCGGAACTAATGGTTGTAAGACAGTCCACACAGTAACATCATGTATGTATCAGATAAGTACTCACAAGACAGTATCACATTGATTCCAAGTATAAAAATTGTATGTATAGTGTACAGCATTGAAAATGTGTGAGCATACTCTTCCCCCATGTTTGTAAAAGGTTGAAACCATTGTATAAGCGTAAAAAGGGGCCACGAAACTCACTTGTTAAGTGGTAAGTATGTCTGATGAAACTTCCCAAACTTGTATGTATGTATGAACAGTCAATCACCTATTGACAGTTATGTTAAGAATTAATCTTGTGGACTATTGTTAATAATATTGTTTGATTGAGTCGGGTCGTTTCGGTTCGGTCGTGAGTAGTACACACAAGCAGTCACACACATTTTAGACCAGATTGTTTTAAATAGTACGTGCCTGTTAATGGCGTTGATTTTAATCTTTGTGATCAAGCTGTGACACTTAATTATATTTTATTATCGTCGTGAGATCTCCGAAGAGGGGATCCACACACACTTTTAAGTCATACAGTGGGACCGGACGCACGACTGACACTCCATTCTCACGAATGGACTTTCAGTTGTACGAATTAGCTACTTTCGTACAATTGATCCTCCATTCGTGTGACTAGGCCTTCAGTCGTACCACGCAATACCAGTCGCACGACCCAACAGCCGACCACGCGACTTAAAGCCCCTCCGCGCGAATCAGCTTCATTCGCGCGAGAGGACCCACTTTCGCGCGACAGGCATCTGTCCGTGCGATTTCACACACTCGCATACATTCCACATTCGCATAGCCCAGTCACGCGACAACCCTGTCGCGTGACATCTCCAATCGCGTGACATTCCTAATCGCGTGACATCCTCTGTTTCGCACCCACCGACAGTCGCGCGACACAACCGCGCGACTTGCCTATTCGCTCATGTCTCAAGTCGCACCCACATGCAGTCGCACGCCCTTTCGCGTGCGACAACCCCATTCGCGCCACCGGGAGTCGCGACGGCAGTGAGTTTCAGGTCGGCCTTCGGCTGCCCGATCGCGAGTGTTACCCAAAAAACCTCCAGAACTTATATCCTAACCTATCTAGACAAGAACACACTCAGAACAAGACATGCAAGTCCACACGACCTCTTGTGCTCGGATGAACCCGAGCACCCGAAAACCCTCGAATGCAGCTGTAAAATCGAGTTTAAAACGAGGTAGTGAGGTTATCTACCTGCTAGGAACTAGTATTCACGATGGTGCTCGAGATTTGAAGACGAAAAGACTAGAAACGGTCGGTTTTTGGTGTAGTCTAGAGAGAGAGAGTAGAGAGAAAATGGTGGAGAAGAAGGTGAAGTGAGAGGGTGAAAAGAATGAAAATGGCTGGAAGGTGGGTATTTATACCCAGCCTAGTTTCGCAAAGTTTCAAGTTTAGTCCCCGCACTTTGCCCCGAGTTCCTAAATTTTGTTTCGGTTGAAAACGTTATAATTTAGTCTCGTTTTATTGATGATAAAATGTTATTTATGTTGTTTATAAGTTAAAAATGATTTTATTCGTGAAAATTATTTATTCTAAAAATGACGTGTTTAATGTTAACGGGGCAAATCTTGGAGAATGTCTTAAGATAATGACAAGTCAAGCAACGATACTACACATATAAGGGCAATTAAGTAAAGCAAATATGGTATTCACGTAATTGGTCTGTAAAAATAAGGAATAACTGTTAACAAAGGCTAAGTAAAAACACGTTAAATGTAGGACCTTTGGTGACGGATGTCACAGTTTCTGTCTCAGTACCAGTGGCAGTGGTATCAACATGTGTTTCTTCCTCAGTAACCACATTTTCTGGTGATCTCTGAATATCAGAAGAAGTAGTCTGTTTAGCTTCTGTGATGATCACATGAGTTCGTGGACGTTTAGGAATACCACTTCTCCCTCTTTTTTTGCAGGGAAGTCTTTTCGCTTTGCCATTCGTTTAAGTCTCAAAGAAGTACTCGGGGATTCCACAGGAATGTAATCAGTGTCTCTATCATCAGCACTTTTCCTGGTGGAAGTTGGTGTAGATGGAGTCTGATCAGTCTGAAGGACATAGGGAACATTCCCTATCTGATCACTAACAGTATCAGAATTGGAAGCTGAGTGAACTTCACCTTCTACATTCTCAGCTTGAGTAGGCTCATCATCAAATAATCTCTCTATCTCCTCATCTACATCATCTCTAGCAGCAGAGGTAGAAGTACCAGTCTGTGCCTCATTAATGGGTACATCTCCTCCCAAATCTCCAACACTGTCATCAACTTCAGAAAATCTACCAATCTTGACAAAACTTTCACCAGAGCATTTATTCCCTCGTGCTCCAGTCAGATGAGTAAATATCTCCTTCTTAATAGTCTGAACAACATACTTAGGAGATCTAAGTGTAGCAAGCTCTGGATAGGCATCATTTATCACCAACTGAATGAATCTTGGATACATGATAAATTTTCTTCCAGGAATAGCAGTAGCATTTTTCTGCATTTCCTGAAAGATAACTCCAGAAATGCTGAAAGGGATATCATCCACCAGAGATACCAACAATGATCCAAAAACCGCACTTAGACTATCCATTCCTGCCTTGAGGTTGCTGAGACAATGAATTACCACATGGAATAAGTATTTCTAGTAAGGTGGTAACCATTTCTTCTCAAGGCTTGGATATCTATACTCATATCCCATTCTGGTCAGACAATCCATTACAACATCATCTTCCAGCCTTGTAGGTGTATCCTCTAGATCATCAAGTAATAAGACTCTGTTAAGAATAGCCTGAGATACAATTACCTTCTTCTCTTTAACAGTAGTAGTAATGATGGGATTGCCTGCTACATCCTTCCAAAGTAGCAGTGTTCCAGAAAGCATCGATAAGCTCAGTGTAGATGTTGGGATTTGCTGTAATAGCATAAACAATCCTAGAATTCTTTAATCCCTCAATCATAGAAGAGAACAATTCTTTCCCTTCTGGTACTTCATCCAGATAAGCTACACAATTATGATTTTTATTAAAAATCATTTGTGCCATCTGCAAAGTCACAAACAAACAACATGAGTACAATTGAAATAACTTAATTACATACAAGAAAAATTTCTACACTTAAAAAAAATTACAACAATTATGATTTTAGTCGCGCGAGAATAAAAAAAATTCCACACTTAGAAAATTTCAGCAACTAAGTGTCTCATTCGGGCGAAAGACATCTGACACTTAGAAAATTTAAGCAATTAAGGTTCTATCGCACGGAAACTAAGTTCATGCGAAAAATCCATTCGTGCGAAAAGATCCTTTCGTGTGACAATCATAGTTCATGCGTAAAACAGATTTCAAGCGAAAACAAGTTTCACGCGAGAGTTACTTTCATGCGAAAGTCAAAGTTCATGTGAAATTCAAACATCATGCGAAAACATGATTCACGCGAGAACATTACTCACGCGAAAACACACTTTTCGTGCCTGTTCATTTTATGCGAGTCGCGCAGATAGTTTTCAAAATTAAACTTCAAAATCACGATTTTGAACCAATCAAATAATCTCATAACAGTCGCCTAAGTCCATTAAGTTCAACTCATCTTTCAATTTTAATATTTAAGTCCATTTATTAGATTTTAGTTTTAAGTTGTTAAGTTCCTTCTCGATTTTAATCTCTTTAGTAACCAATGAATGTAAATCTACCTTGTAATCTCAGAGTATGAATATAATGTGAACGAATGAGTGTTTCAGAATGACTATATGAACAAAATGATCTCTGGTTTTGAAGTTGTGAATGTAAGCGAAAAGGGTTTTCGGATGGTAAATTATGCGAAAAATGATTTCGTTTAATAACACTATGATATTTATGTCCCAAGCAACTCACGCGATAATCACTTTCGCGCGACAGTCTTTCTGCGCGACAAACCACTTTTCGCGCGAGTGTATTTTACACTTTGAAAATTTTTCAATTTTTTTAACTTTTCAATTTTTCTAATTTTTCAAAAACCTTTATTAGCAATTATTTATGTCAACAGAATGTTTTATTACCAAGTGACCAATTAATTTAATGAATCTTCAATTTTCAAAATTTATCTGTTGTTTATTTGTCTTAAAACTAAACACAACAAAACAAAGTGAAAACAAATCAAAACAAACAAATAACAAAATAATGAAAGCATGTAAAGAATCAAGATCTGAATTGTTTATTGATCAAAATTGTCTTTGTAAGAATTTTTATAATAAGATCATATAGTCCTTTGTCAAGTCAAGACTTTGTCCAGCTTTATTTAAAATAACTAGTTAATTTGATTGTCAATATATTTTATCCTTTTTAAACTTATACTTCAGGTTTTACTCAGAAACATAAGGAGTGTTACTTATCATGTTTTGTATGATTTAATATAATTCAGTGGATCTCACAATCAGAACTTCTGTAGAATACTTATTAGTCTTCAAGACACTATTGAGATTTCAAGTCATCCCAAATTGACTTAAACCATGCATTGTTGATCAGTGATACCATATGTTTATTCCTAAAATATATCTATTTGAGCATAACTAGCCTGAAAAATATTTCTTAACACGGAATATTAACAAGTTTAATGACTTACTAACAGCCATCCGGACTTACATGCCACATCTTTGATTTTGCTTTCCGTGATCAGAAAATATTCTCAAAGTAGAAAATATATATCATATAGTATGTATATCTTTAGACATATCTTTTGATTTGTGCACCTTGGCATCTTATATCCTATATGGCCTTTTGGCATCTTTTTGCTCAATTATTTGCTCAATTATTTTCTTTTGTTTTTTTATTTCTTTTTGCATGTCTTTTTGTATTTTCTTTTATTATATATACATAGTTATATATGATAATCACTGAATCAAACAATAACAGGCTTGAGTATGACCAAATATAACTCTCAGTGTTAGAACATTTTTGTATTGTCACAGAATCCTGATATGTTCCCCACTAAATCATATCACTTTACTTCAAGTATAATCACTCAATTATGATCTTTTCATTTCTAAAAGCAAAGCCTATTGACACATCAATCATAATCCAAGTCTTTTATATGAAAGCCTTTGAAAGTGCTTAGACTCGTTTTGAACTTTGTAATATCATTTCTCATTTAATCATGAAAATTTCTTTTGAACAATTCTTTAATCTTGACTCCCCCTAAAACCAAAAATATTTTTCAGAATTTGTTTTTCTAATTTCTCCCCCTAAAATTATGATTGGTCTTTTAATGTAAAAGAAAACAATTACAATTTTATTTCTTAAAAAATGAAAAGTCTTTTTGTGAAGATTCAAGAAATCAATTTATCCAAAGTTAATCATTCCCAATGATTGCACAAGGAAATCAAATCTAGAATGATCAAATGCCTTGGTAAATAAATCAGCAATGTTTTCAGTTGACGGCACTTGTTTTAAATGAATAAGTTTAGATCAAAACAATCACGAATAAAATGGATTCGGATGTCAATGTGTTTAGTTTTGGAATGTTGAATGGGATTTTTAACGATGTTCAGTACTGCCGTGTTGTCACACCAAATTGGTGTGTCATATATGTTGAGACCATAATCGAGAAGTTGTTGTTGAATCCAGACAAGCTGGGAACAACAGCTCGATGCAGCCACATATTCAGCTTCGGCAGTGGATGTTGAAACAGTGTTCTGCTTTTTACACTGCCAGGAAATGAGTCGGTTCCCTAAAAATTGACATCCTCCAGTAGTCGATTTCCTATCTAAATTACAACCACCATAATCACTATCAGTATAAGCAAATATTGAAATCGGAACTTTAAGGATACCAAAGACCAAGTTTAGGTTGACCCTTGAGATACTTGAAAATCCGCTTGACAGCTTTCATGTGTGATTCTTTTAGATCACTTTGATAGCGGGCACACTGACAAACAGGGAACATGATATCCGGCCTGCTTGCAGTGAGATACATGAGGGAACCAATCATTGATCTGTACAGATGTTGATCAACTGATTCTCCTAATGGATCTAGAGTGAGAGTAGGACGAGAAGACATAGGAGTTGGAGCTACTTTAGAATCCTGAAACTTGTATTACTCAAGAATAGTCTGAACATATTTTTCTTGATGAATGAGAATACCAGTTTCAGTCTGATTAACTTGAATACCAAGAAAAATGAAATTTCTCCAAGAGAGCTCATCTCGAATTTCTTCTTCATCACTTCCGTGCACATACTATCATTTGTAGACCCAAAAATGATATCATCGACATAGATTTGAACCAGAATGATGTCATCGCCTGATTTACGAATGAATAAGGTTTGATCAATTGCTCCTCGTGAATAACCATTTGCAAGCAATGTTCAGTCAGAGTGGCACACCAAGCACGAGGTGCTTGATGTAAACCATAGAATGCCTTATCCAACTTGTAAACATAATCAGGATGATCTGGATCTTCAAAGCCAGGAGGTTGACAAACATAGGTTTCTTCTTTCATTTCCCTGTATAAGAAAGCAGTTTTGACATCCATCTGATACACCTTGATATTCATGTATGAAGCAAAGGCCAAGAAAATGCGTATTGCTTCAAGTCTTGCAACCGGAGCATACACTTCTTCATAATCCAATCCTTCAATTTGATAGAATCCCTACACTACAAGACGTGCTTTGTTCCGAACTATAACACCTTTTTCATCTGTTTTGTTCCTGAATATCCACTTTGTTCCAATCGGAAGTTTATCCTTTGGAAGTTCTACAAGATGCCAAACATTCAGCTTCTTAAATTGCATCAACTCATCTTGCATTGCTTCTATCCAACTATTTTCCTTGAGTGCCAGTTCAACATTCTTGGGCACTATTTGTGATAGAAAGCAAGCATACAAACATGTGTTGATTGCCCCTGAACGACTTCTGGTAATTACACCTTCATGCAATGGACCAATGATTGCTTCAGTTGGATGAGTTTTATGGATTCTTAATTGAGGAATATCATCTGCAACAATCTCATCTTCTAAGTTAGTAATGTGTTCAACATTTCATTCACGTCTTCAGAGTTTCTAGACTGATACATAATATTTTCTTCAACGTGTCATCTGAAAGGTGATTTTCAGAAGTAGTAGACACATTTGGAGATTCTTCAAATGGAACTTGAATGACTTCTATTGGAGTATCAATAGTCTCTGAAGAAGATGAAAACAATGGTGAATTCATTGATTCTTCCGGCTCCTGATTAGGGATTTGTTCTGAATGATTGTCTGGTAAATCAGAACTTTCAGACACATGCACAGAAGCAGTAGGAATACTCTTGGATGATGATGGAATTGTAGAATCATCAGATATAAGAGATGGAATTTCCTCAATGATTTTGTTTTCCAAAGATAATACTTGAGAATTAGTATCTGCAGATGAATGTTTAGAAATTTTAAAATTTATAAACAAAGATTCATAATCATAAACTCATGAAGGAGCTGAACCTGTATCAGTTATGTTAAGCTCGTGCCAATTAATATTAAATGATTCAATTATTTGTCTTGTTCTTTTATTGTAAACTCGATATGCAACTTTATTAGCTGCATATCCCACAAAGTAACATTCATCAGCCTTTTCAGAAAATTTTGATGTTGATTCGGTTGTATGTAACAAAGTACAGCAACAACCAAAGGCTTTAAAATATTTGAATTTGGGTTTGTGTTTATAAAATATTTTATAAGGAGTCATATTTAATCTTTTATTTATTAGAACACGATTCTGAACATAACATGCAGTGTTTACTGCTTCAGCCCAAAAAACAGTGGTAATTTGGCAGCAGATATCATAGTTCTAGCAGCTTCAATGAGTGTTCTATTCCTTCGTTCTGCAACTCCATTTTGTTGTGGAGTGCCTGCAGCACTGAATTGTCTAGCAATGCCCTTAGATTCACAAAACTCATTTAACGTCTGATTGCAAAATGTTGTTCCATTGTCACTTCAGATGCATTTAACCTTTTTATCTGTCTGATTCTCCACCAAATTAATGAACTTGATCAAAATATGTGGAGTCTCATCCTTAGATGCTAAGAAAAACACCCAAGTAAATCTTGAAAAGTCATCAGTAACAACCAAACAATAAGATCTTCGACCCAAACTTAAAACACTCACTGGACCGAATAGATCCATGTGTAAGAGTTGTAAGATTGATTCGATTGAGTTGTGTGCAACTGGTTTGTGAGGAAGTTTATATTGTTTACCCTTTGAACATGACAGACAATGTTCATTTAATTGAAATTCTTTTTTGGGTAAACCAACGACATGATTTCCACGTACCAGTTTATTCATATTTTTAATATTTACATGTCCCAATCGACGATGCCATAACATGGAATCATTCTCCGAGGCTTTGGATAATAAACATGAAGCGGTTACCAAAGAATTAGAACAATGCATATCAAGAAGATATGTATCATTGTCTCTCGGAGTTCTCATCAAAATCCATTCATCTAGAATTACAAAACCAGGTTTTATGATTAAACATTCTTTGTTAGTAAAGTGTGTAGAATATCGTTTGTCACAAATTTGAGACACACTTAGCAGGTTATGTTTTAATTCCTCAACAAAATTCACATTTTCAAAACTTAAGACACCGTTTGTAACTGTACCACGTTTAGTAATACGTCCTCCTTTGTCACCTGCAAAAATTACTCTTCCACCATTATATGACTGAACATCTTGAAGTAATGATAAATTTCCAGTCATATGTCTTGAACAACCGTTGTCTACATGCCATAAGCTTTCAATATGCTTTTACGGTTGTCCCTGCATAAGTAAAAGAATTACTTAGACTTTGGTACCCAAGTCAAACACGACTTGAGCACATTCTATGTTGCAGTTAGACAAAAAGATTTGAGATTGTTATATTTGTTTAGCACATCAGTCTTTTCATTAACACTGCTCAATTTGATGTTTTCTTTTAAATCATTTTTCAATTCTTATTCTTTTCGACATCATTAGCATACTCAACTTTTGATTTCATTGGTTTTGAAAATTTTCCACGAGTGAAAAATATTTTTCTATTGTGAGCAATAGAATTATGAAATCGTTGTTTGCTTAGTGATTTTTGTCGAAAAGGACAATTATTTGCAAGATGATTTATGTTTCCACACTGATAACATTTCCTTTGTTGTGTGTGGAAAACAAACTGTGGATGACAATTATGAAAATTGTCATAGAAACCAAAGTCAGATTGAGTGTTTGGTTTAACTTTCTGCACAGTCTCTTGAATCTTTGCTTCATTTGATAATTGATTGTTCATCTTAGACAGATTTGAGGAAATGGGTGATTTGTTCATCTTTGCTTGTTCATTGGTTTAACTGCTGTGACTTTTGCTTGGACCAGTTTTATAAATGAATATTATTTATTATATTATTTATAATACTTTTTAGTTTATGAATATTATTTATTATTTAGTAATTATAAAAGATGACTAAAATTCACTACAATATATATTGTAATATTTATAATACTTTAAATTAACGTATCAATTTAGTAATAAATATTATTTTATTTGAATACTTAACTATATAATTACTAAATACTTTTGGATACTTAACTTTATAAACATAAAATAGTTCTATCATAATGATAAAATAATAATCTATATCTATATTATCTATATCTATATAATTATATAAAGGATTTGATGAGCAAACACTTGTAATTTTACTCAAAATTTAAAAACACCTAATATAACTTTTAAACATAAAGTACAAGTGTTATTTATAATAGTTTCTAATTTGTTCATATTTAATAAATTTCTTTCAATTAATACATTATTTAATATATATTTGTTTTAGGTGTTATCTTATTTATAATATTTAAAATTAACATTAAATTATATATATTTATTATTTATATTTTTATAACTTAATACTATTTGATTTAAGTAAACACTTAAGTATATAATCACTAAATATTTACATAGTTATAATAATAATAACTGAATATATCAGT
Source organism: Flaveria linearis (assembly GCA_024085815.1). NCBI lineage: Eukaryota > Viridiplantae > Streptophyta > Magnoliopsida > Asterales > Asteraceae > Flaveria > Flaveria linearis. The sequence continues at coordinate 18,800,213 of CM044003.1, forward strand.
GTTTAACGCGGGTTGAAAAAAAAGGCTCGATAACACCCGTCATGTCACTATATATAACAAATAGAAAAGATTATGAGTAGTGAATATGTAACTTTTTTTAATGTTACCATAATATTTTTTTTTCTTCAAACTAATAAACACACTTTGTTTTTTTTTGCACATTTACATTTAATCTAAGGATTTTAAAATTAACCACAACACTTTCTCTTTCTTTGTTTTTTTTCCTAAACTGATAACTACTCGTTTTTCTACTTTAAAATTTTATATTTAAGCATTCGAGTTATGTCAAATTTATATTTAATCACCTGATTTTTTTTAAAATTTTATACTTAAGCATTCGAATTATATAAAATTTATATGTAATCACCTGAATTTTTTTAAGTTTTATATTTAAACCTTCAAGTTATGTCAAATCTTCTTTTAATCAATTTATAATAGAGATCCTTTCGCACGTAATATTTTTTAAGTGGTTAGTACTAACGTATAAATTATCAGAATTAAATCTTTTATCTTTTATAACTCCTACTGCAAAAGTGGGTCACACCCAATAGTATTTTATTATACATCGATTGTAATTTTTTCAAATGTCAAGTAATCTATATGAATATACACACACAAATATATACATATATACATATATATATATTACTTTTTAAAATTAACAATATACCAATTTTAAAAACCGGAGCGAAAACTACTGAAGTAAAAAAGCGAAACGTAAGTGAAAACCGAAAAATCAAAACTAAACGGTTTTGAAAACCCAATAACCAAAAATTGGTTTTAGCATTCGGTTTTTGGCCAAAACCGGATCAAACCGACCCATGCACACGCTAACTAAAAATTGAAATTGATAATACCTATGGGATCTAAAACCATTACGGTTGAGGCAAAGCCTCTAAAACCTAGTTTATGGGGTGATCTCGTTTTATATCCTAAAAGCGCCGTATATATGTAGTGTACTTTAGAAGCATGAGTATAATAGATTTTGTTTAAAAAAACTTGTGGGATTTAAAGGCATACAAACATCATAAATAAGATTATAAGGCTACGGGGTATACTTTTACTATCTTTCACTTTGACATAGACATCACATCCTTCACATTTTTCACTCAACTCACTCGCTAAACAAAGAAAATAATCTCAGGTTTTCATTTTATGTGGCCGCCGTCTCACCCATTTTTTTTCTATTAATACATTTTATATGTATTACATTTTGAAATGAGTTGAATAGTACTTGATCCTTATTGGTTCAAGTGTGTTTGCAAGCGTCCTTCCCATTTCATTACACGTTTATCAGATTGACGGATCTTGTTAGTTTTTTTGTATGTTCAGATGGTGAGTGGTGGTGAACAATATCATTTGATGGAGGCAATAAAATGTATAAAACTAATTTATCATATATTTGTTTGACGTGGCTTGAATGGATATTCAAAGTCTTGAGATGTTACAATATTTTTAATCAAGTGGTTTAAAACTTTAAGTAAAGGTTAAAAGTTGTTTAGATTACCAATCCAATTTAGTCTAACGTTTTAAAAAATAAAGATAAATAAACTAGTTGTTTGAATTGCATTTGAAAGTCGATCTCTATTAACGGTTTGAATGATTTTAAATTTATATTTTGTTTTTTGTCAAGTCATGTTGATTTGTTCAATTTAAAGAGGACCGAAGTCTTGAGTCTCAACAATGGTTTTGAATGATGGTTTAAATTTTAAAATTGTTTTGAATTCTAGTCATGAAATATTGGAATAAGCTAGTGAACGGGAATTAAGTCTCAAGTTTCAACTATGGTTTTCTTTAGTACTATTTTTATTAGTATTAGTATTAATAGTATTACTATTTTTATTTTTATTTTCTATCATTATTATCATGTTAATTATTCAAGTTGTTCGAATGATGGTTTATATCAAGTTTGAAATCTTCCTACTCTAATAAAAGTGTATCTAGGATGACACGTGTCAACACCACAATCACTCTCACCAAAATTTTCTCGCCTTTCTCTCCTATTAAATAATTACCTCAATTACTAATAATACTATTTAACACTTTTTTGATTTAATAAATTAATAAAGAGATCTATTTATTAATGTTATTTCTAAATAAATAATTTTTTTATAAAATAATAAATTTATTTAAAGCATAAGACTTTTTTTAAAAATACTTAATATTTAAAATTGGTATTTTTAAAAAGTTATTTTTTTAAAACCAAAATAATTAAATTTCAGAGTTATAATAAGAAAATTTTAAAAATGACAATTTTATACGGTTTGTTTTAGAACAAAACGTTTATTTTTTTTAAAAAAATAAAGTTTTAAAAAGTTGATATCACTATTTTATAACTTACAGTCATTTCTAATACATAATTTCAGTGATATCATATCTTAAAATATTATTTTATAATTAATAAATTTTGTTATATTAATTTTTTATTTATTCAACCCGTGTAACACACGGGTTACTATAGCTAGTTTAATAATATTTGAAAATCTTTTGAATGATACATATGGTGTTTGATTGTTCAAAGTCGTATAGAATTCTGAAAATACTTGAATCACAGCATTTATGTTTATTGTCTCTCTCATATTAAATGATAATTATTTTAAATATGTAAATTAAAATATTAAACATCTAAAATATAAATTTTTTTAATAATTTATTAATATATACTAATTATATGATTTTAGACTTATTTTATCTTTAAATATAGAGTAATAATTTTAGATTTTATTTTTTGTTATAACTTTTAAATATTTATTATATTTTTAGTTCACCAATAGCTAATTAAATTTAGAAAATAAAATATTTAAAAAACTAATGATTTTGATATGTTTTATTTATTCCACCCATGTAATACATGGGCTCTAACCTAGTGATGATATATATCAAGTTCAAACTTCAAAAGAATTCTAAGAATTGTTTAATTGACATTATAAAGTTGTTTGAACTTTGAATGATGATCTATATCAGGTTTGATTTTTGTAGTCTTAAGAAAACTTTAAAAAAACACTTGATAGATGGTTTCTTTTGGGTTTGAAGTTTCAGAAGAATTTCGAAAATCATTTGAATCGAAAATGAAAGTTGTTTAAATGTGTATTTTTTATAGTCAAGGTATTAGGGAGTGTGTCTGCTGAAAGTTTAAACATATATTTTGTTAAAAGTAAAAGGAGATGATGTTATGTTTATGAATAAAATTTAATGATATAACTCTTTTACTCTTGGCAGCTATCAACACATATGATTTCATTTTCTTATTAATATTGAATGATTCAAATTAAATATTTTAATGGTTATATTTATTTTAAGTTTAGGCATTGCAATTTAAGGATTTATTTCACTAAAATATTTGTCTAGTTGTGATCACATGTAGATTATATAAATATTTCCTTGTAACTGATTAAAATTACGGATATCATTTATCCTGACCTGGTGATATTTCTTTTTGTAAATTTCATCTCTAATATTATTTTTGATTTAGCGACTCCTCATCATAATATTATTAAATAGACTTAATTACACGGGTGGTCCCTGTGGTTGGACCTGATTTCACTTTTGGTTCTTAACTCTTAGAAATTACAAGGTTAGTCCAATACTTTGCACGAAAGTAACATGGTTGGTCCCTGCGTTGGATGGACGTTAACTTTGACTGTTAATATTTATAAAATACCTAAAATACCCTTATATTAAAAAAACAAATACATTAAAAGACACTACCCACTAAAAGACAAAAACTAAATACATTAAAAACCCACCCCATTGTCTTCCCCACCCCACCCACCACCACCTTCAGCCATCACCATCGCCGGCGAACACCGCACCCATCCACCCTCGTCGACCACGCTCCAAGAATAGCAAAACCAGAGTACTATGGTATACTGTGGTGGTTGTCTGGTGTGCTGCCGGATTCATCTTCTTATGCCGGAGAAGATGACCGGAAAAATGAGTCGGTGAAGTTGTAGAGCTGGCGTCGACCGGAAAAATAGTGTGGTTTCTGGCAGGGCTAGTTCGCGATTTGGTGATGGTAGAGCTAGGCGGTGATGTGGTGGTGGTGTTATGCCTAGCCGGCAGTGGTGGCTAGCCAAGATGTGTTGGTGGAGTGGCTCCATGAACTGGATCGGGGTCTTGGGCGGATCCATGTGGGGGGCGACCTTCTTCCACGCCTCCGCGAAAGCGCTGTCGCCGGCGGAAGCGTCGATGGATACCTCGGTGGAGTAAGGGCGGTGGATGGTGGCAGCGGCAGAGGCGGAGTAAGTGGTGGTGGATCGGGTGAGGTGGCGGTGAGCTACTTGACGAAACATGGTGGCGATTGGGTTGCAGAGGGCGGAGATCAATCGGAGAGATGATTTGCAGCGGTAATGGGTGAAGAAGATGAAGGTATGGCTAGCTAAGACCAAGGGTATTTATGTCATTTTATGCCTATTTAACAGTCAAATTTGACGTCCATCCAACGCAGGGACCAACCATGTTACGTTTAGACAAAGTATTGGACTAATCTTGTAATTTCTAAGAGTTAGGGACCAAAAGTGAAATCAGGCCCAACCATAGGGACTACCCGTGTAATTAAGTCTATTAAATAACTTCGCATCTTTATTTCTTCATGTTTAGTAATTACCAAAGAAATAAACATTGTATATCAAAAGAACTACACGGATGGTCATATGCAATATTCCTATTGCGGTTTTGGCTCCTCTTAAGATTTAGTTAATTCGATTATTTGCCATCATGATTCAAAATAATTCAGTCAATTGGGTTTTTTCTTAGTCATATTGTTCTTTAAATTCATTTGGTTCTTTCTTCTTTTCTTTTTCTATTTGGTAGTTTCATAGGAACAATATTTTTCTTATGAAAGCTGTCAAGATAGTTAAACGGAAGATTAACTTCGATAGATTTGAAGAACAGTGTGAACAAAAAAGACCTTAGTTTGTGTGAGTAGGAAGGTTTATGTTTGAGAAGAAAGTAATGTTTGTACAAGATGGTTTCTACATATTAGGGGTGTGCATGGGTCAGTATAGTTTTGTTTTAGCCTAAAATCAAAACCAGAACCGATTTTGGTTGTTAGGTTTTTAAACCAGTTTGTTTTGGTTTTTTTGGGTTTTGGTTTTCAGTTTTCACATCGGTTTCGGTTCGGTTTTGGTTATATTTTCGGTTTTACCATTTGGGCTTCAAGTTTTAAAGAAAAAGTTGGTTCAAAGTAATGTATTTAAACTAAAAACTTTGGGCTTACATCATTTTATTAATATTTAAATATAATCTACATATTTTTATAAATTACTTAACAATATATAAATTGCAAGTCATAAAATGCAATAACAAAAAGTTCAATAAAATATTTTAATCTTCCAATTAAACAAAAAAGTTTAAAGATTATTCTTAAAACTTAAATATTCAATAAAAGTTTAGATAAGATGACTTAAATAAGTAACTAATAGGCTAATCATGTTTACAAGTGTATATACGCCTCTACATTTACAAGTTTGGTTGTGTGGTTTCGGTTCGATTTTTTTCGGTTTTTGGTACAAGCAAAACCGAACCAAATTGAAAAAATTGTTTTTTTAAACCATCAAAACAAACCATCGATTTCTAATTGGTTTTGTTTTTTTGGTTCAGTTTCGTTGATTTTTTCGATTATTATGATTTCTTGTACACCCCTCGTGCATATATATGAAGACATTATAATGTTATGTAAAAATATTATCTAGAGACCTAATCAAAAAGTTGAAGGGTTTTATTCGTTTTATTAATAAAAAAATGTATGGTTTCGATTAATATCTAACCGATTACAATAGGTTAGGTTTTTCAAGTACCCTAAACCAGTTTTGTACCTAAACAGGATATTGGACAAACCGATTTTGACCATCATTTGACTTAACCAGTATGGTTAATATCCAAACTAGGTTTTTTAACCGGATATATGCACCTTTACTATCATTTGGATTACTATCTCCATCTCTATCCCTATTCTTAATATTAGAAAATATCCATATAACTCTCCTATTTCATTCTTACATCTAGGTTAATATCCAAACTAGTTTTTTTAACCGGATATATCCACTTTTGTGTTTGTAATTATGGCCGTTTAGCGAGTCACAAGTCGGTTAGTGTTAATAAAATGACCACTAATCAAAATTAAAATCCAGTTTACCTAGGTTATTGAAGGAATTTTGGGACTAGAGAAACTAAACCAACTTACAGCATGCCATAGCGAATTTATGTAACCATTTAAGGCTTCTGCTCTAATTTTAAAATGAGTGGTTTGATGTATTTTTTTCTATGTTTTATTTCTTTTCATTAACAATGACAAGATAGACGTTTCTAACATGCTAGATCATGAAAAATAAGGTATGATTATGTAGAGATATCGACTATTTTCCTTTATTTTTGAAATTAATTGATGGGTTTGTTGCAAAACCCCTCATCTTTGTGTCACGTTTGATTTTGTGTGTGTGCTAACTGCTTGTTAGTGATAATAATTTCCCGTAGTTCAAAAAGATTAGTAGTTAATTTGTGACTACATACAATATCCTATTAAAAGAGTTATATCATGTTAAAAATAGTAATTCATATCCAACTATATTCTATTCTTTATAACTGATATAATTTTTTGTTTGGTGTGTGTATGAGCTGGAGAGTTGATGTGTATGGGCTGTTTGTGGGCTGATGCTGTGCTGATGGGCTGAAGATAAATGGGCCTGAGTGCGGATGGCCGATGGAGCTAAAATGGAGCTGATATGCGTACATGTACTGTGTCAACACTAATCTCAAAAATATCTTTCATCTCTCTCATCTCTTTCACACACTTACTCTCGAGAGTTCTATTATCATCTTGTTAGGGTTTCATCGAGTTGATGAAATCTGATTGTTTTCTCTTTGTATTTGATTACGTAGTAAGGTCATCATAAAGATGATCTGATCTTGTATTCTTTGTTGTTAAAGAGTTTTATTTGATTCACTCAGATTATCAAGTGTTTTTTCTCATCTTCGTGACATGGTATCAGAGCCGAAGGCTCAGATCTATAGTCGCGTGTGACTCCTGGTGATCATCTTCCACTGTAAACTCAAATCTCTGTTTCTTGGGTTAGGGTTTTGCAATTTCTGAAACCCTAAGATCTGGATCTTGGTATCACTGAAGGCGCCTTAAAATAAGGCGTATTATTCTTGTGCGGTGACTGCCTGCACGTGTTGAAGGAGAACGCTCTGTGGTTCGATTCTTGGTCCGTAGAGAAGGACAGAACTGCTGTTGGCTATCGGCGGTGCAGAGCGCGACCCCCTGTCTTCTATCTTGACTCTGTAACCCTAAGTGAAGGTTACAGTGGTCGAGATTCTTCTACTGAAGCCCCTGAAGAAGGGAATTTCACTGTGAGATTTTTCTAACTCTATTTTTGTCTTACAGTTTTCTTATTAAAGTGGTTTAGGCATTCTTTGTCCGGGTTAGGAGTACCGGAAATCTGATTAAAAAGGGAGAGCCACCACCCTGTATTTTGTGCTGCATATTGTGATCTGTTCTTGTGCATCACTTGTGTGATCTGCATTTTGTGTGTATTGCATTATAACGACTGGTGTTAAACAGCTGTTAATCTGTGCGTGTGCTTGTTTGCTATCACTTCAGTGTGTGAAAAAAAATAAAGAAGAAACACCCACTCAAATACCTACAACAACTCTAACAACTACTTTAGTAAGTAAGCTAGATGCTAGTGATCCGTTGTATCTTCACCCTAGTGACTCATGTGTTCTCACAATTATAAACGTAAAACTTAAGGGAACAGAAAACTACACAGTATGGGCTAATGCTATGAAATTAGCATTACAAGTTAAAAATAAAACTGGTTTTGTGGATGAAACATGTAAAAAATCAACAGAAAATGACATATTGGCTGGGTAGTGGGAAAGATGTAATTCTACAGTATTAACTTGGATCTTAAACTCCATATCCGAAGAATTATATGTAGGTCAAGTTTTCTCTAAGCTAGCTTCGGAAGTTTGGAATGATTTAAAAGAAACTTATGATAAAATAGATGGCTCTGTGGTTTTTAATCTCTATCAGAAAATTAACTCAATATCTCAAAATGGAAGTAGTGTTGCTGAATATTACCACAAATTAAACACCATGTGGAAACAGATGGACAACTTACTTCAACTCCCATCATGCAGCTGTAAAGCGTCAAAAGAGTTCAATAACTTTAACCATCTCATTAAACTCATGCAGTTCCTTATGGGACTTGATGACATATATCAACCTGTACGAACTAGCCTGTTAACGAGAGATGAACTGCCAACTGTTAAAACAGCCTTCTCCATAGTCTCAAGAGAGGAATCCCATAGAAACATAAATCAAACAGCAAAAAACTCAACTCAAAATGTGGGATTCACCTCAAAGTCAACCCAAAACTTTGACAAAAAAAGAAACAACAGGCCACCTAACCCAAATCTAAAATGTTCACATTGTAACAAAATCGGACATACTGTTGATAAATGTTTTGAAATTGTTGGGTATCCACAAGGAAATAAACAAAAAAATAATTTCCACCCTGCTCAAGGCTCTAAAACTTCAAATCAATGTTGTGCATCTCCTAGCAAAACTAACTCTTCATCTGAATCTTAAGTGACAGCTTTGACAGCTGATCAAATATCAAAATTGCTAGGTCTCTTGAATGAAAAAACTGAGCAGTACTCATCAAATTTGAGTGGTAATAATTCTATCTACTCACCTTTATTAAATAAACATGTATACAACTTCTCAACAGGACACCCTACAAAAGGAAATCCTGGGTAGGTTGTTGATTCTGGGGCTAACCAACACATGGTTATGGATGACAATGATATCATTAATCCAATAAATGTTACTAGTCTTAATGTTACTATAAAACATCCTAATGGCACAAGTGCATCTATAACTAAGATAGGAAATATAAAACTGAATGAACATATCATCTTACAAGATGTGTTCGTTGTCCCAGAATACTATGTAAATCTTCTTTCAGTTCATAAACTTGCTCGAGACAGTAAACTTCGAGTAACATTTGATGAACATAAATGTATTATCCAGGATTCACTCACAAAGAGAACCCTGGCGACTGGTAACCAGTTTGATGGTCTATATTTCTGTGGTGAGACTCAATCTCCTCAGAACATCTGTTTTAGTAGTTCAGATTCCTATAATCTTTGGCACATAAGACTAGGACATCCATCTGATAAGGTTTTAAAAGTCATAAAACCTGACTTACAAACAAACAAACAAACAAACCCAGTATATCCCACTCGAGAGCAGGGTCTGGGAGGGGTAGGTGGTGGCAAGTCTTTCCTCTATCCAGATAGGTAGAGAGACCGCTTCCAAAGAGACCCCTGGCTCGCTACAAAAGATATATCGCTCGCGATTTAACATATAATCAAATAATCAAACAATCAATCATATAATCAAACGTACGATTTATGATACATGGTATATGGTACAGCATACATCATATAAGAAGCATTCAAAGCATTAAGATATCACCAAAAGGAAGTATAAAATGAACAAGCATGCATCAGGAAAGCCGCAAGTTTCCTGTAACAGGGTCCACGCGTACCACATACACATCAAGCCCCGTAACAAGTAAACAAAGTCCTTTCCTAGCTACAGAAACCACTAAAAGTCCTTAATTTTAATTCTACGTCTCCAGTCATTCCTATCCTCGATCATGTGCTCAGAGAGGTGCAAGTGTTCCATATCTCGCCTAATTCTCTCTTCCCAAGTCAACCTAGGTCGTCCTCTACTCTTCCTACCCTCTATGCTGATGTTCTCCACTGCTCTGACCGGTGCTGCCATTGGTCTCCTCTTGACATGTCCATACCATCTTAATCTTCCCTCTCGTATTTTATCTGCAATAGAAGCCACTTCTAACTTCTGTCGAAACACTTCATAAAACCTGACTTAAATATAAAAACTCCAACTGAATCAATGCCCTGTGACACCTGTCATAAGGCAAAACAACATAGAGAACCATTTCCCTTAAGTGATTATGTGTCGAAAGAAGTTGGAGATTTGATTCATTTAGACGTATGGGGCCCTTATAAAGTGTCAAGTCATGAAGGGTTTAGATACTTCTTAACCATAGTTGATGATTATTCCAGAGCAGTCTGGGTGTATCTAATGAAAAATAGAGGGGGTACATGGTGATAGTTCTAATCTAGATCAGCAAACTAGTTCCACTGCCGAGGATGTTAGGGAGGTTACTGAAAAGCAGCCATATTCTCTTGGTGATGGAACTAGTAGGGCAGATCTGGTAGAGGAACAAAATGATAACACCATCCCATCTAAGGGAACAATCTCAATACCTGTGCCTATACCTGTGCCTACTGACATACGGAGATCAACCAGAAATTCAAAAATGCCAAGCAGCCTAAATGATTTTGTAGTCGAGGGAAAGGTTAAATATGGTCTTGAAAGAGTATTAAATTATTCTAATCTTTCTCATGAAAACTACTATTTTGTCACAAGTTTAAATAAAAGTGTTGAACCCAAAACATATAATCAAGCTGTGCAAGATAAAAATTGGATAAACGGAATGAATGAGGAAATGACAGCTTTAAATAGAAATCATACTTGGGAGTTAGTTGAGTGTCCTAAAGAAAGAAAACCCATCGGGTGCAAATGGGTTTATAAGATAAAATATAAATCAACCGGTGAAATTGAACGGTTTAAAGCTCGCTTAGTTGCAAAAGGTTATAGTCAAAAAGAAGGAATTGATTTTGATGAAACTTTTGCACCTATTGCAAAAATGGTAACTATTCGATGTATTATATGTTTAGCTGTTCAGAATGACTGGCCTCTTTTCCAACTAGATATAAATAATGCATTCTTATATGGCACTTTAAATGAAGATGTTTATATGTCCTTACCCGAGGGATATTTTTCAAAAAATGACACACGTGTATGCAAGTTAACTAAATCTCTTTATGGCCTTAAGCAAGCTCCTCGTATGTGGAATGAGAAATTAGTAAGTGTTCTATCTGAATTAGGTTTTGAGCAAAGTAAAAGTGACTACTCCTTGTTCATACGGTCTAAGAATTCTATGATTGTAATATTACTTGTATATGTTGATGATATAATTGTAACTGGAAATAATACAAGTGAGATACAATATATAAAGAAACTTTTACATTCAAAATTCCTAATAAAAGATCTTGGAAATCTGAAATATTTTCTAGGGATAGAAGTAATTAGGACAAATAGTGGTATTTGCCTATCTCAAAGGAAATATTGTGTGGAACTACTTACTGAATTTGGTATGTCTGCTTGCAAGCCTGTTAGTACTCCGTTAGAACAACATCATGTAGTGACTAACATGTGCAATAAGGATGACAGTGTCCTTGAAAATGTGTCTGAGTATCAAAAATTGATAGGTAAATTAATTTACTTATCTCATACTAGGCCAGACATATCCTACTCAGTACAGTTCTTAAGTCAATACATGCACAGTCCGACGATGTCTCATTTTAAATTGGGTCTTAGGCTGTTGCGTTACTTAAAGAATAATCCAGGAAAAGGATTGTTTTTTCAGAAGAGTAATAGCCTATCTCTTACTGCATATGCTGTCTCTGATTGGGGTAAATGTTTGCAGTCTCGTCGATCTGTGACTGGGTACTGTATTTTTCTAGGAGATTCTCTAATTTCCTGGAAAAGTAAAAAACAGTCCACAGTTTCTAGATCTTCTGCCGAGGCAGAGTATAGAGCAATGTGTGCAGCCACTTGTGAGGTGTTATGGTTATCTAATGTACTTAAAGAATTGAAAGTATCTGTTTTATTTCCTGTCAAATTGTTTTGTGATAGTAATGCAGCTGTTTCTATTGCTGCAAATCCTGTATTTCATGAACGAACGAAGCATTTTGAAATTGATTTATTTTTTCTTCGGGAAAAAATTGCTACTGGTGTGATCAGCACTGTTGGTTTATCATCTGTTGATCAACCAGCTGATATCTTTACAAAAGGTTTGTTTCCCCGTCAACATGAAGTTTTATGTGATAAACTAAAACTATTTGATGTATTTGGATGATTGAATTATGGGGGGGTGTTAAAATAGTAATTCATATCCAACTATATTCTATTCTTTATAACTGATATAATTATTTGTTTGGTGTGTGTATGAGCTGGAGAGTTGATGTGTATGGGCTGTTTGTGGGCTGATACTGTGCTGATGGGCTGAAGATAAATGGGCCTGAGTGCGGATGGCCGATGGAGCTAAAATGGAGCTGATATGCGTATATGTACTGTGTCAACACTAATCTCAAAAATATCTTTCATCTCTCTCATCTCTTTCACACACTTACTCTCGAGAGTTCTATTATCATCTTGTTAGGGTTTCATCGAGTTGATGAAATCTGATTGTTTTCTCTTGTATTTGATTACATAGTAAGGTCATCATAAAGATGATCTGATCTTGTATTCTTTGTTGTTAAAGAGTTTCATTTGATTCACTCAGATTATCAAGTGTTTTTTCTCATCTTCGTGACATATCATAGTTTTGAACTATGACATCTAGAACGTAATAAGCTTATAAATGACCTCTAATCAATTGTCAATCCTTTCATCCTTTGACAATTTTTACTTAAGTGAACCTAAACTGTGTTTCTATGATTTCAAGTGCGTCGTTTAAAAATAGACCCAATAATCGAACTCGCAACCCTGAGTCCCTGACGATTTGATGGCTCAATCGATCCTGTCAGCTAAACTAGTTCATAGAACCAAAGATTTCATAATTACATTAAACATTAACCAAACAATGTGAGAAACAATTTAATTTAAGACCATCCAATTCAAATACGTAAGAAGTTAAACTCAATTATAGAATATATAAACATACAATGTGTTAAATTTTCACCTAACTTATAACAATAACATGGTTTGGACATCACTGAAGTTTGTAATTTGAATTTAGCTATACCATGCATATAATTTGATTTTTAATGTTATACTCTATTGTACATTACCTTAGAATCCTAGCAAATTTTTAGTGTGTAACATCCACCTACGACTCAACCAACATGACCAATTCATTACTTTTAACGTGCTTTGCACGTATTGGTCATATCATTAATTTGATCACTCTTTGATCAATATCCTAATTCTGGCTAACGGGTATTTTAAACTTACATACACATTTTAAAATCAAATTAAAGGTTTTATTCACCAACTTAAGTCCTTTTCCAAAACACTTATTACTTGATTTTTTCTTTATTTTCAACGAAAATGTATGAACCTGCTTCGTACGATAAGTGTTATCTTAGTCGGACTCATTTATCTTATTTGGCCCCACCAACTAAGGGGTTGTTTGGTAACCTTTTAATGGTCATTAAAAAGCTATCTCTTAATGATTATAGCCTCTTAATCATTAAGAGCTAACCCTTATTTTGATTGGTTAAGAGGTTAATGAGCTGTTTGGTAGCCTCTTAATAAGCAAAAAGTAACCCTAATATTAAATAGTTAAAAGGTTAAATATTCATTGTATCTTTTAACCATTCAATATTAGAGTTACCTCTTAATCTTAAATTATTAAGAGGTAGCCTCTTAATAACCCAAACAACCCCTAAATCTTAATTGCATCTCTTAATCATTTAGTATTAGAGATATTTTAATCATTAAACAACTATAAATCACCAGAAGATAGCCTTTTAATAACCATTAAAACTATACCTAAATCTATTCAAAGGAAAAACAAACACTTTTAAAAGTCTAAAAAATAACCAAACAAGCCCAAGCCTTACAATATACGATCCATATAGGCCCAAATTGACGCGGGAATGCAAACTTTCGCAATCACCGTCTGTGTTCCCTTCCCACCCACCGACTCCATGTGTAGATCACTAGCTGAGATTTTAGGTAGACTGAGATCCACCGGCGTTCAATTTCCGATCACCGGAGACTAATTCCGATCAGATCATCATCATCATCATCATCATCATTCTACACTCTCTACCTAGATCTTCACGATTCAATTGTATTATACTGTATTTCAATTTTCAAGAGGAAGTGATTGATTCTCCGTTTGCGGTGGCTTAAGGTATGTACAATTAGTTGAATTATCGTGAATTCAGTAGATCTGGCGAACGCGGTGGGATTGAGAGCAAGGGCGTCGTTGAAGCAGGACCTCACTGGCAACGAAGACGACGAGGACTTCCGGCCGTGGCGTCGCCGGCTGTTTTCGGCCATGAGAATGAAGGTTTCGTTCGCCATCACGTGGTCTTCTGCTGCTCGTGCCTCGGTGTTTCTTCTGCTTCTCGCTACCTTCGCTTTTGCGTGCTTCTCTCTCCCGATTGAAAAGGTTGTGCTTCGGTTTACTGCTTTTTCACTTGATTTTACTGTTTAGCACATTGTGTGTGGTTGATTTCGGGATGATGTGAGCGTTTTTGGTTATGTTTATTGCTTGTTATGTGGATTTGGGGACGATTTGGTGAAATGGACTTTAGATTCTGTATGACAGATTTGCATTTGAGATATTATGAGCTAAACGGCAAACATTTCAGGCAAAATGAGTTTAAATTTCCACTTGAATCATTAGAAACTGAGAATTTGATATGGAGTACAGATTGATGGGAAGCAGATGGTTTTCTATGTTTGTTTGTCTGTTGATCACTTATGTGGACTTGCTATGTGTTGTTTATCTTCATTCTGTGTTTAAGTTGGGCTTGCTATCTGTTTTTTAGCAAGCTTATGCTCTGTATGTGATCCTTGCTGGTTATGTGTTTACTTTCTTTTGATGTTGGTGTAATGTTGTGCAGATTTTGAAGAACTTTTTGCTCTGGATTAAGGAAGAGCTGGGTCCTTGGGGTCCACTTGTTCTGTAAGATATCTTCTGTTTCCAGTGTATTTTTACTTCGATATAGACAGTTCTTTTTGCAGTGGGTTATGTTCTATTGAGTAATCAACTACTTTTATAGTAATTGTTCTCATGCATCTCTAGTCAAATATTATGTCTTACATTCTGTTATGCTGTTGAATTTGTAGTGCCATTGCTTATATTCCTCTTACAGTGTTTGCGGTTCCAGCCTCAGTGCTTACGGTGAGAACTGGACATATATATGATCTTGATTTCTTTTGTACATGAAGCAATCTCTCCTCATTTTTACAACTAAGGAGCAGATCACATGCCCAATCCTTAAGGGGAAAGTCCATGACTGAGATAAAATAACAAAGATAATTAGTGGATAAGTAATCCATAGTGTTAGTCAAGGGCTTGACTGCTTGAATACATGAGTTGCCTTCACATGCAATGTTCATTTTTTGTTCAGCATTGTAAAGATATTAAGATTTATGCAGTATAGGCTAAACCAATGTTTATGTTTTATTTGTGATGCGTACTCTCTGTCTTTGTCCTCTCTTTGAAACATGTAAATGGGTTCTTACCTGTCTGTTTCTAACCTATTTTTCAGCTTGGAGGGGGATATCTCTTTGGACTGCCAGTAGGATTTGTTGCTGATTCAATTGGTGCGACCCTTGGTGCAACAGCTGCTTTCCTTGTTGGCAAGACGGTAAGTTTTTTTTTTTTTTTGATAGTTGAACCCAACAATCTAACTGTTGTATACACAGAATGATACGATTTGCATTTCTATTCAAGCACTTTGCGAAACAGGTCTTCTTAAGAAAATCATAATATATTTTCAAACACATTCTCAGGCCTCTATATCTTATTTCCTCTTTAATGTGGTCTCCTATATGCAGATAGGACGGTCTTATGTCATTTCTAAGTTGAAGAAATATCCCAAGTTCCAGGCTATAGCTATTGCAATACGAAGATCCGGCTTCAAGGTACGGTACATTTAAATGTTAAGCTTGCAAATCATTCTCTCTCTCTTTGGCCAATTTTTATCCAGAAAAAAAGTAATTGTGGTTATTTTACATTTAATAACAGTGTTAAATAGATAATCATTAAAGCTTTTTATTCTGCAAAGTGCAAACACATTGATAGGTCCAGAACCATTTGCTGCAGTTTGTTTTTTTGGTAGTGAATATCATGTTTGATACCTTAAGTTGCAATCTTGTAAAGGAGATATATAATTTAGGGTCAATTACTAATAGCCCTCTGAAGTATATGCCATAGGTTTGTGATTTTCTATACAGCAAATTGCAAAAGAAGGTAACCAACTTTAGTAAATTTTTATTCTAGGCAACCAACCTTTTTTACCCCGGAAAAAACCATCAAGTTCTAAAAATTTCTACCTAAGGTAATCTTTTAATTTGACCGGTTTCGAGGAGCCATGTGAGAAAAAAAAGGGCAACATGGTCCAAATTTACAAACATTATAACTGCCACATCATCTTTTTGACTGGACAACTGGGTCAGATCATCGTTTATCAAACTTTTGGAGGTCTGTTAACCTTGAACCAAAATTTGAAACTTTGATGTTTAAGGATCTCTTTTTTTCTTAAAGTAGATCCTTTGTTTCTTTTTTAGTTTATAGCACATTACATAGGATTTCTCACTTTTATTACAAACAACAGCAATCCTTACATGGGCCATTAGCTATTCTTGTTTCCCTCTATTTAGACGTCTAATGACTCTTTTACCCCCTTTTCACAGATTGTTTTGCTGCTTCGTTTTGCCCCATTGCTTCCATTCAACGTCTTGAATTACCTGCTGTCCGTTACTCCTGTTCGCTTATGGGAGTATATGTTGGCCACTTGGCTGGGGATGATGGTATGCATCTTCACATTTTTCTGTGAATTAATTATACTTTTATGTTTTCTTTTTATCAATCACTGTTAGACAGTTGATTATGCGAACTGAGTGAAAAAAGTTGTTATTATGTAAACAGACCTTTTTTCTGTATTATTAGACTATGATCATGATTCTATTCATTGATTGCAGCCAATCACATTCATGTTTGTGTATATTGGAACAACTCTCAAGGACATTTCTGATGTTACACATGGATGGCATGAGATATCAAAAACTCGTTGGGTGAGTAATGTGCTTATCTTGTGTATGGTTTACATCTTTTTACTTCACGAGCATTAATAAGCTTTCCATTTTGAACTGAGTTAAGTTCAAGTAAAGCAAACTGTCGACATCTAATTGGGAGTTATATTCCAAGTAACTTTTCATTCGGTAAAAAGAATCTGGTTGTTTTGGCCCTTAAAGTTTGTTATCCCTTTTCTTGAATTTCACAAACAATGAACGCTTCAAGTATGCTTATAAAACCAAATTATTACTAATCATAGTTTGTTCTTTTATTAAATGAAACAACTTTATATGTTTCTTGCATCTTGAATACAAGTCCTGTTTCCAGTTTCACCAGTTTTTTAAATTTATCCACCGGTCTATAGCCCAAATCTACCCATTGACCATAAAGGGTCGAAATAGCGAGGGTAATGCTTTCGTATTTTGTCATATTTATGTTCAACTCTTCATTAAATATTTCAGCTCCTGGCTTTTTTTGTAATAAATTGACTATCTATGATAGTCCAGTCCGGGAGTCATATCTGGTCTTAATTTTGAAAAGAAAAAAATAATTATTTAAGAAGTCTAAATATACCCCTTTTGCACACTGATAAACTCCTGTAATTGCAGATGTTTATGGCTTTTGGGCTCTCAATATCAGGTAAATCGAAATTGTATAATGTTATTTCTACCATTTTTGGTGCTGCATATATATTTGAGTCTAGTGGCAATTTTGACCCTTTGCTTGTTAATGGGTCGATCCAGCCTATGTTTTTATCTCTTAATGGGTCAAACAGGTGAAATAAATATATTAGCTCAAAACAAAGCTTGGTTAAACAAGTCAAAAGTCACTGAAAGTGTATTTTCAATGTTACCAAAACAATATAATTTTGTAACCCATACACTAAATTTGTTTGTACAAAAAGTGTTTCAGGTTAACATGACTTGTTATCCAACCCGTTCATTTTGCAACCTCTAGTGTCTACATTTAATGAGTCACTGTATCATTCACCCACGATGTTATCAACAACATTACTGATGACATTCTGTCCTTTTTGGTTCATATGATAACAGTGATCATGATCGTTTTCATCATTAAAGTCGCAAAAGCTTCTCTGGAAAAAGCACTAGCTGAACATGGTGAGGTAGACGCCATAGATTTAGCTTCACCCGGCTGCCTATTGAAGCTGATTCAGCCCTCGGTCTCCACAGACCGTTGATACCTACAGTGGACTCAACTGTGGATGATCTTGTCTGACCCGCACTTCCTTTAATGTAAATTCTTTCCCCATCTAGAATAAGGTAATTAATATAAGTTGCCAAAATGAACACTCATGCACACAATTCAAAAGTTATATTAAAAAGATGAAAAGAATGCCTAACTGCCTTGTTATAAACAAAAAAAGTGACTGAGAATTAACTGTTTTCTTAAGATTAGTTGCTGACCTGTCATTTCTGTTTGGATCCGGCGATGGGATTGATCGAGCCTAAGAGTTGTTGATGATATTATGCTTAGTGTAGCTTAATCGTTTTGTACTTTATGAAGAATGTTTAAATCTATGTAATATGTTCTACAAAAAGATTGAATATCTGTTGACTTGCTATAGGAATTTTCTTGTTTACGTATTAAGTAAAACATATAAAGCAATAGCTCTACTAGTGGTTATATACACTCATGCACATATGTATATATATATATACACTTGTGATGTGTTTGGGGACATAACACGGTCTTTTTTCCTTTTAATTAACTATAAAATATACTCAAATTAAAAAGAAGAAAATACTATAATTATATGTTGTTTTTTTATAAATATCAATATGTGAAAATGTTATAGCCATTTAAAACATATTAAGAACTTGGTTTTAAAGTCAATAATCATAATAAATGCATGTTAAGATAATTAGGCTAAATAAATTTATAAGATACAACTTTGCTTTCTTAAATTATTAAAAATTAATATAAATCTTAAAATGTTATATAAAATATTGTGTATATGTATGTAGTTATGGTAAATACTTTAAGTACGATTAGGGTAATTTTAAAACATATGCTTATTTTTGGAACTACTAGTGCTCATCTCTACCAACACTTAAGTTTTTAAGTTTTATAAAAGAAATCATAGAACCATAATTTTTTTCCGTTTATGGTGAAATTCATAAAAAAAAGTAATGATAATATACACTTTTATAATTATGTATAGGTTGTGTGCGGGTAAAGAATATAAAATTTAGACACATACAGAAAATTACTTTAATAGTCTTTTATGTACATTAAGCATATAGATCTATATATAAAATATGAACAATTGATACGAGTTTTCATAGCTCATAAAAATAATTAGTAGTTTTTAAATAATACTAACCCCTATTTAAGTGTCATATATTCATGTGTCATCATAGATAGTTTTTTGATAATTATCATGTTAGCAGGTGGCATATTTATATAACAAGACCATCCACAACTAGGATGGTTTTGGGGTGAAAAACCATTACGAATAGAATACTTCACTTGTATTTTTTTTCACATCTTCAGCTCTTATTATTTCAACTTAACTGTTCTTAATCATGAAATCAAACCCTTTTATACAATTGATATAATTGGTATAAAGTTCTCATGATGATATCATGAAACCCAAACCCAAATCCCAACTCTATCTGAAACCCAAACACGAACTTCAAGTGTTCAAGCTAAAGATATCTAATCTTCCCGTAATTTATCAATTCACATAACGATCAAACTTAAAATATTCAGGATAAAGATTTCTTGAATTTTCCAATTTCTCAAATCACCCTCCACCCACAAATCTGAAACACAATTCTCAAATACCCTGCAAGTATCCACCATAGCCACATTCATAAAATGAACAAAGTCGCGGATGAATCTCCATCTCTTCAACTAAAACAAACTCAAAGACGAAAAAAAGTTATTGTTTTGACTACTGATATAGACATTCTTAGGACATTGATGATGATGTATTCCAATAAAGGTGCACCTACATTTTTTTAGTGACTACATAAACAAACAAAAAACATCTATAAAGGAGAATCCATCCATAACATGATACATGTCAATGCATCCATATGATGCATGCTAAAAATCACAAAGGCACACATTTTATTCATGAACTTGTTTAAAACTTGATGAAAGAACATCCAAAATTGAGGAGTTAATGTGTAGTCTCCTTTCTCATCAAATAGGAGAAAAGC
Organism: Flaveria linearis; assembly: GCA_024085815.1. Classification (NCBI taxonomy): domain Eukaryota; kingdom Viridiplantae; phylum Streptophyta; class Magnoliopsida; order Asterales; family Asteraceae; genus Flaveria; species Flaveria linearis. The sequence continues at coordinate 18,820,326 of CM044003.1, forward strand.
AAGGGTATATAACATCATCCAACTTAAACACACTTTCAATTTTAACGACTCCTTTTCCTATTGAAGAATATAAGCCGTCCAATGGGAAAGGCAAATAAATTTTCTCATGACAAATGAAAGAGAATAACGATTCGAATCAATCCATCAGTGATGCATAGATAAATTTTATACTAAACGGAAAGGTTTACCGAACTAACTAAAACAAGGATGGCCTAAAGTAAAAAGAAAAGAAGATTGAAATGAAGAAAATAAGACGGATATGAAAAATATTACGCCTATAAAAGTAACATGACTCCAAAAATTCTCGCATTACATAAGCAAGTTTAAGAAACATAAATGAATATGGAATGCAATGTTTTAATGATCACTAGTTTAAAAACCCGTGTAAATGAATTAACATATCAAATTACTAGTTAGTAATTAATTTTTAGAAATTATATTATATTCTAGATAAATATGATTTTAATTACATATAATCAACTAACTTAAGTATAATGTAATAATAATATTTTTATTTTTGTTTTAAAAACTTTTGATAAAAATATTTTAAAAAATCCATTTTTTAAATGTCACTAATTTTTTTTTTCTCTGTATTAAAAATATCATATTTATTTATTTTTAAGAAATTATCATTTTTAAGAATATGTCTTATAATTTGAAAAGAATATAAATAAGAATTTTCATATTTAATATGATTATTAAATGATTATCTTTTTGTGCTAGTAACATGTGTTATGTAGTGTCACACCCTCAAACTCCGGGTCTGGAATTTTCACGGAGGGGTGAGCAAACAGGATCGAACACAGTAGTCACACATGAGATGCAGTTATCTATATGATGAATTTTTAGATAATCATTCCATTAATATTCAGAGTATTAATATTATGCGTAGCGGAAATAAAAGATAAATTGTTCCTTAACAGTACGTCTAATCATATCTCAAATAGTAAGCAATATGTCTCTTGAGCTCTTATATGATCCTACGTGTAAGTCCATAAGCTCCTAGTAGATACCTGAGAATATATGTAAAATCAAGTGTCAACACAGGGTTGGTGAGTTCATAGGTGAGTAAACATATTTGATAAATCATCCATTATCATTCAAAGAAGGGTTTATTTTGTGAAGACATGGTCATTTCATATCCTCAATTGAGCCTTGAGATATCCTTGATATCACTCCGTATATGGATAGCCTGTCGGAACCCCTTTACAATAGGTGAACCCGCTATCCCATATACTAACTAAGTACAAGCCAACAAAACCTTTAAATAGGGTTTGCCCATGTATCATAGTTAATTTTCCCTTTTCCTTTTTATGTGTATATTATGCTAGTTATAATAATTCAAATCAGAGGGCACGAATCCTCTCTTTACATTTATCCTCATATGGGTTGTAAGTGGAAATATAATTGCAAACTTTACATAGCGCACATCTGCCTTCTTAACCCAGAATAGTCATCCCGAATGACAATAAGATCTTTGTGCATCTTGGTAAGGACCACATGTCTAAACCTTTGTGGGGGTAAGTCACTCCCCGATAGTACTATCCAAAAGATCCCTGCTAGTTTATAGTCCAGTATACAGAGAAGGATTTCATAGTAACCATATGTAATCATAAATGTGATTCAATTATTATTTAACATAATACACAAAAATAATTTGTAATTTTAATTACAACATGTATCCTCCCCAAAATATTTAAATGGTTAAAAAGGGGAATAGTTAAGTATGACTCACCTCAGTCCTTGTGTGGTGTTGACAAGCTAGTAAATTCTTCCTAAGGAATTATAATTCACATAAGCAAATAGATACAAATCCATAACCTAAATAAGTTAGATCTTGAACCTGGTGTTCAATTGATCTAAGGTTTGGTTTTCTAGGATTTGTTATAAACATATAATTAAATCATTAATTATTTTTGTTAATTCTTTAATAACTAAAGATTTGCATTTCATTTGATTAATTTAATAATGATTTTAACATATCATTATGTTCTAATAAATTTTAGACATTATTTAAATATGTGAGTTTGTATTTAATTAAGTAAGATTTTATAATTAAATTTATAAAATCTAATTTGTATTTATCAAATAAATAATGTTTACAAGTTTTAATTTATCATTAATTCTATACATTTAATTAGTATATTTTATAAGAAATAACAAATAACACTTGTAGATAATTTATGGAATTATAAAATCTTTATAATTTCCACAATTATCATAATTTATCCATAATTAAGATAATATAGTGTCTTATAATAAATTAGTAATTTAAATTATTATTTAGAGTCCATTTTTATAAAATGGCTTTTTATAACATTTATAAATAATATTTTATAAATATTATTAAGGTATTTTTAATAAATAATTTTATAGAAATTTACTTAGATGCTTTTAAAATAAAGGAAGTTTTTAAAACTTATTTTTATAATTTTTGGGAATTTTTCTATATTTTTAAAAGGTCAAAAGGGCATTAAAAATAATGGAGGTGCACGGGTTCGAACCCGTGACCTCAATTGGGCAATTGGAGACTGAACCGGTGAACCAAAGGCTTAAAGCCGCATTAGGACTCGGCTTTTAATCCTTTTAAACACAATCACAGATCATCCCAAATCCACCAAGAACCCTAATTCAGTTTTGATCAAATTGAACATCGATTCGCAGATGTTAATGAAATTAAGCATATGGCTTTCAATCCCCACATGAAATCGAGCATGTAGGTAGTTTTAATTACCTGTTTTGAAGCTCGATACGTGATATTCGATTAGTTGCAGGTCGCGACAGAGGGTTTGATCAGATCGATGTGTTTGTGTGTTTTTTAGGTACAATTGAACTCGAAGGAAGGTTTTAAATAGTTAGAAGATTGTTCACTTTTGATTAATTTAATTATAGTTGAGGTTTAGTTGTCGATTAATTGGGTGGTCGGCCGAACTTTCGGTCGAAAGTGGGTTCGGTGTAACGCACTCCAATTTTTAATTTGAAATGAGGCCCAGGTTCGAATCACCCACGAAATGTGTCGGGAACATTTAATTCGAGTGAAATCGAGTGGTTTGGCTGCTGTGGGCTCGCCGGAGCCTCGCCGGAATGTTTGCCGGAGGGGGTGATCGGGGAACGGGCGGTGGGTTGGGATTTTTAAAACAATTTTCAGGTCCCTCAACTTCCAAGTTCTTATTATTTCATGTGAAAACCTTTTAAATCAGGTTTCTAGAATTACAAAATTACCCCCTTAACTTCTTATTTAAGTTTTAAATAGTTTTTAAGTTTAATATTTCTTATAAATTATTAATAGTATTATTATTATTATTATTATTATTATTTACATTATTATTAATATTTTTTACTTATTCATATAATAATTATAAACAAGTTTTAAAATTTAAAATTTAAATCCTATAACTTACCGAAATTTTCCGGGTTGTCACATGTAGGATGTAAGAAAATGACTTGTGGTAATGATGGTGTAAAAAGACATTGTAACAAAATTTTATTTTGCTTTATTATATATAATTAGTATAGATTTAAGTCTATTATACAATGTTTTCACATAGTTCATAACTTCATATGCTATATCTAGGTGTCCATAACATGATAAATATTCATGTTGGTACTTTATATTTATAACTTTACTTCCTCGTGAATTAATAGTTTGTACACTTTTCTTATTCACTTATAATTTCTTCTAAATACTTACGATTTAACTTCGTCTCCAAGTTTCTCTTCGTATGGAATATGAATGTTGAAGAAGTCATGAAGTTGACCAAGAACTTTTTTTTTACTTACCAAAATGGACGTGTGCTCCAAGTTTTAGACCTTGGTCGTCAAGTATTTTTAGATGGACTAAAAATGAAAATTACATAATGTTTAGATTTAATTAAAAGGGAGAATTACATATACCCCCTATAAACTTCATTAATTAAATATATATCCAACTTAAATTTTTAATTACATACATATCCCCTTGTAAAACTTATTTAATTATATATATACCAAAATTAAAAGTTTAATTACATATATCCATTTTAAAACTTAGTTAATTACATATATATACTCAAACTAAAAATTTAATTACATATATTGCTTTATTAAACATAAATATTACATATTTACCAATTTTATTACTTTTATTAGCAATAACTTATATATATAGTATTTTACTCTTATTTTTATTAAACTATAAAATTATATTTTCCTTCTTTACTTACTTTTCAGGTTTTGATTATCTATTAATATTTATATACTAACATTTTTTATGTTCTTTTTATTTTTTACCTTTCTATACTATTTTTTTCCCGGTACCTGTACGACACACTTCCACTCTCATTATGCAACATAAATTATGTGTTCGGATCATGTTGCATAACATGACTGAAAGTATCTCGTACATAAACAAAAAAATTAGCATCAAAAGGAAAAAATAAAAAGGACATAACAACGTTAGTATAGAAATATTAGTAAAATAATCAAAATACGAAAAGCTAGTAAAAAGGAAGAACAAATCTTATAGTTTAATAAAAATAAGAGTAAGTACTAATTATATAAGTTATTTTTATAAAAATAATCAAATGGATAAATATGTAATATTTCTGTTTATTAAAGCGAATATATGTAATTAAATTTTTAGTTTAGGTATGCATGTTATTAACTAAGTTTTAGAAGGAGATATATGCAATTAAACTTTTAATTTGAATATATATGTAATTAACTAAGTTTTACAATGGGGTATATGTGATTAAAATGTTAAGGTGGTATATATGTAATTGATGAAGTTTATAGGAGTAAATATATAATTCTCCCTAATTAAAAACACGGGTAATGACTAAATTGGAAAAGTTTATTAAGCTGTTATTACAATTTTTATTAAAGACTTTGGTCGGTGGCTACAGTGCCACCGACCCCAACAAAACCCTAATCCCCAACCTTCAGCCCGAACTTCTACCCAACCTTCAGCCTCGAACTTCTACCCTCGACCTCCTGCGTGGGTTAGATGCCGGTGGTGTAAGGCGGTGTTTACAGATGGCGATGATGGTGGTTGGTTCTGTCTGTAGGGCGACGAGGGTGGTGATAGTCATGGCTGTCACGGCTGGCTGTGGTGGGTGTCGACTGTGGTGGATTAGGTAGTGATGACGGTGGATGGTGGTGGTTGAGTTAGTTTGTGATGATGATGGTGACCACGCTTCCTTTCATCTTCATCTTCACCATATTCACCATCATCATCTTCGTCGCAGATTGTTGCAGCTTCATGGTCTAACAACCAGCCGCCCTCGGCGGCTGCGGCGGCGGCGGTTGATGCCGCTGCTGCCTCCGCCGTCGCCATCCCGATCGCTGTGATGATCACCGATGAAAGAACCACCAAGAACTACAAAGTCCCGATATCCGATGAAGGTACCATGAAAGCTACCGACTTGAAGAAGGTAATTTGATTATTGTTAATTGGGTTTTATCTTATGATCTTTGTGCGATTTGGGTTTTAAAGAACATGATTTGGATGTTAGAACTTATAATTGAATGGAATTTGTACACTGATATACTGATTATATTGATTTGGGGCGATGGGTTTGATGGTTATTTGGGTGATGAAACTAAGGGTGGGTGATTTGTTGCAGACAACAACAGGAAAACTTGATAAGGGTTTGAAGGTTTATGACCCTAGGTATCTTAATACTGCTCCTGTGAGATCATCAATCTGCTACATTGATGGTGATGAAGGGATACTGAGGTACAGAGGCTACCTGATTGAAGAGTTGGCGGAGGGTAGTTCGTTTCTAGATGTAGCATACCTTTTGAGTAAGTCCTATGAACTCAAATAAATGTCAAGAATTTGGGAGAAGTCAATTTACTATGAATTTGTTATTATTACCGATAACGAAGAACCCATGATCAAACTAAAAAGGACACCCTAGATGCCATCAACACTCTTGAAAACACCCAAAGTTCTATATACCAACAGTTCACAGTATACTTTGCAGTGATGTGTTTGACTGCTTTTAGTTTACTCATGTTTGTTGTTCACAGTGTATGGGAACTTACCTTCTCAGAGCCAGTTACCAGACTGGGAGTTCACTGTCGCACAACATTCAGCTGTTCCACAGGGAATTATTCCGCTGGTTTGAGATATCAACATCGGATTTTTCATATCTATGGTGAAATTAGAGAAAACGGTCATCTCCGATTGTCGGTGGCTTGAGATACCATCATCGGATCTTTGATATCTATAGTGAAATTGGAGAAAACGGTTCATCTCCGATTGAGCGGTTTCGGTAAAAACATGATTGAGGTATTAAATCCATTATGTTTTTTACGATTTCGTTTGGTTGTCTATCTGATAATAATTTCTTGATTAGATATCAACTGTTTTTGTTTTTGGTATTAATTTTTCTTTTTTGCACTTCCTGTGGTGTTTTTTGTTTATTATTTTATTTTTCATGTTATTTTTAGGTTAGTTTTGGAAATAATAATTTATGTTGCTGCTGGTTTTAGCCTCTGGACATGTGTCTTTGGCATGTGTTTAAAATATGTTCCTTTAAAGGGCCGTACGTTTTGCATTTTTACGAATTCATGCTTTTTTTGTGTGATTTTTGAGCTTCCGTCGTCTATTGCAGTTTAGGTTCGTGCTTTTTTTATTTTGATCTGCATATTGTTGTCTTTAGTTTTCTGTACTTCATGGTTTTGGATTTGGTTTAAATGTATGTTGGGTTTAATTTTGGTTCAGGGATTTATTTTTCAGGTATCTTAGTTGTTGCATGTTGTTGTATGTTGTTGATTTTAGTTTTTATTCGTCTTACTTCGTATGTTTTCTTGGTTTGAAGTATCGGTTGCCATGAATGAGAACCACGACTATGTGTTAGGATGGTTTTGATCTTGAATGTTTGTTGGAACTGCATGGATGAGAGTTGGTTGGGTTTTTTATCTCAGCGTGTGCATTTTGTTTGGTCTGAGTTGCTGATTGCTGTGTTAGAGAATTTTATATGTTGATTGTGATTTTGTTTTATGCTGGCTGATGCATGTTGCTTAGGTAATGTTGCTGTTGATTTATGTGTTAGAGAATTTCACATATTAATTGTGATTTTGGTTTTATGTTGGCTAATGCATATTGCTGGGTATTGTTGATTTGTCAGTACTATACTTAAGTTTTGTATGTTCCTAATGTGTAATGTTTATTAATAAGTGTGTAGCTTGCTAAAGTGTTTTTTTTGTTCATTGGGTTGTAGAAGATTATGAAGAGTACCATAACTTTTACTTCTAATAGGTGCACCAGTTGGTTATTGCCATTTGTGAGGCAATCATATATGTTGCTATCTCTTTGCAGAAGTCTTACTAATTTTAGTTTTAACGTAGAAAAGTGCATATGTGTTTGTTTGGATCTTTTGAAATTAATTAATGTTGCTTTTTGTTGATCAGTGAATCACACATTTGTTGATGTATATAACATCTGTATTATGCCTAAGTTGGTTTTGGATTATGTCGTGCAATGTTTTAAGTAGTAAAACGATAATGTTTTACCCTGTTTTTATTTCCTTGTCATTGTTGTACATCTGATTTTGTTCTTTTATTTGTAATGTTTAGATCTATACGGTTGTGAATGTTCTTTTAACTTTTGTGTTATTTGAAGTTTCGGGATTAATCATCAGGTACAACATCTCAACCAAGGCCTCTGTCCATAAAGACAGACAAACCTCGGTATGCATTCTTACTTTATATGTGAACAATTATAAAACCATGTACCTACACATAACTGCACCATCTGCTCCTATATATGTTAATAGTCACGTTTGAATCATTATTTGCTGTTAGCCAATGAATTTTATAGGGTTAAATTGTCATACCAGATAGTTGTGTCCAATTGCACTTCTACTTTGAATAGGTAACTGCTTACATTTCATTTATTTTGACAATGATAATAATAGCATGAATTCTTGTACACTAAGTTGTCTTATTAATTTAATTATATTTGTTTAAAGCTAAAGCAGACAAGAGTAGCATAAGTTAGGTAATATAACAAATAGATTGATCGATATTCTACCTAGCCGTAAGTGAATGAATCGATTTCGGGGAGAACAAAAGGGGCTTCAAGTATGTTTTCCTTACTTGGCAGGTTATTAACGACGTCTGATGGGTGGGTGGGGATGTGGGGTAGCATGTTGATATGGGTATTTTCGTACGGGTAGGATTGGGTTGACCTATGAATGCTTTTTTTCCGTATGATCCTTGATGGGTCTTTCTAACTTTAGAGTTTAATATATCTTCATTAAAGTGCTATGTATTAAATGGCCAGTTTCATTTTTGCAATTGAATTGATGTTGCTTGCTACCAATTTGATTATGGTTTCTGTTATTGATGTGCTGGTGTTGTTTTGTGTCAAAATATAGGTAATGGAATGAGCAAGACAATAACTAAAATTCAGGCTACTGTTTAGTGTTGTTTACTGTCAAAGTACTGCCGAATGGGGCTGTTAGGATGAGCAAAACATTGAGTCTACCAACAAATGTGTTTTGCGAATACACGAACCGTAAGAAACTAGATTCTGGGCCTCGCACCTCAGCGACGATTAAACTGTTTACTAGCCGAACACTAAGGCTTGCATTGCCGCAGCAACGCGCGGCATCCGTAACTAGTTTATTTTATATGTGTACTTATTAAATATCATATTAAGTTAAACTCTATTTTTAAAGGGTGAGGTTATTCTATAAAGTGTATTTTGCTACAAAGTGTGAGAAGACACAATGAGACTAAAAAAATCATAAAAAAATTTATATCTCACAATCTAAATCGAATTTTAAAAAAACACTTCGGAGCCTTTGTTCATCCCGTTGTCCTCTTTCAGAAAAAAAAAAAAAAATAAATATTTTTTTCATTGTGTCATTATATGACACAATGACATCATTGTATCTTTTATATTGACACAATGACGTCATTGTGTCTTTTATAATGACACAATAAATTATTGTGTCTTTCATAAATGACATAATAAAAAAACGTTAATTTTTTTATTTTTTTTATTTTTTCGTTTATTTTTTTTTCTTATTGAGGACGACTAGGGAACAAAAGTTCCGAATTACTTTTTGAAATTCGATTTTGATTGTGAGATATAATTTTTTTTGTGTATTTTTTTGACTCATTGTGTCTTTTTTTGACTCATTGTGTCTTTTCACACTTTGTAGCAAAAATACACTTTGTATTTAAACTTTTTTCATTTTTAAATATGTTGATTTTTTATATGAAGTTATTTATTTAACAAAGATACAAATTTTGGATTAACTATTAACATTTTCTTAAATCTTGATTGGTGCTAATTATACAGAATTTTAAAGGGGTAGAGGGTTCCTTAATCCTTTAATCAACTAAATTTATCAGTGACTGATTCTATGAAATAAAATTCTTTGGTTAGACTCTTAGGACACCCTGTCAGGTGTTATGCGGACACTCTTTGAATTTTTTTCACGGCCCGTGAAGGTTTTTACAGGTCGTATTGGTTTGTAAAATATCAAATCATCAATTTATAAATGTTACGGCCAGTATTGGTCGTTACGGCCCGTAATGACTTTAACTTACGTTACGAGGCTTATGACCGTAAGTAAAATTTCCTATTTTTTAAATTTTGTGCTTTAAATTTCATTTTTTAATAAATGTTTTTAATATTTTAAACTAATTACGTTATAGTACTTTTTGATTTAATTTTTTTTACTTTTGTATATACCTTTAAAAAGTAAATCCAAATTCTTTATTTTTCTATTATTTGCTTTTATAAAGGGTTGGGTTATACAAAACATTTATATTATTAACACACCCTATTATCTCCATCTCTCTTCATGTATCTATATGTATGTATAGCAAGAGATAGAAATGTGAAAATAAATTAGATGTACCAATAACATACCCTATAAATAAAGGGTTGTGTTGTACAAACACCATTTTTATTATTTAGACACCCTATTTATCTCTATCTCTCTCCATGTATCTATATGTATGTATAGAGAGAGATAGACAGAATGAAAATAAATAGGGTGTATCTATACATAACCCTATAAAAATTACACTCACAAATTTATAGAGAACGGAATGTGAATGCTCCAACTAAGACCTTTATTTATATAACTTATAAATAAAGTATTTTATAAAGCGAAAAATAAAGCCAAAAATATAATTAATTAATAAATCATAAATGAATGAAAAATGTTAAAAAAAAAAAAAATTCAGAATCTTACTTATGGTCATAAGGCTCATTATGCCCTGTCATTACGGGCCGTAAAAAATCATGAATTGACTGATCTGATATTTACAGACCAATGCTGTCCGTGAAAGGCCTTATACGGCCTTCACAAGCCGTATCTAGGGTGTCCAGATATCTAGCTTGATTATCTATAACATGCCCCTTATCGGATCCCTTTGGTTATCCTTATCATAGTACTTAAAGTAGAAGAAAGTATTCCAGTATTTTGGCTTTAGTGTAGGATAATAGCTTGGGCTAAATTTAAGAAGTGGAGTTATTGTAAAATGTGAATAAAAACTAAAAAGGGGACATATATTATTATTCATTATATTTTAAATTTAAGGGCTAAGAAATTTGATAACATAATGGTAATATTTGAAACTTTAAATGATGGATCAAGGGTATTTAAGTCTTAAAACATTTTAAGTTTCATATTTTTTAAAGCGTTCGTTACTTTTACATACAATATTATTTTTTAAAAAGATTACACCATAAAAACAAGCGATTTATAATCTTTAAAACGCCTATAACTTTGATACATAAAAACAAAGTTTTTCTATGTTATTTCAGCTTATTGTATAATATTCGTTAGCTAATCGTGTAATATTCAGCTTATTGTGTAAGATCATGTCATTGTATAATATTAATCAGATCATTACGCCTAATGTTAACCACTTTGTTATGCATTATGTTTTTAAAATAATAATTTTCAAATCACACAATGCTAAAAATATATTTTTTTATGTTTTTCAGTTCATTGTGTTATCTTGATCAGGTAATTGTACATTATCATCAAACAGCTCGTTGTGTCTGTTGTTAATCATAGAGTCTAGTGCTAGTAATCATGTTACCCATTGTGTATAATGTTAACCCTTGTGTTAATATTAACCATTTTTTCAAATTGTGATTTTCAAATAATACAATGCTGAAAATGTACTTTTTTACGTTTTTTATAGTTTATTGTGTAATCCTGATCAGGTCAGTTTGTAATCATCACCAAGCTGCTCATTATGTCTATTGCTAATTGTTGAGTCTAGTGTTGGTCATTATGTTACTTATTGTGTCTAATGTTGACTATTGTGTTATGTCTTGTGTTTTTTAAAATGATGATTTTTCAAATAATACAATGCTGACAATGTATTTTTTATATTTTTTTAAGTTTATTATGTAATCCTGATCATGTTATTTTGTAATCCTCGTCAAATAACTCATTGTATCTATTGCTGATTATCGAGCCTAGTGTTAGTCATTATCAGTGTTGTTAAAATCACGACTAGCCTCCGATTAGTCGCCGATTAATCGCTAATCGGAGTTGGCCGCTTCGATTTCACCAAATCGCAGGTCCTAAGCGCTAATTGGTCAAATTTGGTCAAAGTCGGACCAAATCGCCCAAATTGGCGGTGTTCCGACGATGAGAACGGCCGGATTTGTCTATTTTGGTGACGGATTAGTCGATTCCGGAGCCGGATTGCCGATTCCGCACCGAACTCCGACGTCGTGACTGAAACGGGAGGAGACGGAACGACGGGGATGATGTGCTTTGAAATTATTTAATAAAGTTTAGTTATTTTGATATTTAATCCCCTCCACAATTTATCCCCCTAACTTGTAAATTAATACATAATTAAGTATAAAATTAATGTTATAGCTACATAAATTCATAAAATTATACACAAAAGTCCGATCCAATTAATTCTGATTAATCTCGATTAATCCCGATTAATCCTTAGTCGGTACCACACCGCCCGACTAGCGCCTAGCGATTTCTACAACATTGGTCATTATATTACCCATCGTGTCTAATATTGACTATATTGTTTTCTAAAATAATGATTTTTAAATAACAACTAAAAATGTATTTTTTGTTTTTTTCCAGTTTATTGTGTAATCCTGGTCAGGTCATTTTATAATCATCGTCAAGCAGATCAATATGTCTATTGCTAATTATCGAGTCTAGTGCTGCTCATTGTATTACCTATTGTCTCTAATGTTGACCATTGTGATATGCATTGTGTTTTTTAAAATGATATTTTTAAAAAACAACAACATGGGAAATTTTAAACTTTTTATGTTTCAAGTTCATTTGTGTTTCTCATCTGATAATTGTATACTTCTTATCAATTTAGAAGATTACACGGTAGCCTGACGAAATTATACAACAAGTTAAAAAATGTGAAAAAAACTTTATTTTTTTATATCAACACTATATGCATTCTAAAGATTGAAAAATCATTTTTATGGTGCAATTTTTTTAAAATCTGAATTAGATCCTAAATTTACTATTTGTAAAAAAAAGATAAAGGACGGGTTGAATAATATCACTCCTGCCTGCTAGCTGCCCTAAGCCCTACAGTTCCTTCGCTTACCACCAAAGATGAATCTATTGCCTCCTCTCCCTCCACGTGCCCAAGATCCTATCCTCTTGCAGCTGAAGCTCTTGATGGCACGTCAAATGAGTTTATGAATGAACAAAATCAGTTGAAGGAGCGGCCAAGGACGAAAGCTTTCTAACACACCATTCCTCCTTAGGACAACAAGTGGTCTCCCATGACACCCAATGATGTCTCTCTTCTCCATTAGAGCTCCAAAGTAATTATCAAAATACTCTGCCCAAATATGCAGGGAGAAAATAAAAAAAAATGCATGCTAGGGCACATGCTATCGATGTTACACACCTGGTCCCGAAACCACATCAGGCAGATGCGATTCCTGGATGTAGTTGGATGTGATTATCGGTGAAAGCAAGGCTTAGCGAGTGTTTGAAGCCACTTGCAGGCAAGCCCCTAGGTCAACACAAAGGAGAGGCTATCAATCGATTGAAAGTATCTTTTTTCTGGGAACATGGTCAACGAGAAATTCTTATGTTCTTGATTCTTCATCCACCGATGAAAATAACGTCGTATGTAAAAGTTATGAATGCTTAAAAATGTGAAACTCAAGAAAGGAGAACATTACCAATTTTACCCCAACCTAATTTTGATTTAAAGGACACGTGTCAACATCTTAATCCTTCTTACAGTTTTTAGTTTTATAAAACTTTGTATTTGAACATTTCCCAATTTAAGAGGAAAAATTAAGTACATAGAGAAGAAGAAACACGTTAATATGATTGTTGACAAAAATATACTATAACCCACTACTTTATTAGGTTAGGATGAACTTTTTTTTTAAAAATAACACCAAGCTGTATATATTTAACAACCCACATTCCATAGTCTAATTATATTAATTTTCTTTAAGTTGTAGCAGAGAAAAGAGAGTCAAGATGAGCTTTTTATTATTCATAACTTCTTTTAGAAAACAGAAGATAAAAATCATCATTGACGTTATATGTAAATAACAATTTTAAGACATTTAAGGATGTACAAGGGTTAAAAAACATGTTTGGAAATTGCTTTGGGTCATCGATTTTTGTTTTAAACCGGTTTTTTTCTCATCGCTAAACCTAGGATTGATGGAGGATCTAAGACCTTTTTCTTCTCAAGGATGAAAATGAGCATATATTATGAACAAGGAATGGTAACAGAGAAACTGAAGATTACATATGTTTTTTTGTTCTTATGAACTAGTTAGAGGAAAAGTCTAATCAAAACTTTTCTTAATTGCACATTTGAGACTAGCACAAATATTAAGCTTAATTACGGGCATTTACAAAAAAAGATCGATCATTTTAATAAACAAGTATAGATCTTACGACTTTAAGAAAATGACGAAGCAAACCAATTAAGATGGTCGAGACGATAAAAGAAGAATAAAGTAACTTGCTTTGAGAGTTTAAAATGTTCTTTTATGTCTAAGAGTTGTCACATTCTATTAAACGAGATCAATTTAATTTATAAAAATCTTAATAAGTGTTTACATTGTCTTACATGGTTTTATCAGACTTGTCTTAATGGTTTTATCAGACCACTTTAAATGTCATTTACTTTTTATATTTGACAATATCGTACCGCCTAAACCTCATACCCTTTATCCGTTTGTTTTTTATCTTATTTAAACGATTAATTGAATCACTTATGAGTTAATTGAATAATTGACTGGACATTGGGCACTAATTTTTTTAGAGTAAATTACATTTTTCGTTCTTTGGATTTATAGTAATTTCAGTTTTCGTCCTTAAACTAAGAAATTACAGTAAATGTCTTTTACATTGAAAAAAGTTTACACATTTCATCCTTTTTCTAACGGACGTTAATTTTGTCTGTTAAGTAAAATCATGTGCAAGGCACATGAGGGCAATTCAGTTATTTTAACCCTATGAATATTAAAACAATAAAAATAAACCTATACCCACTTAATACATAAAAAATAAAATTATACATAAAAATTTACAATTATACCATAACAATCCTCATCATCATCTTCACCATCCACCACCACAACCACCACCACCACCATAAAACAACACTGCAAACTCCTCCGTCATGAGCCGTCACTGCCATCATCCGTCGCCATAAGCATCATCCAAGTAGGAAACTTTAATCTCCACTGAAACTCCGGTGTTTTGACATTATTAACCGTCGAAATTGTAGATCCACCCACCATATCCACTAGTGCTGCCGTCGCTACGTCGTGCAAGTGCTTACTTGCATTCTTCAATTCCAATCTCGCGACTTAACAAGCGAAATCAATGACAGCTCTAACAACAATTGCCATGAATCTGAGACAACTCAAGATCGAAAGGAAAAGGTCGATGGATTAAACACTAAAATTAGTCTGATTCAAGATAGGTAAGTCTCCAGTTACAATGATAAATTGATAAACATAATTTTTAAGATGCTTAGACTACCCGCAATGCAACGGCCTGCATTTACTACATGCATCCTAGTCATCACTGTCATATCAGCTTTTTACTCATCATTCCTACATGCATTCTCTCTTCTCTTTTTAACTTCAACTCATCCTTTTCGCATGCAACCTCTCTCTTCCACATCATCATTTCTTTTTCAATTTTAGATTAAAAACTTTTATTTTATAATCTTAAAAAAATATTTCATAAATAAATAGAAAATATATTTAAATAATAAACAATACAAAACAAGATAAATTAAATAAAAATTAAAATTGAATTACATAAAAAATTACATTTTCCTAAAAAAAGTAAAAACAAATATTCAAATTAAAGTAGAACTAGAGTAAAAATCAAATAAAACTTAATGAAACCATACCTAAAATTAAGCTTTTTACTCAGACAAATCTACTCTTCATTAGCTTGATTAACTTGCTTAAGATTCCAGAGATGTTCCATTAGATCGTTGTGTAGTGCAATGTGAGTATCGTTGCTTCGTAAGGATCTAACCTCTGCAGATAGTGTGCAACTCAGTGGGTGCACATCCATTATAACTTTGGTGGCTCAGGCTCATCTTCTTCACAGGGATCAATCAGTTATCATATGACCTTCATCTTCTACAATTATATTATGTGGATGATACATGCATGCATTATATCACCTAACACTGGTATGCTTTGTAGATCTTCCAGGGCCTCGTATCATTACGCACCTTGCTTGGAGGACACCACATGCTCTTTCAACATCCTTTCTACAAGACTCCTATAGTCGCTTAAAGTATTGCATTTTAAGATTATTGTTTGGAGGATAAACGAAACTCTTTACCAGTGTTGACCCATTCTGGCTAAATGCCATCTGCAAGATAGTATCCTGCGTGTACTCATTCCCATTCACAATGAAGTTGGCACTGTGGTGCATTCCCTTCTAAGAATTGATTAAATACTGTGATTGATTAAAACATTGATATCATTGTTTGAACCTGCCACTCCAAAGAATGCATGCCAAATCCAAGGGTCGTGTGATGCCATAACCTCTAGCATAATGGTTGGATGACCATGATCACCTCGAGTGATTGTCCTTTCCAAGCTGTTGGGTAGGTTCCTCTAACCCCAATGCATACAATCTCTGCTTCCAAGCATTCCGACAAACCCATATTTTTCATAATGCAATTGTAGCAATCGGTGAATGTCACTTGGTTGGGCCTTCTAACGATATCGTGGTCTAAAAACCTCAACAATTGACCTACAGAACTTGTGTAGACATTCAATGCAGTGCTTTCACCAATGCATATATAATCATCACATTGGTCAGTTATGTACCATAAGCCAACTGACGAATGTCCACTGTACATTTTTGTATTGGTGAAAGACCTTTTACACCAAGAGCATCATATCTTTGTGTGAAATATTTAAAATTCTGACAGCTACCTAGTTTAGAGATTTCTTCAACAATGCGATTAAAAAGACGTAGCTCATCCAGAGCCTTTGTCTAAATAAGCTTTCATCGAATACCCTCTGGAGCAAAGTAATTGTTCCACAAACGGGCAGCTCCATCCTTTTGACCTTGTTTATGTACTTTCGTTTGCCATTCTGTCTAGAAGAACTTCCTCTTGTGAATCAACCTCATCTTGAGCATAAGCTCAAACAGCTGCATTGCTATTCTTCAACGTCATCAGAAATAAGATGTTGAACGTGTTGAGTCAACATCATCAGGATGTTTTGTGGGACTTGTTCATCATCTGAACTCATTTTGAATTGCAGAGAGAAGTGTTTGAGAGAAAAGGAATATATTTGATAATGGTTGGTCTAGATATGTATATATAGTGATGGTGAAAACTAGCCGTTGGAAACTAGCCGTTTATAAAGTTGGCATGAGAAGCATAACTCGTATACCCCCCGGAGCTGTTAGTTTTTGTTCTTTTAGGGGGTTGAAAGCCATGAACATGACTAGCAGAGTTCCACTTACAATGTTCTTTAACAACATTCCATACATGTTCGTATGCGAAAGCAGCAGAAGTCTGTTAGATGGATCGTTGATATACATTGTTTAGCCTCTTGGGTGTACTGGTCATCTGACCAACCAATTCTGTAACGAGGCTTGACTTGTAAATACAACTCATTAAATCTATTCACCTTAGATTTAAAACATATGCTAATGGCTTCGTAGATTGTGAGTATCTGTGGAATTACAGGTTCACTTTCATTATAGTATTTTTCAGCCTAACCGCAATAGGCAGCCCCAGTTTGGTTCTTGCCAATGATTGGATCCTTGGAATTTAAAATCACACCTTGGCAAGCAACACCTCATAACTATTAGGCCACTTTTGACGACTCGTCTTTGTTGGTTGCTCATCATTCTTATCAGTCACCATCTGGCTTGGCTTCTTATTTTTTATGGCTTGCTTTTGATGGTGATTCCACAAGATCTTTTGTTGCATTTGGGAGGTTTTTTGAAGCTGTTGCCATTGAAGAAATTATTGAAATTGTTGAGGATTAAAGGCAGGTTGTTGAAACTGTGGCATGACAGGAAATTGTCCAAATTGCGGGAATGAAGGTCCTTGCTTAAAATGGGGATATGGTTGTGCTTGTGAAAACTGAGAAAAGTTTTGTGATTGTGAGAAAAGAGGGAATGATAGTGGTTGTTGTTGTGGGTTTGCTGATCATCATCATCGTTTAACAACCCAGTGAAAGAAAATTAATGTCTTGGATCCATTTTGAAAGTGTGATGTTAAAAATTTTTGAGAGTTTGTAAGATTTTAGGGTGAAAAATGAGCTAGCTGTAGTGGGTATTTATAGGGGGAAAACTAGCCTTTTTTTAAATATAGTTGTTAGAAAAAAAAATTAAAAAAAATTCAAAGAGTCGTTAGTGGCTTTTTTTTAATAAAGCATGTTATTTTTTTAATAAAAAATTATATTTAATTTATGTGAAGCACTAGTGGATGCATTGAGTGCAGTTTTTCTTCATGCTTCCTCTCCACTCCATCCTTCCAAACTTCCACCCACAACAAAACTTGCTTCCCTCCATTGAAGCATTGGGGAGAGTCTTATATTGCAAAGGGAGATCAAAAGCTCCTGTAATATATCAAACAATGAGGTTTGGAACGATGATGGAAAAAAAACAAAATGGAAACTACTAGCCCTATTTTAGGTAAACGAAGCACTAACTGAAACTTAGTAGGAAGGTGGCCTTAATGGGTCAATCCTAGATAACTCTACCCTTGATCCATCTGGCGCAACCAGGTCAAACCTTTGTGCCTCCGACATGAATAAACAAATATCGGTTTGTATTAGAACCCCTTGATCGACTAACAGTTGTTGTTATGTTCGGGGTGCGAGATTTGAAAAGACCAGGGGGTAATTGATGATGATGATGAGGTGTTGGTGGCGGCTAGATGATGGTGGAGTTTCTGGTGGTGGGGGATGATGTTGATATTATGTGAAAGACCTAGGGTTATGGTTGGGGGAGGGAGAAGATGTGTGGTTTATGTTTTATTTTTTAATTAAATTAAGAAAAATGATCATATTACTCTGATTCGCAAGTCTGTTATGACCATGTTTTTAGAATCGGATCGGACGTCGAACTCAGTGTTTTCACGGCCGGATCGGACCGACCGGGGATCGGCTTAGTGGCCGGGTCCGTGTGTGTGATTCGTTTGTGGGGGTCGAACCGCCGGTTCTACCCGAGTCGGTGGTCGGACCGGGGAACCGGACCGGTTTGGACCGGTTTTGTAATTTTTATTTATTTATTTTTATTTTGAATAAAAACGGGGGTGTTGAACTACAAAATTAGTGTGCTAGATCAAAACGTAAAACCGAATTCAAAAACGGGCTCGCACGGGCCTGGGTTTTTGAAGCTGCATTCGTGTCCGCGACACGTGCGGGCACACACGAGTTCGCTGGAAATCCAACCTTTTTCCCCATTTTTGCACCCCCCTGTGCGCGGTAGTACTTGTGGCAAAATATGTCATAAGGATACACTAGAGTGATAAAAAAATACTTATAAACCAAACATCACTTTGTCCCCACACCAATGTGGGACAAAGTGTTCAATATAATCTTAAACATACATTCACACACACCCAAATATACTTAAATTTTATATAACTATAAAATACATATATAAAGCATATATAAATTACTTATATTTAATTACCTATATAAATATAATTAAAATAGTTAAATCCGGTCCAACCGGTCCGACCGGTCCAACCACCAAACCATAAGGCGTCCGTTCGACGTCCGATCCGTTTCTGAAAACATTGGTCGAACCGGACGCTTACTGGTTTGGTGGTCGGACCGGTTGGACCGGATTTAACTATATTTTAATTATATTTATATATGTAATTAAATATAAGTAATTTATATATGATTATATATATATTATAGTTATTATAAAACTTAACTATATTTGTATATCCGACGTACTAATTTATGGTTTAAACATCCCGTTTTTAACCCACTAAAATTAAAAAAATACCAAAACCGTCCGAAACGGTCCGGTTTCCTGGTCCGACTAGCGGTTCGAGACGAACCGCCGTCGACCAGTAGAAAACGAGTCACCCCAGGACCGGACCGACCAGGCACCGAATCCCGGTCGAACTTCGGATCGGCGGTCCGATCCGGTCTCAACAACAATGGTTATGACTTAACAGACAAATTTAACGATTAGAGTATGAAACGTGAAAGCTTTTTTAAACGTAAAGGAGGTTTATTGTAGTTTTCTTAGTTTAAGGACGAAAACATGAAATATATTACAAATCTAAATATATTACAACTAAAGGACGAAAAGTTTAATTTACTTTTTTTTTTTTTACTTTTTAAATTTTTTAATTTTTTATTTTTCTTAACTTATATATAATACAATTTCCCCTTTCTACTCATTTCTAATTTAGGGCTCAAATTCCCCTAATCTTCGCTATTTATCTCTGCAAACATATCTTCCATTGATCGAAACACTTCAATCATGGCGACTCCTGATGTGTTTCCGCATGGGGAACATGATATTTTCTCATCGTCCCCTCTATTTGATCCTACCAAAGGTGCAACAATTACCCTAATTTATCGCCATTTCAAGTTAGATTCGTGTAGTTTATTGTTTTTTACAGATTGAATTGAACGATTTGGCTCAGATTTATAGTTGTGAATGTTTGCAGGCGATACTAAATCCCGAGGACTTGCGCTGGAGAAAAAAATTGAATATCTTGAGAGCTTGAACGACAGAGTATTTAATTTTAATGATTTGGCTTGATTAAAAGTAGTATTTTTTTGTTGATTGTGGAAGAAATGTTATGCATGTGTTATGATTCAACTGATATCTCATATATTGACTTAATAAATCTGTATATAGTAAATACTGATAACATATGTTTGACAGTTTTTGTTCTAAATTTGATTGTAAATTTTGTGATCTTGATGATTAGTTGTTAAGTGCTACGATCTGCTGAGTTCATTATGCTCTTTATATCTTTTTTGAAGTTCAGTGCGACAAATTTGGTCATCTTTATCGCTTTAGCTTAATGATCTGAGCCTAATATGGAAGATCGATTTACAAGATTGGTTTGGAGAGTTCTGGTTACAAAGTGATGGCAAAACTATGATATTGCTGGCTAGTTAATGGGTGTTATCGATGTAGCGTGTTATTTATGTATTTTTTTACTGAAGTTTAGTGCTAAAGTTTTGGTGTTCTTTGACACTGTAAGGATATTATTTTGCACCTAGTATGGAAGTTGCCAAGTTGGGTTGTTGATCATATTGCAAAGTAGTAAATTGCTACTTTGGTAAATGGTTGTTTCTGAAAACTATGTAGTTGACACATGTTAATTTCTTTCCAGGTTAGCAACAGACGAGCACGTAGATGGATAAATGATCGTATATTGTTGGAGCTTGTGCCTCGTTTGACCGAGATGAAATTAGAGGCTTATTTGCTCCACCACCTTGGGGTAAGGCACTTTGATATGTGTGTGTATTTGGATAGTACTTGGTCAGCATATATCTTCCTGTTGTATTAGATTTCATTTGTTGCATATATAATGGATGAATGAACTTTAATTCTAATGAATTTAGTTATTATTCTATAAAGTTAGTAAAATTTGGTTCTTGGTGAAACACCATATGTAAAACGTTTTAGGTTTCTGTGGTAGTTGTATACAAGTATATTTTCTATGGTTGGCCAGCAATGGATATATTTCCATGCCATGCTGTTTATTTGTTAACCTGGCAACATGATAAATCATTGACATATGGTTCATTTTACAGGTGATGAGGCACGCCCGTCACCATTTAGCATGACAAATGTTGGGAGTGGGACAAATTTAGGAATATAGACATGGATAAAGAGGCTTTATTTTTCTCATGTTTCTATCGACATTATTTCTATATCCTATCATCAAATTTACCCTACCATCTGTTTTCAGTACCGCTTTCAATTTGGTTAAAAATACACTCCGGGCTACTTTGTCGAGTTCTACCCATTTGAACATTATACATGTTTTCTTTTTAGCTATTTCTTTTCACCATTTTGTCCTGTTAGAGAATACTCAACCAAAATAAACCCATTATGTATTACTTGTTAAAATGAGTTGGCTTATGGATTCTTTGTTCCCTTGGTAGGCTGGTGTTATAGAGGCCCTTAAAGGTTCCTCATCAAAGAAAAAGTCTGTGGATGCTGATAAGATAGCTGCGTTGACTGCATGGCACAGGGTTGACTGCAAAACTAGAGAACATTTCGTAGAAGCTTCCTTCCAGAACTTGTTGATGGCTATGAGGTATTTATATGAAAAAATGACTCTTCAGTGATTATTTGCTTGTAAAATTGTTATGCCTTTATCCTCTTCATCTGTCATATGCGTTCTGCATTTGGATGTTTGGAACTGAAATGCCTATAATACCCTTCAACTATGATGAAAACTAAAGATCCATCAAACCCCAAATCAATGTCATTGGTCTTCTTTCTTGTGTAACAAAATTGTGGATGTTTAGAAAGATTTCGACCCATTTACTTATAAATGGGTCAATTTTGATCATTTTGTTCCAGCTGGACTTAACTTAAAGGGAGTTGGGTTTGAAAGTCAATCCAATGTATTAAGTACCTTGTTACCACACGTCCAACCCGACTGCCATTTTGCCACCTAAGTAATTTGTAAGTAAGAAAACATATCCGAAGCCAAAAAATGTTGTGATTTCATGTTACAATCTTTAATGGGATGGAAGGAGTATCACTATGTTATTATAAGTTATAACAAAAAAGTCCCTCAAATTTACCTATTCCTGATCTCCACATAACCTAGGTATGATGGTAACTTTCAGGAAAACATACGAGCCTTTGTCTCAGAGACAAAGACGAGGAGGTTCTTGTACTTCAAGTCCAAGACCCCTTCCATAGGTTATTACTTCATGGTGTTTGCGAGGTAGCATTTATGTTTACTACTATTTTTTTGTCATAAATATGATTTTAGATATCAATATCTAGATTTTGAATCCTTATATGAACCTGAGATCTTGTGATATGCTATCAAAACGTTTAACTTAATGGGGCAATTTTGACCCATTTACTTATGAATGAATTGAACATGTGACATTGTATGTTTTATCTCACACAGATTGTGTGTAAAATTAGCTAAAAACGAAACATGTAGTGCAGTTCGAACAGTTTGAAAGTCCTCAAAATGTATTTAAAGATCCTCAACTACTTATGTTTGAAAGTTAGATCATTTTATTAAAAACAGTCATATTTAACACACTATCTATTTAAGGAAATCTCTTGGATGGGAAAGCTCTCTCCTCCTCTCTCTCCTCTCTCTCTCTCCAACGTTCAAAAATTGTTCACAGGCGACCACCTCCGCCGCCGATCCACACCTCCGCCGCCGATCCACACCGCCCTCACCGACCGGCGACCACAGCCGCGACCACAGCCGGCGCCACACCGCGGACCCAACCCCAAAGACCCACCGCCCTCACCGATCGGTGACCACAACCGGCGACCACAGCCGGCGACCACACATAAGCCGGCGACCTCTTTATCTCTCGTCCAGGTAAGCTCCATCTACACCCACCGCCGAAGTATCTCTCTATCTCTCGTCCAGGTACGCTTCATCTTCCACAGCCGGCGACCACAGCCGGCGACCACACCCACCGGAAGCTTCATCTCCCCACGAAGCTTCATCTACCACCGCCGAAAGTTAGCAGCCTTCACAAAACCGGTGAGATCTGTTGGTGACATCTAGCAACCTCCACAAACTGGTGAGATCTGTTGGCCATCGGGGCCTAACCGAAAAACCCTAACCTGCGTGTACTTTTGGTGAGACCTTTTCATCTCGGCTTCTCATATTGATTTAGTCTTGTTTATTTTTACTCTCTTGCTTAGACTGCTTGGCTGGGTTAGGGGTACCAGCATCTGCTTTTCTGTGTGAATTCTGCTTATTTAACAGGGAGAGTCATCCCCTATTCGTAGTCTTTTTGTGTGAATTCTGTGTGAATTCTGTGTGAATTCTGTGTGAATTCTGCTTTTTCTGTGTGAATCCTGCTATTTAACGTGTGTGAATTCTGCTGATTTGTTTTTCTGTTTATTTTAGTCTGGTTAGTCTTGTTTATTTTAGTCTGGGTTAGTCTTTGCTTATTTAACTTGTGAGAATTCTGCTGATTTGCTTATTTAACTTGTGTGAATCCTGCTTTTTGTCCGTGCCTTATATTTCTTGGTGGTTTAGTAGACTCTGTCTGGTATAATAGTAGGAGCCATTATGCTGCCCCGAGATCATGTTCAGTGAGGAGAGGTGCGAAGACAGGGAATAAGGTCTGTAGATTAAGAGTAGCATCGTGGAATGTAGGAACCTTAACCAGTAAGTTATTAGAGTTAATTGATGTGCTGAAGAAACGTAGGGTACACATAGCATGCCTGCAGGAGACTAGATGGCGAGGTGGGAGAGCAAAAGAGTGCGATAGTTATAAACTATGGTATTCAGGGTCTGATGGAGCTAAAAACGGAGTAGGTTTTCTCTAGTTGCTAGGAACTCCAAGACAATGTAGTGGAGGTGAAAAGATACAATGATAGAATTATGTTGTTAAGAATAGTAAGGAGATGAGGTAGTGACGGTAGTTTAGTACGTATGCACCTCATGTTGGACTAGGGGAAACGGAAAGAAAAACATTCTGGGAGAGTTTAGACCACGTTATAGCGGACATACCTAGAGAAGAAAAGTTATACATAGGAGGAGATTTTAATGGACATATCGGAAGGGATAATGAGCATTTCCAACTGGTGCATGGAGGATACGGGTATGGTCTTAGGAATGACGGCGGTAGGGAGCTTCTTGAATTTGCAGTAGCACTGACTTAGGCATCATAAATTCGTTCTTTAAGAAAGAGACTCGCATCTAATCACGTTTAGCAGCGGCGGAGACACACGCAGATAGATTATATATTGACGAGAGAGAAGAGCATAGCTCGTAAAGATTGTAAAGCAATCCCGGGAGAGACGGTTGTGACGCAACACCATATGTTGGTGGCGGATATACGCGTCAAGAGGCCAATTGCCCAACGGAACAGGAGAATCACACCCAAGATCAGATGGGGTCAGCTCAAAGACGAAAAGATTACCATTTTTAGAGATAAAGTCATACCAATGAACCAAACTGGGCCACAGGAAGATGCAAACCAAAAGTGGGAGGTTATGGCAACTAGGCTCATACAAGCAGCTAAAGAAACGCTTGGAGTTACAACAAAAGGACAGTTGGTCATCAGAATCATGGTGGTGGAACGAAATTGTACAGGAGAAGATACGTATCAAACAACAAACTTTTAGAGAGCTCATACGATGTAACAGTGAGGCAGAACACGCAGAGCTAAACAAAAGTACAAGGAGGCTAAGAGACAAGCAAAAAAAATCGGTGTCAGAGGCAAAGAACACGGCATATGAAAGGATGTATAAGCGATTAGAGACGAAAGAAGGAGAGCATGACATGTTCAAGATAGCCAAGGCAGAGAAAAAAAAAGAAGACAGACCTAACAACGGTCAAGTTCATAAAGGCTGCGGATGGAAAGGTTTGGTGAACGAGAAAGATATCAAGGTGCGATGGAAAACTTACTTCGATAACCTATTTAACATAAGGAATCCAAATCAACAAACTGAGATGGATGGAACAACCCAAACAACGCAACAAAACCAATGCTACTGTAGAAGCATCACGATTGAAGAAGTTAAAAGAGCTATGAAGAAATATGAAGGGCTAAAGCGGTGGGGCCAGACATACCATACGATTGAGGTGTGGAAATGCCTGGGTGATGAGGGTCTCCAATGGCTAACAGACCTATTAACACTATCTTTAAGACAGGGAAGATGCCAGACCAGTGGAGAACCAGTGTCATAGTCCCCATATATAAGAAAAAAGGAGATATCCAAAGATGCGAAAACTACGGGGAATAAAGCTACTGAGTCACACGATGAAACTATGGGAAAGAGTTATCGACACGAGAATTAGACGGGAAACCCAGATAGCAACAAACCAATTGGATTTATGCCAGGACGCTCTGCAACTGAAGCCATACACGTCATAAGACGGATAATGGAGAAATATAGAGAAAAGAAAAGGGACCTCCATATGGTATTCATCGACCTAGAAAAGGCCTATGACAGTGTACCGAGACAACTAATTTGGGAAAGTCTACGACATAGAGGGGTACCAGAGAGGTATATCAAATTAATTAAGGATATGTATGACGGGGCAAAAACATGTGTCAGAGCACCGGTAGGAGACACAGACTCGTTCTCAGTGGAAGTGGGACTCCATCAAGGATCAGCATTGAGCCCATTTCTCTTCGCACTAGTGTTGGATGAGATGACTAATCAATACAACAGGCAGTCCCGTGGTGCATGCTATTCGCGGATGATATGTCTTAATATCAGAATCTAAAATGATGCTTAACGACAAGCTAGAGCAGTGGAGAGCAGCGCTAGAGAGCAGAGGATTAACGATAAGTCGCTCTAAGACGGAATACATGCATTGTAACTTTGGTGGCGACGACGAGAGGACACCCCAAATCAGCATCCAGGGCATGCCGGTCCCACAGACATCTAGGTTCAAATACCTGGGCTCGTACCTGCAGGAGGACGGAGAGATACCAGCGATGTAGCTCACCGTGTCCAAGCAGGATGGTGCAAGTGGAGAGCAGCATCAGGGATCCTATGTGATAAGAGGTTTCCAGCAAAACTTAAGGGAAAACTATACAGAGTGGCGGTACGCCCAGCTATGCTATATGGGACAGACTGCTGGGCCATAAAGAATCGCACGAGAAACAAATAGAGGTAGCGGAAATGCGAATGCTAAGGTGGATGTGTGGCCATACAAGATTGGATAGGATAAGAAACGAAGTGTTTCGACAGAAGTTAGAAGTGGCTTCTATTGCAGATAAAATACGAGAGGGAAGATTAAGATGGTATGGACATGTCAAGAGGAGACCAATGGCAGCACCGGTCAGAGCAGTGGAGAACATCAACATAGAGGGTAGGAAGAGTAGAGGACGACCTAGGTTGACTTGGGAAGAGAGAATTAGACGAGATATGGAACACTTGCACCTCTCTGAGCACATGATCGAGGATAGGAATGACTGGAGACGTAGAATTAAAATTAAGGACTTTTAGTAGTTTCTGTAGCTAGGAAAGGACTTTGTTTACTTGTCACGGGCTTGATGTGTATGTAGTACGCGTTGACCCTGTTACGGGAAACTTGCGGCTTTCCTGATGCATGCTTGTCCATTTTATACTTCCTTTTGGTGTATCCTAATGCTTTGAATGCTTCTTGTATGATGTATGCTTTATATGATTGATTGTTTGATTATTTGATTATATGTTAAATCGCGAGCGATATATTTTTTGTATCGAGCCAGGGGTCTCTTTGGAAGCGGTCTCTCTACCTATCTTGATAGAGGAAAGACTTGCCACCACTACCCCTCCCAGACCCTGCTCTTGAGTGGGATATACTGGTTTTGTTTGTTTGTTTGTTTGTTTAT